>NW_021011499.1:2488332-2745623 GCF_003987935.1 Bombyx mandarina | reverse complement strand
TGTCCTCGAGTGAGGTAATAATGATGAAAATTTGATCAAGCTAGCATCAAACCCATAGAGTTCTGTAGTCTATGGTCATTGTTTAATGTCAAAGTCAAGCTGCCGCTGTCTGTTTGACACTAGATGAACTTGTTTGATGTTTTGGTTGCTGAGTTATTCGTAAATATGTGTGCGTGCGGTAAATCTGAAAGTGTATTATTTATTTTCTAACCTATTATTATTTTAGATTTCGGATCCGGCTTTGTATTTTTATTCGTCGCTTTTGTGTGATTTTGGTTGAATCGTGTTGTTGAAGTGCTTTTCCACAACCACCAGTTTATTATTATATAAATAAAACTTATAATCGCATTGACTTTATTTATCAGGCAGTAAGCAAAATATGTCTCTTATGTTGGTAAATAAAATAAAGAGTTTCAAATGTCTAACCTCGAACTATTTACTTTATTAATAAATATTATCAAACTTAAATTATCAAAATATGCGGGAATCATGCACAGATCCAGGCCATTGCACAACAATATCTTAAATTTCCATTTGCGGTCCACATACTATTTGGACATTGATAGAAAACCAGCCTTGAGGAACGTTCAAGGTACGTCGCGACGTACCTTGACTTGACAGTTCGCTTACTTCACTCAGGTTAGGAAAATTTTCCAAGGACGTTTGAGTGGAGTTTATTTTTACGACTAATCATACCAAAACGCGCGTTGGAGGTTGAGTCGAGTCGAGTTAAGCTCGTGTAAACGACTAAAGATACGGGTGTTAGAGTTAAAAAGCCAAATTTAACCTAAAGGGCCGGTGTTGGCATTAATACTTTTTTTTATATCTACCATGTTCGACTAAGCAGTTCACCTGAATGCTCACGATGTTTGCGGCACGCGGCTCTGCCTAGTAATACTACAAGACAAACAAACTACCTTACGCGGATATTAATGAACATTAGATTTATGTGGTTAATATGTATCCAGTATCAAGTATCAACTCGTATCAACTCGCAAGACTCAATACCGAAGCTAATCTTAAGATTATTAAAAATAACTTTCTTTTTCAGCTAAGATAATATTTAGATCATAGTTCGTTTAAGCAGATGATTTTTGCCACGGCATGTCCTGAGCGTCATCGTGTCTTCTTCAAACGATCTTCAAGTGATGACGTAGGCAACTGGCTAACTAACTGGCTAGTTGGCTTGGCTGTGCATCGTTCATGTCAATGAGAGATGGATGGGCAATATGCTTGATGGTATAAGTTCATTTATCAAATTCATTCTATAAAATGACGCAATTTATACTAAGAAAAGCTTGTTAATAATAGTCGTAGATGAAAAACGCTGGTGAAAATCTAAGCTATAACCGAAAATATCCGCAGAAAACACAGCCTCTCGGCGAAATATGAATTCGGCTATCTGTTTACATTCAAAGTAACCTCTGACAGAATACCAAAAAAAAAAGTTATGTATTTATTCTAATTCCACGTTCCCGCGTAATCAAGTCTCAGGTGTCAAAGCAAAATGGACGTCGTTTTTTTTTCGTTCAGAAATCTTTTGGCGCGAATCGATCCGTCGGGACCGATACCACCGGAACGCTTCGTGCTCTTTGAACGAATTTAACCGCCCTCCCTAGATTTACAGCTTATTGCTTTTTATATTTATTTTTAAACCGAATTTCGGGAAATAGTTTTCGACTATGTAACGGGGAACGGTTTATTGAAACACAAATTGAGGTTGGAACGTATCCCGAAATGGCGATTGACGCGCAATTCGGACTGTGGATTTTGAGGATTTTGTTTACTTTTCTTCGCTTATTTCAACGCTTCTCGAATCGAAGGATTGAATAAATGTATATATGATAAGATGGCGACACTGACGCGGATCGATAATATTCCTTAAAATCAGTGTTTACGCAAGTAAATACATACATTATTGGGGGTTCCATTTTTTACTAGACGACAATTGGTCGTGGAAGTTATTTGTGAGTACTACCGTGTTTCCTTAGAATAATAAATGGCATTTTTAAAAAAAACACTTAAGTAGTTAGCGAACTAATTGGTGTTTTTTTTTCTGTTGTTCCGGTCTTGAAATCAGTGAAAATGACGTTCAATAATTCCATTACATGCGAACGCACATGCTAAGCTAATGCGTGTTAAAAATTGACATACCCGCATCGCTCGATAGGAGCACTCATTGTGTTTTTATTATGTCATGAGAAATATCTCCGGATTCACCGCACACATTCATATCGTTTAGATCCACGAAATAATTCGATAGAAAAGAATTTTCTTACCTACGCGTTCTTTTTTGAGGCTCTCTTGGATCTTTCTTTATGATGATTGGTGGATGTTTGTTGCTCCTCTGCGTCAGAACTATAAGACGGATTTTGATGAAACTTCACAATGTTTTAAGCTTATGTATCAGAATAACAAATAAGATATACTATAGTACGATCAACGCACACTAGGTGGCGTTCGAGACAAGACATTGAAGTTACGGTAGGCAGCGGCTTGGCTCTGCCCTTGGCATTGCTGAAGTCCATGGGCGACGGTAAACACTCACCATCAGGTGGGCCGTATGCTCGTCTACCTACAAGATCAATTTAAAAATATACATTTTACTGTGTGAGCACTTAGTCGTCCGCGCGTAGCTGAAATATAAATTAAGCTACCAGAAAATAGGTAAGAAAAAAACGACATCATAAGCCAAAAGGGCGCTAATTACTGTCTCATAGAGTCATTTCATTAACATACAAGATGTTAAATAAATAGCCTCGCCTGTCGACAGTAACGAGACCTGTTAAATAAAGAAGCGCATCATCATGCAATTTGCCTAACAAACACCTAGTCTAATATATGTATTGAACTTCATTATACATCGCCAATTCACTCGTGATGCCTTGAAAATAATCGAATGGATTCGTTCTATTTGGGACTCGGTAATGGCTCTCACTTTAAATTGTTATAAAACATTCTTTTTATTTTATTAAGATATAAGATATAATTAAGGTATAAGAGATAAGATTTAAGTCGTCGTGGCCTAAAGGATAAGACGTCCGGTGTATTCATGTTGAGCGATGCACCGGTGTTCGAATCCCGCAGGCGGGTACAAATTTTTCTAATGAAATACGTACTTAATAATCACGATTGACTTCCACGGTGAAGGAATAACATCGTGTAATAAAAATTAAACCCGCAAAATTATAACTTGCGTAATTATTGGTGGTAGGACCTCTTGTGAGCCCGCACGGGTACGTACCACCACCCTGCCTAATTCTGCCGTGAAGCAGTAATGCGCTTCGGTTGGAGGGGTGGGGCAGCCGTTGTAACTATACTGAGACCTTAGAACTTATATCTCAAGGTGGGTGGCGCATTTACGTTGTAGATGTCTATGGGCTCCAGTAACCACTTAACACCAGGTGAGCTCGTACACGCATCTAAGCAATAAAAAAAAACTCTGTTATGAAAAAGGGAATTCCCAGATCGCGTCAACAAATCTTTTACATTCGTAACAACGAATAATCGATTCTAAAACAATATAATGCTGGTGTTATCATAGCCGGTGTACGGTGGAGCAATCCTAATATCGAAAGTCTCTATCTTTTTACGATTTATGATGCCTCCAGCAGATCGTTCGGGCGCCAATAAAACTTGATTGGAAGTGTTATGTTACACTACGTTTATGGCATTAGCTGCCGTCGAGTAGCTAGGCTTATGTTACACGGTAATCGGGGCTACGTTTCCTACTCTACCATTGATTGTTTTGTCGAAAGTAATTCTTTTACTGCTAGAAGTGTGTATTGCTAGCTAATAGGAGTGGCTGTCATCATTCTACCCGTTTCTGCTGGGAAGAAATCATATTATGTTTATGGGGGTGAATAGGCGTTTTGCGTCACAATTCAGACTTCAATCTCTGAAGGTGGTATCCGGTAGCTGTTCAGCACCATAAAGGCAGTGAATCTGTATGCTGATCTTTTTTTCTTTTTTTTCCTACCTAAGCTGATGGGCTTGAAAGGCCATTTCAGCGTAACCCTAACTAGTAGGTGAGGCTCAAACCTGACGACATTGCGACGTTGCTAACTCTGGCCCTAGCAAGAGCCGTGCTTTGCAGAATCTACCACCAGATCGGAAACGCGACCCACTGAGAAGATTCGCCGAAATCCTCAGTGGGCTGTTTGTGTGGATCCGTCTGCTGATCAAAAATTACTCGCAGTTTTTTAGAGAGCAGTTTATATTGCTTTTGTTCTATTCGGTTATTGCAGTCCATAGACAACAGTAAGCCTTGGCCGCCGATTATTTTGAAGCTTGAGTTTTCCTACCTTTTCTTGCCGCATGGACAGAATGTTTCACGGCAGAAATAGGTAGGGTATAGTTTGTATGAGTAGGGTTTGGAAAACAGCGAATGTCATTTTAGACGTATTAATTCAAAATGTTCATATTTTTTTTAACCGACATAAAAAAAGGAGTAGCTTCTTAATACACATGCAATATAATTTTTATGCGTTATATCTAAATGCTTTTCTCGGTGAACCGACTTTAATGCTTTCTATTTGAAAGCTAGTGCTTATTATGTGCTCCAATTTCATAAAGATCTGAAAATTTTAAGTTACTCTTCAAAACGCCTATTCAATTGACTTCGACTGATGATGATGATCTTCTTATTTTATTTTGTTGATGTCTATTTTCTTTTTTGTTTAAGTTCCAGTCGTAAGAGACGATTTATTTAAATTAGAATTTTAATCTTGGATATTTCTGTTACAATGCAGTCTGTATGCAAAAGGATTTGAATGAAAAAATTAGAAATATTACGATTAAATCGAAAACTTTTATCTTACGTCCCAAGACGGGTCACTTATTAACAGCTAAGACTCTTATTTATGGGCTTCGGTAAACACTTAACACCGGGTGGGCCGTGAGTTCGTCCACCCATCTAAGCAATGAGCAAATAAAAAGACACCATGAGGTATCATTGTATTTAAAAAAAAACTACATACCGAAAAGTGCACATCCATTATTTTGAATCGTCGCTTTAATTATTATTATTATTACAACGAATACGTACCGTAAGTATAATACATTACTGTATTTATTACAAGGGTACCTCCCATTACTGCGAAGGGGTGTGTGGTGGTTGGGACGTGCCTAGGTCGGTTAAACGTGTCATTATTGCGAGCAGTACTTTCGTATACAGGGTGTCGCTAAAAGTTTAGCGCAAATATTTGTCATTCCTGATCCACTAACGGTGCTTTTAGGTACCTCAAGCACCGGTCAGCGTTTTTGTCTCGTTTTTTTTATTCCTACCTAAATTGAGAGCCTTGAGAGGCTATTTCAGCGTAACCTTAACTAGTAGGTGAGCTTACGGGGCTCAAACCTGACGATGTTGCTAACACGAGCCCTAGCAAGAGCTGTGCTTCGCAGAATCTAGCACTGGATCGGCAACGCGACCCACTGAGAAGATCCGGCGAGAAACTCAGTGGGCTGTGTCTGTGGGTTAATTTACTCGCCGAGCCCTTCATCGCAAGCGACGGGTACTTCAGCCAAAGAGAACGAGAATTAGTTGTAGTCAATTAAATCTGCATTGTTAAAGTTAACTCCAGAATTACTGGTCAGTTCTTGATAGCATTTTAATGAGTCCACAAGAGAAGCATCAGGTTTCAAATAAACAAAAAAAGTCATAATCGATTCACCTAGAAAGTACTGAGTTAATAACACACATAAAAGATACAGTCTAATTGAAGACGTGCTTCTTGTTTTGAAATCGATTGAAAAAGAAGAAGTTTCTAAAGACAAACCGAACCACCCTGTATACAAGTATCTGCATAGCTCGCGTTTTATGTGTGCGGGCTCTTTACACGCTCTCGACCAATAGCAGCGCTTCGATCTGCGTGTGCGTGACTGCCTTGGGCTGTGACCGACTGAAGGCGTGGATGTTTAAGGGCCAAATTAACTTTCGAACTAAATTCAATATTGTTTCACTTACACTAAAATACTAAAAGCGATTGTTGTTTGTGTATTTAGAGTTGATTAAAGAATAGATACTGGTCATTGGAATGTGGTCCTTTTGCTACTTTAGGAATTGTGACGTTGTCTTTTGGTAATTAAGTCGCTTTAAGACTACGCTATAATATAATAGCATATAGTTCATAGCACAACAATATCGCGCACCATACATTGTTATGGACACGCTCACACTGTACTGTACTATTATTGGCTAAGTATAGACTGCTATACTATATGGCACTACAGTATAGCGTAATCTGAAAGTAGTTTAATGCGCGGAATAATGCCATTGGAAAAAAAATATGGTCATTGTCTCAATTTCTTTTCCCAAGTCTATACTTTGTAGAGGAGCGTATGTTTCTTTGTTCGGTAGGATGGCACCAAACATGGCGCTATGTGACAAATCTTTTAATTAATAGTCAAGGAGTTCCTGAGGCCACATAACTTTCGTACTATCCTCCCTGTGTTTTTCATGGTTTTTTTTTACTTTGACGAGTAAACAAGCTCTTAGACATCAGAATGTGAATCCAGTCACCTATTATGAGATTTGAGGTCACTGTCTGTATAGTGATTATTAAATTTTTGCAAGTTTCATTTTTATTGCACAATGTTATTCCTTCAGCGTGGAAATCAATCATGAACATTAGTGAACATATTTCATTAAAAAAAGTGTTACCTGTCTGCGGGATTCGAACACCGGCACTGTCTCATCGCTCGATACGAGCTCACCAAGTGTCTTATTCTTTAGGCCACGACGACTTTAAAATCATTTTTTTTTTCTTTAAAAATAAAATTAGTTCGACATCTAACTTCGCCTTAAGCGATCGTGCGCTGGGTAGCTAATTAAAACTATAATGCTGATTTTGCTAACTAATTGAGGCTGAGCTTCCCCTCAGCCCACCGTTGGACTGTTTATCAAATCAAATCAAATCAAAATCAAAAAAGTTTTATTCAACATAAATGAAAGTACATACTTGTTGAACGTCAAAAGAATTACCGCCAATTCACAAGAATTAGCCTCCGTCCTGAGAAGAATTGGCAAGAAACTCAGCGGGCATGTTTTTTTTTTTTNACCAGGTTGATCACAGTTGTTTTCAAAGAAACATTATTTGTTGATGGGTTGTGTCCAAATAAATCACGTTTACTGCAAGAGGTAAACTCTGTTGTCTTAGGATTTAATTTAAATTACTTGGAACGGATTCCAAATTAATAAATGTCATATTTTTTTCCTGCTCAAAAGAAGCAGTAGGTTGATTAGCCAAATTCATGGCTAGATAAATAAAAAAATTTAATTAATGCAGTTCCCAAAATGCTTTCATTTATTGAGAAGAATTTAACAAAGGCACCGATTATTACAGAAAACTTACGAAAGGATCGTTAGTATTAAAGTTTAAAGCGATGAGCTTTTGCAGGAGGTTTTTTTTTTGTGATTATTATGAACGTGCTGACGGCCCTTCTGGTGTTAAGTAGTCATGGGAGTGGAAATAGGTTGCCGGTTGCACGCCGCTGAAGACGATTCTCGGCTTCTCTCATCCAGCTCCTCACCTTGCGAAATATTTAAAATGTCGAAAATGATGATAAAAGACGCGATATTAAAAGCGTCAAAATAGTTTTGTATCTAAGATGCGCGAGGTGTTTATGAAAAATTTTAATAAAAAACTTTAATAATTTAAATATAAAACAGCTCTTCTTTAGAAACAATTTGCAAATAATATCTGACGCGGACGACATCCAACTGAAAAACAAATATGAACAAAAAAAAAAGGTTTGTCAAATATCCAAGTACCTTCAAGTGCTCATCGTATTTTCGGAAAATCAATATACTCATGCTAGAGAGAGAGAGGTGCTGTCTAACTCGCCTGCGGGATAAGGACGGGTGAGGGGTTTTCATCCGCAGCTGAAACCATTAAGGCGACTAGTTTGATTTTAATCCTTGTCTATAAGACTATAGAGTAGATTTCTTAAACTACGTGTTTTTGAAACATAATCCACCGGCTTACAATTAAATTTGTATTTTATCGCTCACGCCGTTAAGACCAGATTAGTTTGAAGTTAATTTAAAATTGCTACACGGTTTTCTAATAGTGATAAATCGTTTTCGATCCTTATTAATTTATTATAAAGCCATTGAGAGTGTAATAAAGTTAGTTGTGGCTCATTAAAATAGTTTATATGTAGTATCCCAGGCATGCGGTGATAACTTGTAATGAAATAGCAGTTAGTAATGGAACTGAATTGACGACACTGTATGGTCTAACCCAGGTTGATGATCGACAATACCTTTTTGAGAGAGAAAGAAAGAGAGAGAGACAGAGAGAGTCTTTATTGTACACCAACAAAAGAAACAATGCGAAACATTAAATATAAAAAAGTACAATTGGCGGTCTTAAGAGTGATCTCTTTTAAACAACCATTAGGTGGAAAAGAATCGTTTGAAAACTCATTACACGCGGCTTACCAATCAATTGCAATATATATATGTAAACACCCATACATACACAATTCCTAACATAAACACATTTATAAATATCTATATATTAATACGTGAAGCAAAAACTTTGTATCCCCTTTTACGAAAATTGCGCGGACGGAGGAGTATGAAATTTTCCACACTTATAGAGAGTATAGAGAAGAAGTGCACAATGCTAATTTTTTTTTTAAATAATGCCTAATAGATACATTAAATCAATAAAGAAAACATTACACACACTACATACCATGTATTTGACGCACACACGTATGCATACTATTTATTGTCAAATTTTTGTTCTTGACGTCTGTTGTCAAATTGAGAATAGATTAAATATTGTTTGTCTTTGTGGTCTTTATTAATATTTTTTTATAGTGTAGCCTTGGCAAAATTTGTCATTATAGAAGTATAAAATACAATCATAATACTGTACAAGCTTACAATTCCATTTAATTATAGTCGAATTTCGACTCCTGCGGGACCTCTAGTACATACAAATACACAATGTAACTTAATAATAATTTTGCTTCTTTAAACATAAATAAGAATAAACAATTTACAATAAACAATAGAGCCGTTCGGATTGTCGATAATCCCATTCTTACGGATCGTTTGGAACGGGTCTGCGGAGGGACTTCGGTTCCCTCTGTATTTTGTACCGTATGTTCCATGGGGAGTGCTTTGAGGAATTGTTTGAGATGATACCGGCATCTCGCTTTTACCATCGCACCGCCCGCCACCGGAGTAGAGTTCATCCATACTACCTGGAGCCACTGCGGTCATCCACAGTGCGTTTCCAGAGGTCTTTTTTGTCACGTACCATCCGGCTATGGAATGAGCTCCCCTCCACGGTGTTTCCCGAGCGCTATGACATGTCCTTCTTCAACGGTAGGCAGCGGCTTGGCTCTGCCCCTGGCATTGCTGACGTCCATGAGTGACGGTAACCACTCACCATCAGGTGGGCCATATGCTCGTCTGCCTATACGGCAATAAAAAAATAATTAAAAAAATATAAAACATACTTAAAAATACCTCTGAAACATAAATATACAATTGAAGTAAATACCAATTTCAGAATCTACACTAACACAAATTGAACTGGTTGACAGGTAATTGTCTAAGTTGAGTTGAAACTTTGCAAAATGTTTGTATTTCTTGCTACAATTGGAGTCCAAAAGATGGCGTGTGACTGGTTGGAATTATTTATTACTGGTGGTAGGACCTATAGTGAGTCCGTGCGGATAGGTACCACTGCCCTGCCTATTTCTGCCGTGAAGCAGTAATGCGTTTCGGTCTGAAGGGTAGGGCAGTCGTTGTAACTATACTGAGATCTTAGAACTTATATCTCAAGGTGTGTGGCGCATTTACATTGCAGATGTCTATGGGCTCCAGTAACCACTTAACACCAGGTGGGCTGGGAGCTCGTCCATCCATCTAAGCAATACAAAAAAAAATACTTGTGGCACTCGGGGACTGCCGTGGCAAAACATTTTTTATCAACTTATGCAATTACAATTAGACAATAATAATGTAATATTAAAACAATAATAACAATAAGACCACGCTATATTTATAAACATTAACAAAAGCGAACCATTAACTGTCCCCTTCACACTCATAAGCTAGACTGCGTGAGAGAGAGATGGGCAGACTTTTCATGATGCTCAAGCAGCGCGACGTCACGCCGCGCGCATCACAAACACTACACCAGCGCAACGTGTGAATGTGTTGAACGCGAGCTGCATAGTAGGCGTAGTGAGGGTGTCAGGTTATTTTCGTTACGGAATTTCTTGATTCAGTCGCCTCGTTCAAGGCTCGCGTTAGAAGCTATGCAATAGCTTAAAAATTGCGTGTATCGACGATCATTTGTCTGTGATTCCGCAGTCCTTAATAAAATATAAACTTCATGAATAACTCATTCTGAAAACAAACGTCCAAATCAGAATCGAGGAGGCATTGACGGGGCAAAACAAATCCTTCGGTTGTTATAGCGCTATTCCTATTACGGGCATCGGTAGTATGTATAATGTCCGGGAGCATACGGGCTTTAATACGGCTTCCAAACGCCGCGTCATTTAAGCAATAAAGCGAAATTAAATTAGCACAAATTGTTAAACGAATATTTTATTTATAGGTATATATTAATACGTGAAGCAAGAACTTTGTATCCCTTTTTACAAAAATTGCGCGGACGGAGGAGTATGAAATTTCCCACACTTATAGAGAATATAGAGAATAAGTGCACAATGCTAATATTTTTTTTAAATAATGCATAAAAGATACATTAAATAAATAAAAAAACATTACACACACTACCATGTATTTGACACACACACACACACACACACATATACTCTTTGTTTATTGTCAAACTTTTGTTATTGGTTAAAGTCTGTAGTCAAATTGAGAATAGGTTAGTATTGTTTATCTTTAATATTACGAGTATTTGTCTATAGTGTAGTCTTGGCGAAATCTGTAACAATAGGACCATAATAATGTTGAAACTTATAATTTCAATTAATTATAGTCGAATTTCAACTACTGCGGGACCACTAGTATATCTATAATTTGTCACATCAGGACTAATAAAAATATCAAGACCAATAAATACAGTCCACTCTCATTTAACACAACGCAACAACGTTATCCAATTTACCTCCCGTATGTTCCGGTGACGTTTTCTCCGTCGTCGTCCTGTTGGACCGCGGATCGAGGGTCCTGGACCTCTGGACGAACCGCGTCCGACACTCAAGCGTCGATGCGTATCATACAATGCTGAATTTGGTTAACACGTTCACTGCGCGTCCATTTTAGAAGGACCCTCGGCTAGTGCGTAAGATTTTTTATTTTTTTATTGCTTAGATCGTAGACGAGCTCACAGCCAACCTGGTACTAAGTGGTTACCGGAGCCAATAGACATCTACAATGTAAATATCGCCACCCACCTTGAGATATAAGTTCTAAGGTCTCAGTATAGTTACGACCGCTACCCTACCCTTCAAACCGAAATGCATTACTGCTTCACGACAGAAATAGGCGGGGTGGTGGTACCTACCCGTCACCCGGACTCACAAGACGTCTTTCTACCAGTAATTACGCAAATTATAATTTTTGCGGGTTTCACTTTTATTACACAATGTTATTCCTTCACATGGGAAGTCAATCGTGAACATTTATTTTGTTGAGTACGTATTTCATTAGAAAAATTGGTACCACAACAATTATAAAATTCAAACACCGTTGCACCGCCAGATACGAATGCCTACCGGACGTCTTATCCTTTAGGCCAGGACGACTTCTATACATCTATATACAACGCAAATTCAACCTTGAGATACGAGGTCTAAGTCTCAGTTCTATAGTATATACAACGTAGAAGAGTTACCTAACCTTTAAAACTAAAAGTCATTACTGCTTCACGGTAGAAACAGGCAGGGTGCTGGTACCTACCCGTGCGGACTTACAAGACGTCCTACCACCAGTAATCCAGATGTCTTTTTGAGGATTGATTGGACTTCTTTACCAGTGCGTGTAAGACCTGACAGGCCTAACCAAAGTCCGTTTTTGAATATACCCATAGCCATAGAAACATGGATACAGTCGTCTCAAGTCGTTGAGGAGAAGAACGCGGTTTTGACTTATCCGACCACGACGGGTGAACACAAAGCCGCCGTCGCCCGAAACATGTCTTGTCGGATCCCCCGGATTCACCGGTGCTTTTAGGCCCCTTAAGCACCGTTCATCATCCTCGCCGATTACGATGAAGAGTTCGATGAGCTAACTAACCCATAGATACAGCCCACTGAGTTTTTCGCCGGATCACAGCTCTTGCTAGGGCTAGAGTTAGCAAATTCTCTCAGGTTGACCCCGTGAGCTCACCTACACGCTAGAGTAACACTGTTATAGCCTCGCAAGGCGTCAGCACAGGTGGAAAAAGATGCCATATACACTCACACCCTTTGATTAACTCAATGTTAGTGTTAGCAATTTTTCAGGTTGAGCCTACCCGTCCGGACGTAGCCAGAATAGCCTCTTAGGCTACTAGAGAATATGTAGGAGGAAAAAAGTGGTTTTAACAACCACGCCAGGGGCTAGTCGCGCATGGGGCTTTAAGATCGCATAACGCAGTCAACGGGTTAAAAACGGACTAGTGAGGTGTTCTTTTTATTTATTTTTATTGCTTAGATAGGTGGACCTGGTGTTAAGTGGTTACTGGAGCCCATAGACATCTACAACGTAAATGCGCCACCCACCTTGAGAAGTTCTAAGGTCTCAAGTATAGTTACAACGGCTGCCCCACCCTTCAAATCGAAACGCAATAGTTGCTTCACGGCAGAAATAGGCAGGGCAGAAATAATATCGGACTAATTATTCGTCTATTTTCTCGTAAAAATATTTAATAAACAAACACGCGATTAAACCGTAATAGTAATTTTAATTATATCTACGACTCGTTAAAACCGAAGAAAGCACTGACTCTTTACAAAAAAAGCTCTTAAATGACACAAAATTACTTATTTACCTACCTTTAAGAAATAACACGAATAAATTCCTGAGCGTAGCAAAGCGTAGTGAAAAAAAAAAAAAAACTTTCACCCTTAAATAAATTCTGGCAACCCAAAACACATTGTAACTCAATCTAACAAGGCCCGGGGGGTGTGTAAAACAAATCCCATAGACGCGGCGCGAACCCCATCGATTTGCGCACTCCATTATTGTGATTCGATTAAGTGGTAAGTTTGTTTATGGGGGATATTCACCGCTCACGGGACGGACAGTGACGAATGAGAACTGTTTTCTGTTTATTTTTTAGGTTTACTACAATTTCTGCCGCGTTTAATTGACGCTTTTTTTTTAAATTTATCGATGCACTAAATAAATTAAAATAATTACAGTACATATTAGCTAAATCGTACAAGTAGTACCTAAATGTAATCTGGATTGCAATCTAAGTGGTATATGCACTCAGCAAATCCGTGATAATGTACATAGCTTTGGCTATTGAAAACAAAAATTACAAATTACTAATAAAAGTTACAAATAAAAATAAAATTACGAATTCCAAGAAAAAAAAACAAAAGCAAAAAAATCAAAAACAAAAAACAAGATATTCTATTTCAGGCTAATGCTGGCCTACTGGCCTGGCCTGAATGAGATAAGCGCTTTGTTTTAATGCTCAAGAGTACACTCCGACACGGGAAATGCACAAGTCGATATAATAGATACTTATTTACTCCTAGAATATATAATTTTTCCGTTATGTATTCGCTGGTAGCCTAGGGAGCTATTCAAGCTACGCGCGGGTTGGTAGGAGAGCTCACGGGCTCGACCTGAGAGTATTTGCTAACACTGACCCTAGCAAGAGCAGTGCTTCGTTGAATTTACCACCGGATCGGAAACGTGACCCACTGAGAAGATCCGGCGAGAAACTCAGTGGACGGTGTATGGAAAACAACAGTGTGATCTTCAAAATCTTATTTACTAGTGGTAGGACCTCTTGTGAGTCCGCACGGGTAGGTACCACCGCCCCGCCTATTTCTGCCGAGAAGCAGTAATGCGTTTCAGTTTAAAGGGCGATGCAGCCGTTGTAACTATACTTGAGACCTTAGAACTTATATCTCAAGGTGGGTGGCGCATTTACGTTGTGGATGTCTATGGGCTCCAGTAACCACTTAACACCAAGTGGGCTGTGAGCTCGTCCGCCAATCTAAGCAATAAAAAAAAACCCACGCGTTGTAAACTCCGTGTTCAACGTGCTTCTCCGACGAGCTTCCATCAAGTTGACAAGATAATGCCAGATGCGTAAAGTCGGTTGGTTCCGTTGTAGGTATTCCACGACAAAAACCATTTTACTAATGAAGTGATTCACGCGGTATTTCGGGGATCGGCAAAAAAACTATGCGAATTCCGGAGCGAATCAAACGTTTGGTATTTATTTTTGTAGCTTTGTTTTTTTTCATAAGTTTTTAAGAGGTCTTCGGTTTTGATTGTGATAATCTAAGTTTATTACAGTGACGTGATGATGTGAGAATGTGTTTGTTTAATCACGCAATGACTGAATATGATTTCGCACAAAGCTTGAGATCCGGATAATCCGGTCACAGCCGGGTATATCTGCTATATAATAATAAACACGACAGTGTAACCACTGTATTGTATATTGTGTATTGCAAGAAAGGGTAACGGCAGCTTAGAAAAGCTAATGGTGACTGGCAAGGTGGACGGAAGAAGATCACGAGGTAGAGGCCTGACACGTTGGACTGACGCACTACCCTCGACACCACAGTTCACGATGCTCTACACTCGGCGGCGATAGACAAATAGCGTAGAATGATCCGGAATAAACTCTTGTTGCGAGGAGGTGGTCACGACCCTCAGTATTGAGGACACCGAAGCAAGAAGAAGAAGAAGAAATATCCACCGGGTTTTACGTGTCAGCGCACCTAAAAATCATCTGCTAGTTTATGGACTAAAGTGTACCACAAGCATCTCTTCATACGTTTTGATTTTAAATATACAATGTTATTTAAAAACAAACAAATAATTGCTTAGATAGCAACGCGAATTAACGTTTTTTTTTTCTTTCTCTTTAATTCTGTTGTTCCCGGTTAGGATATTAGAGTGAGGTTATACAAATCGATTTAACTAGTTAAAACAAAAGTTTCTCGCCGAGTATACATAGTTACAACGGCTGCCCCACCCTTCAAACCGAAACGCATTACTGCTTCAGGGCAGAAATAGGCGGGGCGGTGGTACCTACCCGTGTGGACTCACAAGAGGTCCTAACACTAGTAAACTAAATAAGATCTAAAATGAATAGGCTGGTTTTTCTCAAACTAATCGCTGCTAGCCTTCAGGCTAGTAGGCGAGCTTACGGGGCTCAGCCTGAGAGAGTGTGCCTCGTTAAATCTCTTACCGGATCGGAAACGCGACCCACTGAGAAGATCCGGCGAGAAACTCAGTAGGCTGTGTATGTAAAACAACAGTGTGATCTTCAAAATCTTTTTTACTGGTGGTAGGACCTCTTGTGAGTCCGCACGGGTAGGTACCACCGCCCCTATTTCTGCCGTGAAGCAGTAATGCGTTTCGGTTTAAAGGGCGATGCAGCCGTTGTAACTATACTTGAGACCTTAGAACTTATATCTCAAGGTGGGTGGCGCATTTACGTTGTGGATGTTTATGGGCTCCAGTAACCACTTAACACCAGGTGGGCTGTGAGCTCTTCCGCCAATTAAAGCAATAAAAAAAAACCCACGCGCTGTAAGCTCCGTGTATAAAGTGCTTCTCCGACGAGCTTCCATCAAGTTGACAAGATAATGCCAGATGCGTAAAGTCGGTTGGTTCCGTTGTAGGTATTCCACGACAAAAACCATTTTACTAATGAAGTGATTCACGCGGTATTTCGGGGATCGACAAAAAGACTATGCGAATTCCGGACCGAATCAAACGTTCAGTATTTATTTTTGTAGCTTTGTTTTTCTTTATAAGTTTTTAAGGTCTTCGGTTTTGATTGTGATAATTTAAGTTTACTACAATGACGTAATGAAACGTGAGAATGTGTTTGTTTAATCACGCAATGACTGAATGTGATTTCGCACAAAGCTTAAGACCCGGATAATCCGGTCACAGCCGGGTATATCTGCTGTAATAAACACGACAGTGTAACCACTGTATTGTATATTGTGTATTGCAAGAAAGGGTAACGCCAGCTTGGAGAAGCTAATGGTGAGTGGGAAGGTAGACGGAAGAAGACCACGAGGTAGAGGCCTGACACGTTGGACTGACGCACTACCCTCGACACCACAGTTCACGATGCTCTACACTCGGCGGCGATAGACAAATAGCGTGGAATGATCCGGAATAAACTCTTGTTGCGAGGAGGTGGTCACGACCCTCAGTATTGAGGACACCGAAGCAAGAAGAAGAAGAAGAAATATCCACCGGGTTTTACGTGTCAGCACACCTAAAAATCATCTGCTAGTTTATGGACTAAAGTGTACCACAAGCATCTCTTCATACGTTTTGATTTATAACAATATATAATGCTGTTTAAAAACAAACAAATAATTGCTTAGATAGCAACGCGAATTAACGTTTTTTTTTCTTTCTCTTTAATTCTGTTATTCCCGGTTAGGATATTAGAGTGCGGTTATACAAATCGATTTAACTAGTTAAAACAAAAGTTTCTCGCCGAGTATACATAGTTACAATGGCTGCCCCACCCTTCAAACCGAAACGCATTACTGCTTCAGGGCAGAAATAGGCAGGGCGGTGGTACCTACCCGTGCGAACTCACAAGAGGTCCTACCACTAGTAAACTAAATAAGATCTAAAATGAATAGGCTGATTTTTCTCAAACTAATCGCTGCTAGCCTTCAGGCTAGTAGGCGAGCTTACGGGGCTCAGCCTGAGAGAGTGTGCCTCGTTAAATCTCTTACCGGATCGGAAACGCGACCCACTGAGAAGATCCGGCGAGAAACTTACTGGGCTACCCTGGCCCGTCTGAAGGCAGTTCATCTTCATTAATTCAAGATCATAACAAGCGCTGCACGCATTCTCACGAGGCGCTAACTTCGACACTGCAAAAGATAATTGGATATCAACAAAAAAAAAGGCTTAACCGACAGTCCAACACTATCGTTTAACCAATAGGAATATGAATTACGCATTTCCCTCGTGTGATTCTAAAATCAACGTACGAAAAGAAGAAAAAAAAATAGCGATTTCAAGTCGGTCAACATAAATCGGAGAATGAAGCGCGGAACAAAAACTGTGTCGTATTTAGAGTTCCTTCTAACTGTAGTCAGGCGCAAGGAAATCTCTCGAGGATCACTGTATGAAGAGTGAAAAAAAAAATCGGTTGTCTGTAAAGTCGGTTTACTGACGATAGTTGAACGTGACAACGTCATAAGAAAATACTGATGGAATGGTTTCATTTTTGAAAAGAAAATTTTACTTTTATTTGTTTGATAGATATTTTGTATGGACAATTGACATCACATTCACTTTTCACTGAACTTCATACTTGACGAAAACATGTAAATGTATTATTGTATAGCAGCTGTCTACGCGGATGCATTGCTCACTCAAGTAGGAGAGAGACAGATGTCGAACGCTGCCGAACGCGGAGGCCGATTGTGCCTCTTTGTCGCTCGTTGCGCGCTCTCGCTTGCACTTCAAGCCTTAAAGGGAACGCCTCAGAGGGGGGTAACGCCGCATGAGTCATATTTTTTCGTGCGTGCAGCCGGCTAGGCTCCGTCGAATTATAAGACGTTGTCACGTCAAAAAGAAAGAAGTATGCTAATATCGAAACTGATTTTTAATTAAAATCATCAGTTTGTTTGTAATGTATATGCATTCGAAAATGTTATTTTACATAGATACGTTAGATAAATAGAAAACGCTTCATCCAGTAAACAAATCTTGGGCTAAACGATTACTTTAAAGCTGGATTTCCCAAACTGTTTTGGGCAAAGGACCCTTTTTCCGATATGAATTGATAGCTCAGACCGCTGAATGCAAAATACTTACCAGTTTCTCAATGGCTCATTTTAGATCACTGACCCGTCCGGGCGTAGTTGAAATAACCCTTAGGTTAGCAGCGAATAGAGAGGAAGAAAGTGAGCTCATGGGCTCAGCCTGAGAGAATTTGCTAACACTAGCCCTAGCAAGAGGAGTGCTTCACGGAATCTACCACCGGAACGGAATCGCGACCCACTGAAATCTGACGAGAAACTCAGTGGGCTATGTCTGTGGGTCAGTTATCTCGTGGAACTTTTCGTTGTAATCGACGAGTTCGACAAGGACGGTGACCGGTGCTTGAGAGGTCTCAAGAGCATCGAGCGTGAATCCGGGGATCTGACAAGACATGATTCGGACGACGGCGGCTTTGCGTTGCCCCGTAGCGGTCAGATAAGTAATTAGCGGCGGCCACGATAAGAGAGTTATCGTATCTTATCGCGTCGCTTTGTCTAAATAGCGTTCCGACGCTACCATAAGGTACTACTCGGAATGTATCGGTTCTAGTTTTAGATCGTCGTGTAAGTCGACAGACTGCAGAAGTAGTATTGGATAACCTGGACGGAGTTTATGTGGGCGCGGGCCGCGTGAACGAACACTACCCTTGAATAAAAACCCTGAAAGGTCATAAGTTCGCAACCTTTCGAGGTTTTTATTTGATAACAACTTGGTTGTTACGTACAATCTATATGTATTAAAATCTGTTTGTGCGTGTTTCATTTACATACCAAAACGCTTAGAATTATTTCGTTGAAATTTTCAAGAGATCTTCGCATTGTTTAGCAAGTGCACCTCTACAGTATAATATCGATTACCGGGGCTGAATTTAGCGATTAACGATATAATAATCGAATGTGTTAGCTCCAAAAATCGAACAGTTTAATTGAATTATAAGATTCAGGCGTATCTTCCTTTCGGCAGATCGGAGCAGATAAGCTTAGTTCCGATGACACTTTAAGCCACTGTGTTCTAATCAAATGACGTAAAAGAATTGTACAGAATCATTTCTTAAAGCACCGCTCGCTCCCGACGTGCTCTCATTTAAACTATACAGCAGTATAATGGTACAAATGTCTCGGGCCCATTACAGCGCCCCTGGCGGGTTTTTGTACGCTTCTCACACATTCATGAGCGGCGGACAAGCGTTTTTGACGTGTGGCACAAGGCAAGAGCGCTCGCGTGCAATCATAAGTAGGATTAGCGTAGCACCGATATTCAGGGTAAGTTAAAATTTTAGTGCTGTTGTATGTGTAGCTGATGGTGTGTTGTGTGAATCCAAACCGTTGCTTGCCGAAAAGTGCTTTGGGAACAACTTGGTATTAGAGTCTTGCGGTTGTTAGTTCGAAGAAATGACTTCTGAATACATACTACATTTAACGGCCGTCTGGTGTAGTGGTAAGTGACATGGTCACTACACAAGGGGGTCGCGGGTTCGAATCCCGCCAAGGGAAGATATTTGTATGATAAATATAAATGTCTTTTCCAGGGTTATGGATGTATATTAAATATATGTATGTGTATAATAAAAATCTTACATTTATTTCCGTTATCTGGTACCTGTAACACAAGTTCTNTGGTAAGTGACATGGTCACTACACAAGGGGGTCGCGGGTTCGAATCCCGCCAAGGGAAGATATTTGTATGATAAATATAAATGTCTTTTCCAGGGTTATGGATGTATATTAAATATATGTATGTGTATAATAAAAATCTTACATTTATTTCCGTTATCTGGTACCTGTAACACAAGTTCTTTACGAACTTATCACGGGACCAGTTTACGTGGCGTGATTGTTAGTAAATAAATATATATATATATATATACTGCAGGTAATCACATACAACAATAGAATTAGTAAAAATGGTACCCGTACGGAATCAATATGCACACTACCACCTCCAGCACTATTAAAATTGTATTTGAGAAAACTTTATTTAAATATGACTTAAAGACTGACATTTCCTCATGTCTCCTGTGAGTAGAGATGTAATTCCAAATGTCACCACTTATATTAGGAGGCATTTTCATTCCTAATATCTAGAAGTAACGTTCTCTTTTTCTTCATCGTTCCCTCACTGCTCAAGATCGCGACCACATGTGACTTTCCTCCACAGTATTCGATAATGGGTGGCATGGACGTATAAGTAACGTTATTAAATTGCAAATTAATTTTGACGTCATAAATTCGTCTTTGGTGATCTAGTCGGTCTACTCAGTGTCTGTTCTCTTTTGGATTCGCCACTTTCACATTTCAAGTTTCTTTATTGCCCCTGTAGGCAGACGAGCGTACGGCCCACCTGATGGTGAGTGGTTACCGTCGCCCATGGACTTCAGCAATGATAAGGGCTAAGGGTTTCAATATAAGGACTAGAGAAAGGGGGAATTACGGAGAGGAGGGATTGTGATTGCTTGACCAGCCCCTAAAATTCATAGTAAAAAACCACTCAAGCCATGAGTATCGCAATCAGAATTTCAGCTATCACATCTTCTAACTTACGCCACACAACAAATTTATGTATTTATTTATGAAGTTCGCGGTTCTTTGTCGCCTTATACTCCTCTTTGCAACGAGACAGAAATACAACGATTTGTTTGTAGATAATACCTACGCGATTGTTTGCTATTGTAATATTTTTGTTTTTAGATTTTGTTGAAACTGACACAATCCCGTTGCCTATTGGCTGCTTGTGTTGAAATTATTTTGTACTTTTACGATCATTAATTTGGTATTCAAATCCTCTCATCGTGGACGCCGGGAACTACATAGCAGATCCTGCGGACCAAATGAAAAACAGTCGACGTCGGCCAAAACACGTCATTTCGGATCCTCCCGATCCATTAACGGTGCTTTTAGGTACCACAAGCACCGGTCACCGTCCTTGTCGAGCCCGTCGACGAATTAACCCATTCTCAGTGGGTCTCGTTTCCGATCCGGTGGTAGATTCTGCGAAGCACGGCTCTTGCTAGGGCTCGTGTTAGCAACGTCGTCAGGTTTGAGCCCCGTGAACTCACCTACTAGCTCGGCGAATCTAGAATAAACCTTCAAAGTTACTAGAAAATGTAGGGAAAAAAGGTATTCAATGGTAGCTAATGCCTATAGGTATAACATTAGTATTCGCAGTCAATCTCTTTCATAGATGAGGTAGAAATCTCAAAGAAAAAGCTCACGGCCAACCTGGTGTTGAGGGGTTAATGTAGCCCATGGTCATCACAAAGTGAACACGTCTTGTGACTTGAGGTCTCAACTGTTTAGCAGTTACGGATATTAAAAATTGTTTGAGGGTAGTCCTTTTATTAAACGATGTTATTCCTTCATCGTGGGATTCGATCATGTGTTAAGTTTTTATTTTTATTTTTATTCCCCATGTAGGCAGACTAGCATACGGCCCACCTGATGCTGAGTGTTTCCTGTCGGCCATGGACGTCAGCAAGTCCGTATTGCATTAGAAAAATTGGTACCTGTCCGCGGGATTCGAACACCGGCACTGTTGCATCGCTCGATACGAATGCACCGGGCGTCTTATCTGTTAGGCCGCGTCGACTTCAAAGCGTTCTATTTGTGCCTCATTAATTTTGCGAAAAGAAATTCCCAAGCGACTTATCGGATGCCCTTCGAAATCAAAAATTACCGCGAACCCATAAACGAGACCGCGGACACGCAATGCACTTAGTCCATAAAATGAATCCAAAAAAAAGGGCTCCGACACCTTCTCCTATTAATATTACACAAATAATAGGTGATTAATCTTTCGGGTCCCAAAAACCGGTTGAATTTACTGCTCCTGTCAAAATAAATATAAGCTGAGATCGCCTTAACAAGATGCTGGTTTGGGGTTCAGCGCGATTTCGAACGAAACTATTTAGTAGAATATTTATTTTTGTTCAAAAATTAATAAAATAGAAACACGATAAATAAAAAAATATTAATTGGAGTCGGTAAAAGCAGAATATGAAATTTTCGTTTATACTCTGATAAGTCGTCTAGTTACTTTTGTTAAAATATTAATCTACGAAAACTATTTTTACGATATATTCTTTTAAACAAAACAAATAACGGAGTTCTTAGGGAATGAAAACAAAATGCAATCGAATTGAGTACCTGCTGATGTACCTGCTTTTTTTAGTCAGTAAAAAATAATATTTGTTATTCATCAAATTAGTACTACAGTAGGATTCCTTGTGTTATAGGTACCAAAGACTGATAAACACACTTATATAATTTTAAATATATGGTATTATATATTTAATAGCTTAGATAATAAGCACGTGCAAGCTACATGGGTGCTTATTATCACGTTGTTATTTTTCTGGGTAAAGAGCAAACAAATCTGTTCATCACACGTATGTTTGCCCGATGCGAGAATTAAACCCACGACCCTTGGTGCAACAGTCAGAGGCGCTAACTATTTCACAACCGAGTCAGTCAAACATATATTTATGTATATACATCTACATTTATAATATACTAGCTGCCCACCCCGGCTTTGCTTGGGTAGTAGTGCACGCGATGTAAAGAATTTTAGGTAATTTTTTTACACATTGGGTTATATTATTGGAGTTTCAGTAAGGATCCCTAATTTTTTTGAAATTATAATAAATATAGCCTATGTCACCGGGGGATAGCGTAGGTTTTCAACAGTGAAAGATTTTTTTAAATCGGTTCAGTAGTTTCGGAGCCAATTTAATACAAACAAACAAACAAATCTTTCCTCTTTATAATATTAGTATAGATAAAATCAATATAATTCTGTTTGTCCTGTTCTTTCTGTGACGATAGTTTAAGATTGGCAAGATACTTCCAGAAATTTACGACAGGTGGCAAGCGTGTCGTTTCAAGTCAAACTGAAACAGACTAACCAATGATTAAAAGATAGATAAAAGAAAAGATGTATTTTTTATCGATTCTAAATACTAAACTCCAAAAGTGTAGGTAGTCAAAAAAAAACGATATTTACATAAAAAAAATAAAAAATATATACAGTCAAACCTGGATAAGTGAGAGTCCAAGGGAGCACAATCTCATTCTCGCTTATAGAGGTTTCTCACTAACCCGAGTTTCTCGCTAATGCTCCCTCTGAATTTCGATTCGCGATTTTCCGCATTCAAATGCATTCACTATTTTAAGTTTATGACTTTAATGACAGTATTTTAATTTTCCGTTTTTACATGATGCAGAACAGAAACAGGACGGTACACAGGCACACGTGTCCATTTGAAAATAATGCGATAAAAGAATACGATAAAATAACAACGTTATTTAGTTCCACGAAATAGAATATGTTCAATATTCACGAGAAAACAATACAAAAACAATGATAAGAAGTTCCACGAAAGTTAAAAATGAGTCATAAAATAGCAGATGTTAAATTTGTAATTTGTTTTGTCATTTGTTCCTCCTAAATAATATAAATAAATAAATAAAGCTCGGCTGTCGCTTATAGAGGTATAGATAGGTAGCAGTCTCACTTACGGAGGTCCATGAGGAAAAAACGACTCTCTCTTACAGAGGTTTCTGTTTCTCGCTAATAGAGGTTTTGGGAGCTTAAAATGACGGGTCCTTGCTATTACTCTCATTTATAGAGTTTTCTTACTTATCCAGTTCTCACTTACCCAGGTTTGACTGTATATTATGCAGAACCCAAACTTGCACTTTAAAATTTTTATATGGCTTATCAGATCCTCACAAAGACCAAATTTAGATGTTTAACAAAACATTACAAAAAGTATACGGAAAGTTTTAATTTTTTTATGTTTTTCTTTTGTTTTTCAAGCCCTGTAAAACTATTTTTTTATTTTATTTATTTTTATTAATTTTATTATTGATCCAACATCGATAGCGACAACGCCTCGTTCTAAAGAAATAATCGTATCCTACAAACATTATTATTTCCTTTGAATTTAAACTCGTGTTTGAGCATTTAGGAGGTCATTTTAAACACAATTCGTTTTACAGATAAAGCTTGGAACACAATAGCGGAAAGTTACGACTGAAGCTATATTAATTGATCATTGCGTTATTATGGGGTCTAATCTTAAGTGGTGTTAAAGCCTCTTGTGAGCTCACGTGAGTAGATAGGTTTGAGGTGAATCAGCCGTTGTATTATTGAAAGGTCAATCAGAACTCATGTCTCGAGGCAGGTGGCGGAATTTACGTTGTTGATGTCCATGGGCTCCGGTAAACACTTAACAGCAGTTTGGGCGTGAGTTTGTTGAGCCATCTATGCAAATAAAACTAATAAAAACAATAGGATCGGTATTTTAAGGTACCTATTTTCCCACGTGAAATCTAATAACGTTATTAAGCCGTATATACATGGTTGTTGCTTTAATTACGCAATTTTTATTTTTCCTACCTATTCGCTGGCAGCCTATGCTCACGGGCTTAATCTGAGAGAATTTGCTAACGCCCTTTAGCCCTTATTAGCCCTAGCAAGAACAGTGCTTCGCCGAATCTACCACCGGATCGTAAATGCGACCCACTGAGAAGATCCGGCGAGAAACTCAGGAACTAAATAGTAGTAACTTCTCACATTAAATGGGTATCTTTAACATGCCCCTATCAGCTCGTATTTATCTATATACCTATGTAACGGAATCTCGCAACGTTATTTTCTCCAACCTGTCTGAGTACATTGAAAATTTTCTCACATATCAAAATCCAATGATACTGCAATAATGTTTGTGAAAATTACATTTACCTAAATAAATTTAAAAAAAAAGCGATAATTTTTATCTTCAGCTTATGGTAGAGCAAGTTTGCATTAAAATAGGTTTTGAAACTAAATTAATATCTTACAAAGTATAACTATACAAGTGTTATCATTATGAAAAAATCAAACAAAAAGGCCTTTCTCGTCAATGATGAAGGCTGGAGAATTTAGAGGTAGGCAACACAGAAATTCGCGATCAAGCAATTAATTGCGCCCAAACAAGGCAACCCTCGATGATTTTAAATAGCTGAATCGATTCAAATAAAGTAAACAAACGGAGCGATAATTTAGTGATTTCAAGAAGTGAATTCTTAAAAAGAACTAAACGAATCTAATCATTGGATCGTTCGCTCGCCGGTGTGTCTCGTACTTAAATTGATGTTATCAGAGCGTTCCGGGAAGGACATGTGTCGACCAATAAACTAATTGGAGCCGGAATGCTTGAGCAGCGCCCTTAGCTATTTATTTTTATTGATCGGACCGTGTGTATTGTGCTTTACAATAAGGTTCTGCGGTGACTGATTTGTTTATAACCGAATTATCGCCTTGAAACGAAATTCGTGGTCACAATTACGTTGTAGTACAAACAGCTACCGTGATTGTGTTGCGATAGGCATAGACACAGCACGATACTACCTAGTAGGTAGTCAGTCAACCTCAGCTGCTTTAGAATTTTTGGTATCTTGTAAAATCCTGAAAAACGAATATACTTTTATAACTGTAAAAAAAAAACTGTACTAGTAACGCCATCTGTCGTCGGATTGCAAAAACGGTAATCGATAACAACAGGAACATTTCTCGAATATTCCCCAGGCTACAGCCCCGTGAGCTCACCTATTCGTTCTGTGAAGTTAGTACAACCCCTCAAGGTTACTAGAGTAGGTAGGGAAGAAAGAAACGAATGTTCTTTCTTCAGTGTTCCAGTTGTATCTAAAGTGTTCTAGCGGCCCAGAGACAAGACGATAAAACATTTCATAATGTTCTAGTTCTATCGAGAATGTTCTAAAAAGGGAATTAATATACCAGCGTGACATAGGCGACATGAAGACACCTCTATTCGAACCGAAGCGACTAACCAATCGCCTAAAGTAAGCGAAGAAGAGAAGCTAATTGCTATTGCGAAGTCTACTTTAAAATTGTTATAATTAAATTTAGTTTTAATTAGTCTGGCGATGAGAGTTGTTATTTACTCCAGGTACATCAAAAGTCTGCCGAAGGTTATTGGCCTTAAAACGCCACACTGGCCATTGCGGGCTGGCGAGTCAACTTGTTTCAAGGGTTTTTTATTTTATTTTTATTTTATTGCCTAGATGTGTGGACGAGCTCACAACCCACCTGGTGTTAAGTGGTTACTGGAACCCATAGACATCTACAACATAAATGCGCCACACACCTTGAGATATAAGTTCTAAGGTCTCAGTATAGTTACAACGGCTGCCCCACCCTTCAAACTGAAACGCATTACTGCTTCACGGTAGAAATAGGCGGGCCGGTGGTACCTACCCGTGCGGACTCACAAGAGGTCCTACCACCAGTAAAATCCCTGGCTACTCACAGAAGAAACTGAAGGTTTCGTTAGAGCTCCGAGGGTCCCCAAAAGTCGTAACATGAGGCGTAACAAAACGGACTCTTGGTATTTCTGATTTCGGTATCTTTAAAATATCTTAATTAATTTATATTTAGGATACTAGCTTAGGCGCGTTGCGTTACTCGATTGATCAATCGATTTATATAAGTTGAGTTGAATGTGTTTGCAGCGAGACTGCTGAGGGTTGATTGTTAATGTGATGTATTTTTTTTCCTACCTATTCGCTGGTAGTATAAGAGGGCAGCTACGCGCGGACGGGTAGGTGAAATCACGGGCTCAACTTGGGAGAATTTGCTAACACTAGCCCTAGCAGTGCTTTGTTCAATCTACCGCCGGATTGGAATCGCGATCCATTGAGAAGATCCGATGTGAAACTCGGTGGGCTAAATGAGATGTTTGGACAATGGAAAACGCGCTCCTGCAGCTGTGTTGGGGAATGTCCTGAGATCTATGCCCTTATTGTATTGATTTAATTTCGGTATTGATTTGGTAGGCAGCGGCTTGGCTCTGCCCGTGGCATTGCTGAAGCCCATGGGCGTCGGTAACCACTCACCATCTGGTGGGCCGTATGCTCGACTGCCAATAAAATCAACAAGGGCAAAAAAAAATTTAAAATATAATACACGATTTTAAGTCCTATGAATATTTGTACTTGTCCTATGCGATCAGTCTTTGGATTGCAAGACTCGAAATAATAATTCCACATAGTCACTGTTAGGCTTATTATAAGCTGGTCGTAGTACCGCCATTTTGTCTATTTTTGCCGCGAAACAGACATGGGATCTCGGTTAAATGGAATTTCACGTGACGACGGTCGTTATGTCGATAGCCTAATGAAAGTTGCATTAAAGAATAGATTATCGGTCCGCCTAGTCAATTTAAATAGATCTCAACATTTAAAACATGCGATACAAAAATACATTCCTCACAAACAATTTTGTGTACATCCATAAAACGAATTCTTGTACATAATTAAGTTTCGTGATTAGTTTAATGATATTTAAAAATTAATTCAAACACATCTTCATATTATTATCTCGCGTCTAATCGGTGAGCCGGAAAGTGGTTTTTTTTTGTATTTAAACACGTACTTACGTTAGCATTACACATTAAGTTTCTGACCTTTTTAAATTGTCATTAATTAAGCGAAAATAAATCAGCTGTTTTCTCGACGCCATTTTGAATTTTTGTACGTTAATTAAGGAGTATTCGTACAAAAAGTTATGATGTATTCTTTTGTATTTAATCTATGTTCTAGGCAGAAATTTTAAAATGTTTTATATTTAATAAATTAATTAATATTAGAGGTGTATCTAAATATGTTTAAATACACATATTCAGGGATCAAACAGCCGAAAAGATAGACGAACTTATTACCCATAGGCGCTAACGACCTCAGCAGTGGATCAATACAATAAGAGAGGTATTCATAGCCAAGTCCTTCGTGTGGTAGCGGGATTAGTGCTCTCTGTCCTCCAAATTATATGATGTTCCAAAGTAAGTGCTGACATAAATTGTGCCTTCTTTGCAGACGCAGGGCTCCGAGAATTACCCCCGATCACCCTCTTCGACCAACTCATATCCTGGGCCAGGAAGGTCAAGTACCTGGCTATCACCCTGGATGCATCCGTGACATTCCGCCCGCATATAAAATCAGTCCACGACCGTGCCGCGTTTATTCTCCGTAGACTCTACCCCATGATCTGTAAGCGGAGTAAAATGTCCCTTCGGAACAAGGTGACACTTTACAAAACTTGCATAAAGCCCGTCATGATATACGCGAGTGTAGTATTCGCTCACATGGCCCGCACACACATAGACACCCTACAATCCCTACAATATTAATCAGTCTTAATAAAAACCTGGTTTAAACTTCCTTCGTGTGAGGACTATGATAAGTCCGTCTTCAAAGAATGCTTGAGAAGCTCTCAGCGGTAGGCAGCTCCTAGGTTGTCGCCTTGCCGTTGATGTCGGCTAGCGACTGTGATCGCTCACGATCAGATGGCCCTTCTGCCAAAACAATAAAACGCTGAAATGTAATTATGATCAATTCAAAAATGATACGTAATTGAATACAATTAGGATGACGTCCATTGCATTTTAATTAAACTTAAACATTTTAATTTATTTCATCTCCTCGTCATTTGCATCGAAAGATAACAAGTGAACGTCAGGATGAGCATCAACGGACAATTAGCATACGTCGTCTGTCATTCTCGACTGACAGTTTTGACTGAGGTCTTAATTGAAAGCCAGCGAGAGTCGAGTTAACGTACCTATAGTTTTGTTGCTCTGTTTTGATTATGGACTTAATTTAGAGGAAAAAAAAAAACAACGTGAATCCGGCCGCGAAATCGGTTTTAGGATAGCGGCTGACGCTACCCTCAAACTGGAAGGAGTTGCTTGCGGCAGCAGAAATAGGGGATGGTAGTGCTTCTGCAGCCCTACAAAATGCTCTACAGCCCCTAAGCCTTGAATCTTGTGCCTTTTCCTTGCCTTTATCCTTTGGATCAGCGCACCAATTTTTTTTTTGTTTATTGCTTAGATGGGTGGACGAGTTCACAGCCCACCTGGTGTCAAGTGGTTACTGAGGCCCATAGACACCTATAACGTAAATGCGCCACCCACCTTGAGATATAAGTTCTAAGGTCTCAAGTATAGTTACAACGGCTGTCCCACCCTTCTAACCGAAATGCATTACTGCTTCACGGCAGAAATTTAGCGGTAGGCAGCGGCTTGGCTCTGCCCCTGGCATTGCTGAAGTCCATGAGCGCCGGTAATCACTCACCATCAGGTGGGCCGTATGCTCGTCTGCCTACAAGGGCAATAAAAAAAATAGTCAGGGCGGTGGTACCTACCCGTGCGAACTCACAAGAGGTCCTACCACCAGTCCAATGTAATTACTCATCTTCATTCACAAAGTAGAAGATTAAATATTTAATGAATAGAGCCGGTAGGAGCATTCGTGGAATCGCTGCCAACATTGGCCGGGGGTCTACATTCATCATTAAAATTGTGACGAGGAAAGCATTCGGCATAAGCAAACAGGATGACTCAGCAATTAGTAGTTACAGCCTATCATCAAATCGGTTCCGTATATACGATTTTTTTTATAGGTACTATTGAATATAAAGTGGTCGCGCCCTTTTTATAGACACATCATCATCATCATAATCGGTTGCTTTTGGCAGAGCAGTCGTGGTCATTTGGGATTCTTGCTTATTAAAACCTTGACAGATGTTCTCCATAGTTTGCGAACCGAGGTCTGGCGCACATACTCGATATATAATATTTCTATAGACACAGCCCACTCCTATAGACATAGACCACTGAGTCTCTCGCCGGATCTTCTCAGTGGGTCGCGATTCAGATCCGATGATAAGTGCCTTCGCGAAACAGCTGCCTCTGAGCTATTAGATCCGGTCTGGGCCTGCTAGGGTGGTTAGACAGCCTCCCCATTCTGGCGGAGTTCACAAGCTCGCCTATCTTTCATGACAAAGTAGCTAAGTCTCTGAGACAACAGATAAAAATAATTAAAAGCCTTAAAATTTGAGCCTCTTACAAATAAGCCAAGATATCTTAAATTAAACGGAAAAGTGAATTAAAGTAACCAATTGATATTATTCTTAGCGTTATTCCTATTGATTTCAACACAAATTTTAATTAAATAAATAACAGTCCAATTTCGGATACAGTATTCCCTTGTACGACTCGACTTTTTTTTTTAATGCCCTTTTGGCAGACGAGCATACGGCCCACCCGATGGTGAGTGGTTACCGTCGCCCATGGCCTTCAGCAATGCCAGGGGTAGAGCCAAGCCGCTGCCTACCGAAGACCGGGATGGACTATCCTCATATATCCCGGCCGATATAACGTGTTGTATCTCCAAGCGGGATTGGTGAATGGGCATTACGGTACGAATTCCGCGACCAAGCTTGAGACATGAGGTCGAATCCTCAATCGTTGAACCGAAACGCACGACTATCGTTGTTATCTGAAGCTCCAGATAGAAACTATGGGCTGAGGTTCACGAGCTTTTTTTCTTTTTCTTAGATGGATGGACGAGCTCACAGTCCAACTGGCGTTTACTGTTTAAGTGGTTACGGGAGCCCATAGACATCTACAACGTGAATTCCGTCATCCACCTTGAGATATAAGTTCTTAGGTCTCAGTATAGTTACAACGGCTGCCCCGCCCTTCAAAGCGAAACGCATTACTGCTTCACGGCGGAAACAGGCAAGGCGGTGGTTCTTACCCGTGTGGACTCACAAGGGGTCCTACCACCAGAGTATGGTCACCTGTGGCTTGACTGCTGCTACCAGCAGCTTCCAGCACTAAGTTTCTTCTAGAGCGTCGACTGTGATTGGCTACTGCTCGACCCAGGATAGACTGAACAAAGCCGGTGTACTTCCACGACATCACAGAACAAACAACGGAACCCTAAGCACTCCAGCGGGCCCAACGCATTCACAGTCCCCACAAAAACAAACCCGTATCATTAGCCATCATTACCTGCGATACGTGTGTCGTTAATCATTCAATCATTATAATGATGATGAATCCGAGATCAATATCTTCGTTTCAAACAATACGAATATTCGCTGAGTCATTGTTTTAAAATAAAACGCCTCTGCGACTATCAGATAACGTCGAAGACACGAGAAAAGTCGCAAGAATTTGAAATGACGAGGGCTGTGTCGAAAGTAAATGGCGGAGCTGATAGGAGTTTTTGAAATGCGGTTTGCCGGGAGAACAGGACTGCAGAGCTGTAGTTAGTCTATCAGAGATGAGTTGCGAGTGTCGTGACACCGCGTACCGACTAATGCTGTGTGTCACGCGTTTAGCTCTATAGCTAGCTAGAGTATTACAGGTCTGAATTTAATGGAACGCGGCTGGGGAGCGAGTGTCGTGAGACCTCGCACAGCCACGCCCTCTTAACAAACACAAAGCCGTGCGTACACAAATGTAATGCCTCAAATTGAGCTGTCAAACAAAAATATACAAAACGTCATCCATTTAACTTATAACCCGTTCAGCGGAGCGATGAACTCAGAACTAATCAAGATTTCAAAAAAAAAAAAAAAAAAAGTGACAAGATACAACTCAATAATTCAAGTCGGACTGAAAAAAGCGCTAAATAAACACTCGAAAGCGTGACTCTTAATATCTTTATCCGTTTTAAAATATCAAATTATAATATTAAACACATTGAGATGGGATTCATTTATCTGTGCGATACAATGGCCTCATGCTGGGAGGGAACGAGGCCCGGGGACCAGGCTGCCTCTGGTTGCGTTTAAGATATTTGTATTTTGATTAACAAGGTGATAAACGTGACCGCGTTCGAGTTTCTGAACGTATTTTATGACCGCGCGTGTAATCTGTGGATTTTTGAATATACACCTACATGGTTTTTTTTTTGTTGTTTTCATACGATGCTAATGAGTTCGATGTTTCGGATGGTGTTTTTAGATGAAATTATGAAATTCCCGCGATGTTTTAAGGTAATGTTTATGTAGATTTTAGCAGATTGAATTAATAAGATAAACAATCATAGAAAACGTATTGTAAAGCAGTGCTAAAACGAATTTCTAATTGTTTATTAGTTTGTCCTTTGATCGCGAGTCAGACACATACATACTTCTACGGATTTTAAGCGTTTTTAGCTCATTTAGCACTCAAATGTCGATGAAGAATAATATCTTACGTCCACGAAAACTTCTCGAATATAACAATATGTAATGTCAACGAAAAAAAAAATGCGAAATTAAATCGAAAAACTAATATTTATTACGTTCTAATTGTTTTTAATAAACAAAAAGTACTATGAATTAATGTCACTTCCATAATATTATGCGTACACCGGCAATTTATTTATTGTATTCCCGCCACCATACTAGCTGATATTTAACACAAAAGTGACACCCGAATAATTATGTTATATTATTCAAGGGAACGAATTCAAAAAGACGAAGCCACCAGCGCCATTAATAACATGGGTAATGTAATCCAACTCTTACTCGTTATTTAATTTTAATAAATTAAGTCGTTTGCGAGATAATCGCGGCCCGTATGACGCCGTTTTTGTTGACTACAACGAGGCGTGCGTAGGCGATGTGGTATCTTGATAATGTACGCCTACAGAGTATCTTGCCGGATCTTCTCAGGGGATCCCGATCCCGATGCGGTGATAGATTCTGCGAAGCACTGCTCTTGCTAGCGCTATTGTCAGCAAAGTCTCTCAAATTGAGCCCGTGAATTCACATACCCGTTCGAACGTAGCTGGAATATCCCCTTAGCCAGTGAATAGGTAGGACTTCGCAGAATCTACCACCGGATCGGAATCGCAACCCGCTGAGAAGATCCAGCGAGAAATTCAGTAAGCTGTGCCTATGGGTAATAAATAGCATTATGTTATAGATATTGTTACGCTGGCAAGAGCAACGCCATCTATCGTCGAAGAGTAAAAACGAATACCAAAAGAACTAGTAAGATCTAGAACGCTGGAGAAGTACAACGCCATCTATTATATCGAATAGCGGAAACACATATCGAAATTAGTCGTCTTGTTAAGAATGTTCTCGATAACTCTAAGGATGTCGTATCGACTATGAAAATGTTGCAGAGATGACACGAAGGCATTTAGTAAGCGGTTCTATTCGAAGCGAAACAGCGAACGGATCACCTGAAGCGAAGCGGAGGGAGTGAATTGAGGAAGTGTTCCTTAAGTGTTCAAAGTGTTTAATTAATAGAGTTCTTCGGTAGACGTTTTATTTATTCAGAATCCCAGCGCGTAACATTATAAAGTTGTGATGACCTTTGCTTAATTAGATGGGTCATATCAGAAATCCGAACATGTTGCTCTATTAACACATTAATACAGTACAGTAGGCAGCGGCTTGGCTCTGCTCCCGGCATTGCTGAAGTCCATGGGCGACGGTAACCACTTACCATCAGGTGGACCGTACGCTCGTCTACCTACAAAGGCAATAAAAAAAAATAAAAAAAATAATCGCAGACATAGGCCACTGAGTTTCTCGCCGGATCTTTTCTGTGGGTCGCGTTTATGATCCGGTGGTAGATTCTTCGAAGCACGGCTCTTGCTAGGGTTCGCGTTAGCAACGTCGTCAGGCTTGAACCCCGTGAGCTCACCTACTAGTTAAGGCTACGTTGAAATAGCCACGCAAGGCTATCAGCTTAGGTAGGAGAAAAAAATAAATAAAAAATAAAGTACAAATAAACTTCAACTTAAGACACGGAGATACGTCGGAATCCTAATTAATATTTGGGTGAAAACGTTCTAGTGGCGTGTCCACATTTTCGGTAATCAACGGTAAAAGTAAATTAGGTATCACTTTATGTAACATGTTTTATTGCCTTCGTACAAAGCTCATTTTAGCTTAAAGGGTTCGTTGGAATTGTCATGATTTCCGTTGATTAATAGGATAATATTGTTACGCGATTATCGCTCTTGCGTCAACTATAAGTCTGAAGTTTGAACAGATACAAAGATATGGACTTATTGTTATTACGGTTGTGGTTGTCCGGAAGATGTAGTTTTTGATTATAAGTTCGTTGATTTCTTCATCAGCTTTTCAGGATTTTTGGAAGAATTCAAACTGAAATCAAAATTATTATATTGATTTTCAAACGGAAAATACGATGGCATTGTGTATGAAATAGTCCGCGTAAGGGCCGTGGGATTAAATCCTTCATACGTAATATGGAAAACCAGCTCTTAACTGCCGTACTTATAAGCACGAATTAAAGCACAAAGCTTTCAATATTGACACCTCATTAGTCATGGTCGTCCAATAAAAGTTGTGATGGATAAAAAAGCTACCGAAAGCTCGTAAGCTCGATAACAACGTCATTAGAGCAAGCTCGACTCAAAAACGGAACGAATAGTCTCCGTAGGTAAAACCCTATTACGGCAACGTGACCATCATTTTAAAATATTTCGAGACATTATTTTTTATACGACTAATGAGAGAGAGAGAGAGATAGAGAGAGAGAGAGAGAGCACCTCTCACTTTGGGACATACCTTGACCAATTCAAACCGTAAACGCATTACTGCTTCACGGCAAAAATAGGCAGAGTTGCGCTACCAACACGTAAGACCACAAATGTTCTACCATCATGGAGATCCACGTTCCTTAGGAACCATGGTGCTCCGACGGCTATCCTGCTAAAACGGGATAGAATAACTTGAAGGGGTTTCAAGTTAGTGCGGGCCGCGTGAGCGACTACTACGCTTGCATACGTCATGATGGGACGTATGCAAGTTTTGTAGGGTGTCACCTTATTTCGAAGGGACAAGTTACTTTGCTTGCAGATCATGGAGTAGAGACGTACTAATATGAAGGCGGCACGGTCACGTACCGTTTTGATGTGGGGACGGAATGTCATCCCTCTGTCGAGGGTGACGCCTAGATATTTGACCTTCGAGGCCCACGGTATGGACTGGCCAAAAAGAGTAATAGGGAGTAATATGTATTAACCGGTGCGGGCTGATCGGATACCATCTCCAGATAATCCGGTTAATAAAAAAAAAAATCCTCCGAAATTAAAAACTCATGGTGACAATATTCAAAACAGCGTTGAATAAACATCGTTAACGGTGATAGATACTAGTAGTTATGAAAATAAACGAAATGATCGCGAGCTAACGAGCTGCCATACCGAAAACACTGATATTTAACGTTCTTTTATAATTGTCTGCTATACATTGCTGGCTAGTCTTCCAAGGTGTTTTTTCGCTTTTTTTTAATCGCGTAACAATATTATCCTATTAATCAACGGAAATCATGACAATTCCAACGAAACCTTTAAGCTAAAATGAGCTTTGTACGAAGGCAATAAAACATGTTGCATAAAGTGATACCTAATTTACTTTTACCGTTGATTATCGAAAGTGTGGACACGCCACTAGAACGTTTTCACCAAATTTTAATTAAGATTCCGACGTATCTCCGTGTCTTAAGTTGAAGTTTATTTGTACTTTATTTTTTATTTAATTTTTTTTCCTACCTAAACTGATAGCCTTGAGAGGCTGTTTCAGCGTAACCTTAGCTAGTAGGTGAGCTCACGGGGCTCAAACCGGAGTGATGCTAACACTGACCCAAGCAAGATCAGTGCTTCGCAGAATCTACCACTGAGAAGATCCGGCGAGAAACTATGTGTGTGTCTATGGGCTAATTCGCTCGGACGGTGACTGGTGCTTGTGGTACCTAAAAGCACCGTTAATGGATCGGGAGCCCAAGGTGTAATTTACACAGTAGCTTTGTGAGTTTCACTCGACCATTAAAATATCCATTTTTTCGAAGTTTCTAGCCCTTTAACCTGAGATAAAACATACAAGTCGTTTTAAAATTAGTGATCGATTTGAAATAAGATGGCTAATTTGACGACCGATAATTAAAAGAAAAACTGGAATCTGTTAAGTAATTGCATAATTTTTAGTTTTTTCTTAATCCAATAACACTCAGTTGTTAAGCAATGTATAAAATAATTCTATCGTGAAGTAACTTAGAATCATTTCCAGAGTCCACGAATACAATATAAACATTAGACTGCTAATTGACTGCTGTTTTTCTTGAAAATTTTGAGACATTTTTCTTAAGCTTCCGAATTTGATTGCCGGTATGTACCGGCAATGTAAGTCGAGCAATTAATTATTAACTCATACGCACTGGACTTCGGACGTATCCCGCTGTGACGTAATAATTCTTCACTGCATCCCTTTCATATCAATTGAAAATATATTGTATCTGTCCCTTTTTAACGCTGATAAACCGTTTAGCGCTGTGATTGGTTGATAGAGTTCAAAATATTCTAGAATTGATTAATATTTAAATGCAAAAAATATAATCTTATTGGTAGGCAGCGGCTTGACTCTGCCCCTGGCATTGCTGAAGTCCATGGGCGACAGTAACCACTCATCATCAGGTGGGCCGTATGCTCGTCTGCCTACAAGGGCAATAAAAAAAGACCAGTAAGTGTTTTTAAAGTATGAATACACAATGAGTGAGAGCCCGTTTCGCATTTGTACTGCCATAACTTAAGATAGTGAAAAGTAGTACAACTGTCATTGTGGACTACATATTTGAGTCCACATAATAGATTAAATCGATGTACTGAGTTTTACATGCCAAACTTATACCGAGAAAGTATCGCTTACCGACAAAGAAGATATTGAAATATCTCAATAAAAAGACCTTAACCGAGGCTTGATGGCGCTGATAACCTGAATCAAGTAAGTGGTAATTTAAAGCAATAATGCATTCTCAAAATAAAGACAAATAAAGGCTGTTGTTACAGTGAGAGTACATCGTCGAAGCGAGTCATCGGGTTCCAGTAGTAACATCCAAGAGCAGACCAGAAAGAAAATAGACAGATTTGTTTGCTCACAATATCCTACCCGCGGTCTTCAATCGACCCGGGGTCGTGGTACTTGAAACAGCGCCGAAATATCGAGTACTTAAGAATGTCGCTTAAAAACTCAGGGCTGTACCCCTGGCAGTGCTGATGTAAGCCGTTTATTCGTCTGCCTACGGAGATAATAAAAAGGATTGTACAATAAAATGTATGACGCGATGTTGACTTGAATTCACGCACCCCTGAACACATGGTGGTAGTTTCAGCGAAGCATTGTTCTTCTTAGGGCAAATATTAGCAAAATCTCTTGGGCTAAACTCCGTAAGCTCGCCTACACATTCGATGAAGCCATAATAATCCCTCAAGTTTACTAGCAGTGGGTAGGCAAAAAATATATACAGGGGCTCATAGTAAGCTCAACTCAGTAGAACAATCTAGGTTTTAAGATATGCAGGGCATGTTACCGTCTGTATTCCTCATCTCTATGATTTATATAGTCTACGGACTCCAACAGCCACTCAGCGGTGAGCGAGTGTAAATGAAGCCGTCAGCGCAAAAGTGTCCTAACCCATAATTTTTCATATTCGTGCTTATATATTGCAATTTATTTAAAACATAACTTGTGATACAAAACCGGCCTATCCATAGTCTCACCCATACATAACAGATGGCTTTATAAATGCTTTTGCCTACGAAGCAGTGTAAAAGTAAACTTCAATCTCATTATCTTCATACTAACTATGATAAGTTTAGGCCCTTTTGCGCTGACTGCCTCAAATATATATATGTTTTTAAATTCTATACGTGTCTAAACGTTCTAAGTTCTGTGCACTGTGTGATCACGGCTCGCGTGTGAAGAGCACAAACTTATGAATTAATTACAAGAACATTCATATTAAAAGGGACGATCGTTATTTATGTATGCTTTATTACGTCCTTATCTTCACGCTTCACGAAGCGGGGTGGGCAAGGAATTTACGATTTTTTTTCTTCGTATTTTCTAAATAATATGATCGTGGTCTAAGCACATGGAAGCGTCTATGGAATTTTCCAGGTAGATCCTAAACTATCGTCACATCAATGTTTAGGATTTCAATATCTGAACCGTTTGCCTTCGTTCAAAGTTCTTTTTTTTTTTTTTTGTTGCTTAGATGGATGGACGAGCTCACAGCCCACCTGATGTTAAGTGGTTACTGGAGCCCATAGACATCTACAACGTAAATGCGCCATCCACCTCGAGATATAAGTTCTAAGGTCTCAATATAGTTACAACGGCTACCCCACCCTTCAAACCGAAACGCATTACCGCTTCACGGCGGAAATAGGCGGGGTGGTGGTACCTACCCGTGCGGACTCCCAAGAGGTCCTACCACCAGTGATTACGCAAATTATAATTTTGCAGGTTTGATTTTTATTACACGATGTTATTCCTTCACCGTGGAAGTCAATCGCGAACATTTGTTGAGTACATATTTCATTAGAAAAATTGGTACCCGCCTGCGGGATTCGAACACCGGTGCATCGCTTCATACGAATGCACCGGACGTCTTATCCTTTAGGCCACGACGACTTCTTTTATTGTGTCTTCTCAACTATTTATTTATTTATTTTATTTATTTATTTATGTACACACAGAAAACAAGACACAGTACAGAGTAATAGGAAAATTATGTACAAAGGCACTGCTTATTTCTTTGAGAAATCTCTTCCAGCAGACCTGCGAGAGGATAATGAGAATAATAATAAAAAGTGATAAGTGTGTGTAGAACACATAACTAAAATAACAAATACAACATGAGAATTATAGCACATACACATAGCAAATATTATAAGTAACACAGTAACACTCGTATATGCGAAGAGTATAGAACCATGATCATTCGGTTGACGAGAGATAAAATTGTTTGACCTTGTATTTAAAAACAGAAACAGACTTGCAAACTCGGATGTCAGCCGGCAACGAATTCCACAGTCTAACTATGTGTATCTTCTCAACTTTTTTTATTGTGTATTCATAATATATAATACCTACCTACTTGTTTTTTTAATTAAACCCTTAATATCGATTAATCTTCAGAAAACAGATGTATGGTTAGTTTATTACGCAAATTCGTAGTGAATAAATTTATTGGTTTTTTTTTAGTTACACGAATTCTTCCATCTTGGAATTCATTCGTGAATATAACTTAGGTATTTATTTAGTATTTATTATTTGTATTAGGTTTTTTTATGCCACGGTTACTGTCTGACATGCTGACAACAAGGAAAGTGACTGATTCTGTTAAACAAATTGCCTTGCTGCTTATAAGATGCAAACGAAATTTATCTTAAGACACTGCCCACTCACTGCCTCACAGAGAGTACTGAGTGCTTTGATAAAATTCTGTAAAAGCAAAAAAGAGACGCAGCACCATATTCCGATGGAGTTAGAAAGAGACGAACGTATTTCGGACAATTGTTTTAAACTTACACTTTTCATTGGTCGGTTTTGGTTCTTCAATTAGGCCGGAACACTTGTATGGGCCGCGTTGAACTGTAAAGAACGATGCTATGCAAAAATAGACTTTACTGTAGTCGAAATAAAGGGTCTCCTGTATATTGAGTTTTGTTGGAATGCGTGATTGACGTACTCGTGAAAGGATTTTAACGAAAAATGATTTGTTTGTGTATTTTCTTCGAACGAAATGATTGAACAATAGTTGGAAGCGCACGCTCGGAATGGGGCACACATCCTGCGTGTTCCTACCACGTTGTCATGTCAAAAATATAATTGTAAATAGGCATGCTTTAACAAAAACTGACTTCAAAAACGAAAAAAAAGATATTCCAAAACAAATTAATATACACTAAAAACGCACGTACTTAATGCAAATTTAAGACTTATATAGTTTTCTCGTGGACACCATTATCAGAACTGGACTAAATTGAAATGACACACGGAAAGCGTCAGCTTTCTAATAAAAAAAAGAATATTTTTTTTCCGACGTACTGTCAAATTGAGAACTTCCTCCTTTTTTGGAGTCGGTTAAAAAGCATTGGCTTAGAATAATCAACTTTTATTTTTCTTATATATTCGCTGGTGGATTATGAGGCTATTCCACCTATACTATGTCTGGTAGAGCTTCAAGTATATCGCAAAGCTACTCTTCGTTCGAAACAATACTAAAAGAGCAGCTTTTTTTTTTCCTACCTATGCTGATAGCCTTGAGAGGCTATTTCAGCTTCGCCCTAACATGTAGGTGAGCTCAAGGGGCTCAAACCGGAGTTTTGCTAACACTGGCCCTAGCAAGAGCAGTGCTTCGCAGAATCTACAAACAGATCAGAAACACGACTGAGAAGATCCGGCGAGAAACTCAGTGGTATGTATCTATGGGTTAATTCGCTCGTCGAGCCCTTCGTCGCAAGCGACGGGTTCGACGAGGACGTTGACCGGTGCTTGTGGTACCTAAAAGCACCGTTAATGGATCTGGAGGATCAGTAATGACGTGCTTAGGGTGACGTCGACTATTTACCATTCGGTCTACAGGATCGGGTATGTAATTTCCAGCGGCCACGACAAGAAGGTTCTCATGTCGTGCCGCCTTCTCAAAGTGGCGCAATGATGCCGACTGTAGATACTTACTGACTGAGTTATATCGAAAAGCTACTCTCCCTTCGAAGCAATACTAACAGCAGCCGCTAGAGATTACGCTCAAAGGAAATTTCTAGAAAACAAAAGCTTACGAATTTGAAGAACAAAAAAAAAATCGTTATAATTAAATCGAGTTGTGTGTTATGAGTTAGTAATAGTGCTGGGCTGTGTGTATATCGATGATTAAACGATGCAGGCTTAAATTATTGTGGGGAGAATTAGGGGCACGCCCCGCGTCCGTCGCCGCGGGCGCTAGGGACGGGCGCTCACGGTAAACACAATATCGATGCTGATTTTTCTCACTTTATCCAAGACCATCTCATTAGGCGTGAATAAAGTTGACCGGCGTCAAACAACCGTGGGCAAATGATGATGACGAATCAGACTTGACAAAACAATGATGTGTATTGTCATTATCTTGCCTATTTATGCCGTGAGATGTGCTGATTGCTAATGTAGAGGGGCAGGCACAGTCGTTGAGGCTTGGACTTGGGAAATTAGGTCAACATCTGTGATACAATAAGACCTCTATGCGGAGTAACATTGATTGTGGTCCATGGCTCCGTCCGCCCGATAGGGTAGAATAGCAATAGGTTTTGGCAAGAATATTATAGGATATAAACCATATAGGTAAATAGTTCCGTTCGTCACTATGTACGCTACTTTTTTATTACACATTAATTAAATTATTTTACCTTCTGATCTGATCGAATCCAATCAGAACCCTTTATACTAATCAACTCAAATACTAGTACTTCCATATCGAGAGTGAAAGGCAATTTGAAGGCAATGAAGTCGTCGTGGCCTAAAGGATAAGACGTCCGGTGCATTCGTGTTCAGCGATGCACCGGTGTTCGAATCCCGCAGGCGGGTACAAATTTTTCTATTGAAATACGTACTCGACAAATGTTCATGATTGAATTCCACGGTGAAGGAATAACATCGTGTAATAAAAATCAAACCCGCAAAATTATAATTTGGGTAATTACTGGTGGTTGGACCTCTTGTGAGTCCGCACGGGTAGGTACCACCACCCTGCCTATTTCAGCCGTGAAGCAGTAATGCGTTTCGGTCTGAAGGGTGGGGCAGCCGTTGTAACTATACTTGAGACCTTAGAACTTATATCTCGAGGTGGATGGCGCATTTACCTTGTAGATGTTTATGGGCTCCAGAAACCACTTAACACCAGGTGGGCTGTGAGCTCGTCCACCCATCTAAGCAATAAAAAAAATTGTTTAAGCGACATTTCGCTTAACACGCGACATTTATTTAATTTGTAATTAAAGGTCCGTTTTGTTTGGTATTAGCTAGAAAAATTCGATGTTTTTAATCGGACTTCAATTGTGTTTATTTCATTCAAATAATTGAAGAAGTTTCTGTATCATGATATTTTTTTCCAAATTTTAAACTTTGAATGGCTCTCCTGTAAAGTTGCAAAAATGTCGCTCAATACAAATAACCCCCTCGATTATAATAGCAAGCAATAATATTACCTTTACGAATCAATCTAGGATTCAATATTGAATAATCATAATAAATAATTTTTATTTTTTTATTGCTTAGATGTGTGGACGAGCTCACAGCCCACCTGGCGTTAAGTGGCTACTGGAGCCCATAGACATCTACAACGTAAATGCGCCACCCACCTTGAGATATAAGTTCTAAGGTCTCAGTATAGTTACAACGGCTACCCCACCCTTCAAATCGAAACGCATTACTGCTTCACGGCAGAAATAGGCAGGGCGGTGGTACCTACCCGTGCGGACTCACAAGAGGTCCTACCACCAGTCAAAATATAAATAAATATTTAATAACAATCACGCCACGTTAACTGGTCCCGTGCTAAGTTCGTAAAGAACTTGTGTTACAGGTACCAGATAACGGAAATAAATGCAAGATTTTTATTATACACATACATATATTTTAATATTTAATATACATCCATAACCCTGGAAAAGAGATTATATTTATCATACAAATATCTTCCCTTGGCGGGATTCGAACGCGCGACCCCCTTGTGTAGTGACCATGTCACTTACCACTACACCAGACGGCCGTTAAATAATGAATAAAACTATCGATATAAACGTCACTACAGCATTTTAATTCGGTAACAAGACAGCCGCGTACGATGCTTTCGACTTATTAACCATTATTATATAAAGTAAATTCAATAATGGTCAACGCTAAAATGTTGTTTACAGATTACGTGTACGTAAATAATCGGAAATAATTTGCAACTTTAACCACATTTAAATAGAACATAAAATTGTATGTACGAATATAATGAATTTTAGCGAAAACAACAAATTTGTAAGTGCATTACGATTACGCTTTATATTCGGGTACGTAAGATCGGTTTTGCTTTAACGAATTTGCATAGTAATGCGAACGTTGAAAGATAGGGTTAAACCGACCAGTGCTGGGATATTATTTCGTATTATCGATGAAGCTTAATTGTCGATAATTCGGGGTTTTGTTTCATAATGTGTTCGAAGAAAGTCGTAATTAATAGTTTGATAATATCTGCTCATTGCGACAGTATAGTTAATTGTATGATGCTCTGATACCACGTTGGATTGAAAAGTAATTCTCAATTGCGACAAATTTCACTGGAACATTGTGGCGGGTGCCTTGACATGCGCTTATTAAAGGGTCCATGGTCCGATGGGCTAGACGTCTCATAACTATGAGATCAATAAATACGTACGGGAGCTTTACAAAGCCGTTATAAGGAGATGTTAAAAGCATTGTATACAATTAAGCTCTTATTCATGTATCCTTTAAAATTGCTCATTTAAAAGTCGTCGTGGCCTGAAGGATAAGACGTCGGTCGACGACGGTGCATTCGTATGTACCAATTTTTCTAGTGAAATACATACGTACTTAACAAATGTTCATGATTGACTTCCACGGTGAAGGAGTAACATCGTGTAATAAAAATGAAACCCGCAAAATTATAATCTGCGTAATTATTGGTGGTAGGACGTCTTGTGAGTCCGCACGGGTAGGTACCATAACCCTGCCTAATTCTGCCGTGAAGCAGTAATTAGCTTCTGAAACGTTTACTTTGTTACCGTGTTATGTCCGCTCAATTGTGGTTCTTAAGGAATGTGGACCTCCATGATAACCTGGAGCTTGACTCAATCAGTAAGTATATACAGTCAGCATCAATGCGCCACTTTGAGAAGGCGGCACGACACGAAAACCCTCTTGTCGTGGCCGCCGGAAATTACATACCAAATCCTGCGAACCGAATGGTAAACATTCACCCTAAACACGTCATTACGGATCATCTCGATTCATTAACGGTGCTTTTAGGTACCACAAGCACCGTTCACCGTCCTCGCCGTCTTTTTTTTTTCCTACCTATGCTGATAGCCTTGAGAGGCTATATCAGCTTCGCCCTAAGGTGTAGGTGAGCTCACGAGGCTCAAACCGGAGTGCTGTTGCTAACAGTGGCCCTAGCAAGAGCAGTCCTTCGCAGAATCTACCACTGGATCGGTATCAGCGAGGGGGGGGCGGGGCGAACCCGTCGCTTGCGACGAATGACTCAGCGAGTAAATGAACCCACAGACACAGCCCACTGAATTTTGTCGCCGGATCTTCTTAGTGGGTCACGTTTCCGATCTGGTGGTAGATTCTGTCAAGGACCGCTCTTGCTAAGGCCAGTGCCAGCAACACCTCCGGCTTGAGCCCCGAGAGCTCGTCTACACGCTAGGGTAACACTGATAAAGGCTATCCAGCATAGGCAGGGGAAAAAAATTACATATAAACTCATACCCGTTAATTAACTAAATGTTAATGTTAGCAATTTTTCAGGTTGAGCCCGCGAGCTTACCCACTCGTCCGGATGTAGCTGGAATAGCATCTTAGACTACCAACAGCTAGTTAGGAAAAAAAAAGAAAAGTCAATTAAATTCATAGTGATAATGTTAAATTTCCGTAATAATCAATGTCTCGTAAAAGTTTTACATCAGCCCTTTTCTTGAATACACTATTAGCATTTTTTTTTAAATCATACTGTGCTTTCCAATTAAGGAAAGATTCGCCACAAAAACAAATGTAATTCGAACGTACGAAGTTCCCTGTTAACATTAAGGCGGTACGAGAATATTATTTATAATATTAATAACAGGTAATTATACGTTTAAAAGAAATATTTTATGCATAATGATACGATATAAATCTCGTCCGGCCGGCTAGGGATGGTGTCGTCCGTTGAATATTTAAAATATCGATATCGATAATACTTTTTTTTTATATCGACAATACTTTTGTTTTTATTTTGGCTATAAAAAAATAATAAGTGAAAAATAATATATTAGCACTCATGATACTATCGATGTTTAAATCTTAATTCCATGAATTCAATAATAATTCCTTTTAATTAGGAAACAGCACAGTAAGATGTCATGTAAAAGAAATACTCTGAGCAGATCTGAGCACTGATATTGTCTTCAGATAAAATTTTACTTTATTGCTTAGATGATTAGACGAGGTCACGACCCACGGACATCAAAAACGTAAATGCAGCCTTCTATATTGAAGCATGAGTTCAAAGTCTCTAGTTTACAGTATATACAACGAAAAACCTCAACGAAAAATCTCAAACCTCACGTCTAAAGCCAAACTTATTACTGCTTGCTTCACGGTAGAGGCAGGCAGAGTTGAGGTAGTTAGACTTACCATCAGTAAAGCAGCCCCCATCAAGTTCTATGCTTGCATTTGAAGACATTACGATGCATTGTGGAAGGCTTAACAACGGAGGGAAGATGTTCCACCGAGCGGGTGTTATTGCTCGGTAGAGTGGCGGTCCGAATGTTGTTGTTCGGAACTTGTATATGTAAGCTTATCTTGAGGCATCTGTCAAATATCTTGCCTTATTTGATGGCTACCCGCCAAATAAAAACAGCTTGAAATTTGTTAAATTTTAAAACGTCGGTACGTGAACTATAACGCGATACTGCGTCTGATCACGCATCATCATCGCTAACATATAAATAAATAAAATTGTGAGTGTCTATTTTTAATATTGAAATGACCGCTTTTTACTACATGCATATGAATATATATACGGTACATACACCAAAATAACATTTTTTACAATTTTCTTCTGTATGTCTGTCTGTCTGTCTGTTCTGGCTAATCTCTGGAACGGCTGGACCGATTTTGACGGGACTATCACTGATAGGTAGTTAGTGATATAAGAAGTAAATTAGGCTACTTTTTTAGACTAGCTTCGCTCCGCGGCGTCACCCGCGGTACGACAATAACCGCGGGTAACATCGCGGGACTCAGCTAGCCGTTCATAAAACACAAAGCGGCTAAAGTGGAAGTGAAAACGCGCCTAGTTCACGTTATAACCGCGTTATTCGAGCCAGCCATCGACATCGCATTCAATAAAACATTTCGCGTTTCGATCCGCCCCCGATGATCTCGACAAACACAAATAAAGTGTAAAGAACGTTCGTACCATAACGAAACATTTAAAACAAATAGTTCTCGGAAATTTAACTTTCATAACTCCGCCAAATTGACACCTTGTTTGAGCCGATGCAATTCTCAACAATTTGCAGTGCCCGTAAGTGGCCCATTATTTATACGCAACGTTACAAGACTCAATCAGTTGTCGGATTGTGAGTCTTATCGCAACGGAGAAACACCGGTGAGGGCGGCATCGATAATTTTGTTTCGGGCTACGGCGAGGCGAATATCGACTTCGTACACATCTCATCGACAAATTTTTGTTTTCATTTTGTTTTTTTCCCATCACGAATATCAATGGGAATACGTTCGGTTCCAATTATGTGTGCATGCCTTTATTTTGTATCCAACGAGTTCGGGTTTTGAAGTTGTTTTATGTATTTTTTTTTTTTTTTTTTACCTTTATTGATACCATTTTATTTACGACCTTTTTTAGTAATACGTTCGGAAATTATGAATTTTAAATTAGACATATTTCATTATTAAGTTTACGATTGTTATTTAGTGTTTTATTTTGAATAAAATATTGTCGTATTAATTGTGTTTACCGTTAGTGGATCGTTCAGAATGATACATTAACTGGCGTCATTAAGTAATGACAGATGTTTCGGTGACAAGTATTTTGCGTGCGACGCCATTTTGATTCATAGTGTTGTGGTTCAGACGATGGCATTTAGTTTTTTTTTTTTTTTAATATTCTATTATTTATTATTTAATTGAAATTGCTTTAGTATTGTTTTTCACGAATAAAATACCGCTCAACAACTTTCTTTTTAAATAAAAGTATTATAACTAAAAAACTATTGTGTAGTGAAACTAGAATATAATGATGGCGTATAACCTAAAATTTGTTTTGATCTTGAATTGAAATACTTCCAAGATCCTTTCTCGTCTCACGGCTGCTTAACAGAGATTGCTGATACAAGTTTTACCTTGCAACGTATTATTTCAATGCATAATCAAGAGCAACGTACTCCACTCTACTTTATTACACTAAAACACGTTAATAACCAATAATAAAATACAAATAAAGCAACGGAGCCTTACCGAGCTCCAACTAATTATCTTACATAATAATACCTACCGCCATTTTGAAATTACAGCACAAAAACCATTTCGTGAGATGCGTTCGCTCACGTTTTTGTACGTAATAAGTTTAAATATTTGTTAACGCAGCCTATACGGTAATAAGCGGCTGAGTTATCGACTGTCGACACGCCCATCGACATGTCGATACTCCTTTAGTGAGGTAGTCGATAATATCGATTTTAATTTGGTTAACGACGTGATGAGAGACTGAGGTATTTCGCGGGCATAAATGCGATAAAGAATAAATTTTATCAATACGTATTAATGTTGCGTTGCTTGTATCGATTGATATGAATATGTCGCTTCGGATTCTTTTTTTTATTGCTTAGATGGGTGGAGGAGCTCACAGTCCACCTGATGTTAAGTGGTTACTGGAGCCCATAGACATCTACAACGCAAATGCGGCCACCTACCTTGAGATTTGAGTTCTGAGGTCTCAGTTTTGACGGTACAAGGGATCCACAACTGGAACCCATTACCATTTCACGGCAGAAATAGGCAAGATCGTGGTGACCCGTACTGACTCACAAGAAGTCCTATCACCAGTAATTCTACCCAGTCTTGGGCTAAGTCCCGTCTCTTTGTAAATAGACACGTGTTAATGTGTTCAAAAAGAACTTAATGTCAGAATAACATTGCATAATTAAATTACCCCATCCCCTGACAGGGGCGTATTATGATCGGAAACAAAACGACATTTCTGTTTCCAAAGTCGCATTCGAGAAGCAGTTGGTCCGTTGTAAATTATAATTAAATGTCGGCCGTATCAATATTGTATTCAATGTGTGATATCCATGGATTCAAATAACCAATTTCAGGTGTCCAAATAGAACGATCAACTATCAAAATATGTTTGATACGTTTCGATCGTACTGTTGTTTGTCTTTTCTCTACTAGATGGGGTTAGTGAGCACAGCCCACCCGGTGTTGAGTGGTTACTGGAGCCCATAGACATCTACAACGTAAATGCGCCACCCACCTTGAGATATAAGTTCTAAGATCTCAAGTATAGTTACAACGGCTGTCCCACCCTTCAAACCGAAACGCATTACTGCTTCGCGGCAGAAATAGGCAGGGCGGTGATACCTATCCGTGCGGACTCACAAGAGGTCCTACCACCAGTATAGGTCCTACCACCAGTATTTGATAGTGCCGTTGTTTAACGAGAGATGTCACTAGATGCGCTTGTAACAAAACTATGAGTTTTATTTTTTTTAAAATACGTGTCTGTAAAAGAAGATTGCAGTATTACCTCACGCTTCAGAGCGGTTTCAGTAGGTAAATATATTGTCCAATTGTGCTATTGTCCAATCTTCAACTCGAAAAGCAGGATATCGATGCTGGACAACGAAAACTTTCACAGCACTACCGATAGTTGTGTGAAACACGTGTTTTTATCGATAAATTGACAGCGACGCAAATTCACCATTGATAAACGACTTCCTATTTTTAATTATGTTAATAAAGTTGTATAATGGTTTTTATTTATCGTTTTTATTTTATTATATATCGATAAATCGATATTTATTGAGGTATTTTTTTGATGTTTACGCTGTCTAATTAGTTAGCACACCTGATTCAAGCGTGTCATTAAAATCGTTAATTAGCAACGTGAATGCTAAACGCGAGCGGTCATTACTAGCATTTCACACACGTTATAACAGAGACAAGTAATGTGGCATCACTATCTCATCTCCCGCCATCGGAGCTTAGTGATCCAAACTATCTGGAACTGCTGCATTCATCCACAGCAAGTTTCCAGAGATATGTTCGGCCAGACATCATCCTGCTCTGGAATGAACTCCCCTCCACAGTATTTCCCAAGTGCTATGACATGTCCTTCTTAAAATCAAGATTTCGAAAAGTATTCCCAATGATGGAACCTCTTGTGAGTCCGCACGGATAGGTAATATGACTCTGCCTATTTCTGCCGTGAAGCAGTAATGCGTTTCGGTTTGAAGGGTGGGGCAGTCGTAACTATACTGAGACCTTAGAACTCATATTTCAAGGTAAGTGGCAGCATTTAGTTTGTAGATGTCTATGAGCTCCGCTAACAACTTAACATCAGATGGGCCGTGCGCTCACCTGTCCTGGTGAAACTGGAACGGCCTTTGGGCCACCAGTAATCCTTCCTTCATAAAAGAAGTACACAGCGGTAGATAGCGATATTGCCGGGCTCCTGGGATTGCTCACTAGAAATTCATTTGCCCCGGTAACCATTTATCATCAGGTCTTTGTATTATTATGTAAATTGGTGGACGAGTTCGCAGTTCACCTGGTGGCTACAGGATCCTATAGACATTAGCAACGGAAATGCCGCTACCCGTCAGACATGAGTACTAAGTCGCAGTTTCACAGTACAACAGCCGCCGCGTCCTTTAAAACGCAACGCATTAATATTTATCAGCAGAAATAGACAGGGCGGTGGTGTCTACCCGTGAGGGGTCACAAGACATCCTACCACCAATGAGAAGGTGGGACGTGTGATCCACCAAAGCAGTAGAAATTTTTGGGTGAAATAATGATTAAAACCCCTAAGATCGTACTCTATATGGTGAGACTAATCCAGCTTTATCCTCACATTTCATTCCTCACAGTTATTAGTGGGTGTGTTTCGCCCTGAGCTATATTTGTTAGTTCATTATTTTATGAGGCCCAAAATTGTACGGTCCAAGCCTGTTATTTGGGCCGATATCGGTCAATTTGGTCTTTCTCGGTAATGATCCGTTGCCATACATCAAAACCCGATAAATGCTTTCCGATGGAGTTGCTTTCTTTTAATTCTTATTGGATATTTAAGCATACGGCGTTCTTGATGTTAAATTGTGGTCAAATAGACGAAGATGCTTGACATGAGTTCTATCTCCCAAACGTGTTAAATAAAGATGAAACCTCTTTTGAATAGCAACTCATGATTGGTTCGCGACGGAAATTGACAGGATCCTGACTTTCACACCCTTCTCTTTTACTTCTAAGGCTCTCCACATCATGTTGTCAAACTAGGAGAAACACAGAATGCCACGAGGTGGAACTCATCTTCGATAATAGTGGAGGTTTTGTGAAATTTAAAACTCAATAAGAATGTCCGTAACCATGTTTTGATGTGGGACACAGGTGATTTATAGACTTTTTGACGAAGGATTGCGCTGGTTAGGAAGAAGAATTTTAATCTATAGCTAATCGTTGATACACATCGATTGATCAAAACTAGTGAAATGTCGTTCAAGTAGCTAGAATTACTAGATTCCATTTAATTATAAATATGAAATATATATAAACTAGCAGCCCGCTCCGGCTCCGCTCAAGTCTTTAAGAAAAATTTCAACGATATTTAACGTTGTTTTATTTTTTTAAATAAAAGAACACTTATTGCGGCATAACTATAATAGTTAGACATATGCTGTCGCGACACTTTTTGTAAATAATATTTTTTGTGTATCTCAGGAATGTGGACAAGATAGGACTATTATAACAAATTACATTATTATTTTAGCAACGTTTCGGTCTTTTATTAGACCTTCATCAGGCATCTGAAAATTACACATATTGATAACCAACAATACAAAAAACAACAATTGTTTTACAATTGTTTGTTAGTATAGATAAAGAGTCTAATTGCACCTTAAAATAGCTGCATAGGAATGTACTTTGATACTCAGCAAAAATATTTCTTTTTTTTTGTGTCTGTTTGTTTGTTCCGATTAATATCCAAATCAACCAAATTAATATCCAAAGGCAAAGACCGATTTTGGCTTTCATTTTTACTATCCAATACCTGATGTCATAAAGAGTAACTTTTGCTATTTTGTAAACAAAATCGATGCACACAGCGAGTATTATTAATGTTATGGTAAGATATTTTCAAATTACCCATAATTTGAAATATTTATTCTTTCCCGATAATCGTCTTAATTTAGTTAACATCTCTTGTGACTAATTTTAGATTGGTGTTTAACTTGCCCAAGATTTCAACCTCATGTCTCAAAGCGGTGTTCATGCTATGTCCACGGGCACACCATCAGTCCGAGCGTAAGCTTACCCTTACTTGAACACTGATAAAAACCATAATTTGATTACGCAATGCGATCTACAAAAAGCCTTATTTTACGTCTGGCTCTCCGTTGGTACTTGAGCAATATAAAAAGGAATTTCTATTTGTTAGGCTGTTAATCATGATTAATTTACAGCCGTGGAAACTTGCACTTATTATATATTGATGACTGCCAGCCCTCGAGATCAGGGTTGTCGCGTACTGTAGTTTTAATTAATGTTTTATTTTTTATTGCTATTGCATATATGGATGGACGATAGGAAATGGGCAGGATGGTGGTACATACCAGTGCGGACATATACGAGGTCCTACCACCAGTAAAATTAAAATTTGGGGGATAAAAAACATAACAAAAACAACACTTATTTAGTTATTTGAATGGATTAAACTTAATTGATGCTAATACCAAATAAAACGGACCTTTATTTATAAAGACTAGAGGTCCCGCAGTAGTCGAAATTCGACTATAATTAATTGGAATTGTAAGTTTGTACACTATTATGATTGTATTTTATACTTCTATAATCACACATTTCGCCAAGACTACACTATAAAAAAATATTAATAAAGACAAATAATATTTAATCTATTCTCAATTTGACCACAGACGTCAAGAACAAAAGTTTGACAATAAATAGTATGAATACGTGTGTGCGTCAAATACATGGTATGTAGTGTGTGTAATGTTTTCTTTATTGATTTAATGTATCTTTTATGGATTATTTAAAAAAAATATTAGCATTGTGCACTCCTTCTCTATATTCTGTATAAGTGTGGAAAATTTCATACTCCTCCGTCCGCGCAATTTTCGTAAAAAGGGATACAAAGTTTTTGCTTCACGTAATAATATATAGATAGATGTCGCGTATTAAGCGAAATCACGTTGTACTATACCTACTGAGACCTTAGAACTTATATCTCAAGGTGGGTGGCGCATTTACGTTTTAGATGTCTACGGGCTCCAGTAACCACTCAACACCAGGCGGGCTGTGAGCTCGTTCACACATTTACGCAATAAAAAATTTTTACGGTAAGATATTGAAAAATAAATAACTCACAGCCCTAATCGGGCCCCGCCTATTAGCTCAGTTCATGCTCGGAGGCGATGTAGAAGCCAATTTGTGAGCGCACACAAGCAAACTCTTACGCCGCCTGCACACACACATACGAGGCTCGATCTACATATAAGGTTTTTTTAAATACCAGGGCCTTAAAACAATTAGTCGCCGATCTTGAGTGTGTAGGGACGTGCTTTTGCGAATTCGAGACGTAATAAAAACCGCGAAATTCGATTTTGAATTACGCCAAAGTCGACAATTTATGTTAAGTTCTTTATACATACATCCATGCAAAAGGTAGTTAATCTAACAAACGGGCTAATAGGCACTCGATCCGCAGATTTTGTAATATGTACAAAATAAATGTATCGTGAAATTACAGTGAATTTAATCTTATGCATCAAGTGTTTTTAATGTACTTGTTATTGTTTTTTTTTTATTGCATAGATGGGTGGATGAGCTCACAGCCCACCTGGTGTTAAGTGGTTACCGGAGCCCATAGACATCTAAAACGTAAATGCCGTCACCTGCCTTGAGACATGAGTTCTAAGGTCTCAGTATAGTTATAACGGCTGCCCCACCCTTCAAACCGAAATGCGTAACTGCTTCACGACAGAAATAGGCGGAGTTGCGGTACCTACCCGTGCGGACTCACAGAGGTCCTACCGCCTGATATTTATGCGAATCTAGAGATACTAGTCTAATCTAGTCTAGTATTAGTCTAATCTATAAGTACCTAGACATAATTCGCTCAGTCTCCGAAAAAAAAACACACCACAGGGTCAAGTTCAGGGTGGCTTCATCTACAATGAGCTGTTCTTATCGTTAATGGCCGAAGAGATATCTTAACCAATTTGGCCACATTGGTCGAGTGTTGTGCGTTAGGTCGGACAAAATTGGATGAGCCATTTTAAATTTCAAATCTGTACCAGGCAGGCTTTAATATAGCGTTCCCTTCGCGTGCTATGTTAATAAAAAATGCAATCACCGGTCACCAAACCAAAGTTTTTGGTTGAAAACACTAATACAAGGAGGCAAACCAAGATGTCACTTGATTCTGAAGACGATTTTCAAACATTCACCGAATAAGATTGCGTCACACCGTAAACATAGCTATTGGATGTGCTTTTTTTCCCAGTAAAAATAAGCTTTAAAACTTAAACAAAGTTTGACCTTCTGTTGAGTACTTCCGGCGTTTTGTTAGCTTAAAGGCCGGCCGATGTTATGTCAAGCTAATGACCAGTTATTCAGGCAAATGTTATTCCAAGCAAATACCAAAGCTTGGAGTGATAAAACTTAAAATTTTTGTTATGTACAAGCTTTGTTGACTGCGTGGTGTTAGACGCATCTTGAGATCGCAGCATCAGCCGATCAAGATATACTGATACAGTTTAGTATAAGTATTGGTATAGAAGGGTTTTTTTATTGCCCTTGTCGGTAGACGAGCATACAGCCCACCTGATGTGGTTATCGTCGCTCATAGTCTTCGGCAATGCCAGAGATAGAGCCAAGCCGCTGCCTACGCCTGCTTCGTTTGAAGAAGGGCATGAAGAATTAACCGGTTTAGTGTATTTCGCGACATTTATCTGACATTTTGATTGGTTGTAAATGAGATTTATCAGCACGTTCTGATTGGTCGACGGTATACTTTAAGGATGTATAATAGGATGGTGTTGATCAAGTCGCTGGTTTTTTTGTTATAAGCAATGATGAGATTTGAGAACGCGAATAGAGCATAAGACGTCTGGCCTCAATGCAGTGCACTATTCTATCAATCCACAGACGTCCACTGCCGGACATAGGCCTCCCCCAAGCCTCGTCACAGAGATCGGTCCAGCGCTGCTTGCATCCAGCGGATCCCCGCGAAACTCAATAGATTGTGAGTCCATCTTGTGGGAGGCCTACCCACGCTACGTCTTCCGGTACGTGGTGACCACTCAAGAACTTTTCGAAGCCAAAGGCCACTCGTTCCACGAGCAATGTGCCCTGTCTACTGTCACTTCAACGTGGCAATCCAATACTGTATTCTTGAAGGCTAATAAAATAGATAGGTAGATTGAAACACAAGCAACTGTCGTCGTCGTGGCCTAAAGGATAAGATGTCCGGTGCATTCGTCTTGAGCGATGCACCGATATTTCGAATGCATCCGATTGACTTGAAACTTGGTATTCATGTAGAAAATACATGTACTTAATGGACAGGCTAATATTTATATGAGTGTTGAACTCCCTAATAATAATGACAATAAATAATAATGTTAATTTTAAATGCTCAGCGAAGCGGGCGAGTACGGCTAGTCGTGTAATAAAAATCAAACCGGAAAAATTATTATTTGCGTAGTTACTGGTGGTAAGACGACTTGTGAGTCCGCACAAGTAGATACCACCATCCCGCCTATTTTAGCCGTGAAGCAGTAATGCGTTTCGCTTTGAAAGGTGGGACAGCCTTTGTACTGCAAAAACTGAGACCTTAGAACTTATATATCAAGGTGGGTGGCGGCAAAAATTTCTCTCGTCTGTCATTTTAAAACAATAAATAATTTGAAAGCTACCCAAAACAATTAGAATACTATTGGCGTCGAACAAATAGGGGTGTTCGCCTCTTTTATTTATCAAAGACACGGTCTGATGAGCGCTCGTAATTCTGGACGATCGTTTTAATTAATGATACTCGGATAAGATATAATTGCTGTGTGCTAACTTTCGTTATGCGAGCTCGGCAGGGTTTATCTTTATATATATGTCGTGGATAACGACTTTTAGTAATATTAAGACGGTGGTTTTGATTATTATTTTAAATGATGAAATGTTGTTTTGATAAATATCACAAAATGAAGGGTAGACTCCGTAACGCCACAGTATAAAATGGCGGTACGTGGACAGAGTCGTGGCATTCGTGTCAGACAGTGATTCCGTCCGTCTCAGTCAGTCAGTCGGTCAGTCGGTCTGTCGGTATGTGCAACGAAACTGTCGGTTTATCCTGTCATTGTGAAAGTTGTGTGTGTTGAGTTTCAATAATTATTATTGAAAAGTTTTATTGACTAAACTGAGTTCAATCGAATACGAGCGATGACGGAACCTACCGCTCAGCCATCCCCGCCGCGCCCCGACATCAGAAGTGAGATCAGGACTCTACTCTCACTGGCGTGACGTGTTAAAAATGTTCGAAGTACAGCAAAAAAAACATGATGCAGATCAGAATACTAGTAATGCCGGAATACTAGTACGCCACAAGAGCGTGAATGCAGCATACGTAAGTCTTGTAATAACGTCTCTGTTACCTTGATGGAAGATCTGAGCCACGACGTTCTGGCTCATGTTGCCCAGTTTGACTGTCGACTTCATCACATGGCATTTACTAGCGGAAATACAACACGTAACAAGCTATTGCAAGAAATTAAGGCAAGCGCAAATCTCAAGTGAAACTTCGATCGCAATAATGGATCTGTCATGACGAGTGAGTGGGTAGTTCCGACAAGAATTATTTTAAGCGGCTGACTTCTGCTAGAGTTATATGGCACTAGTGCAGTAAACCAGGACATGAGACTGTGAATTGTCGCTGAAATTTTAGAATCTACTAGATTCAATACCAATAACACTACACGTTCAATGACTTCGGGCTCCAGCAAGCAAGCAAACAAGAATGCAAAACAAGTTTCCGTGGGGAAGAAAAATTGACACATCTGAAGTCGTCGTGACCTGTAAGATAAGACGTCCGGTGCGTTCGTGTCTGGCGATGCGGCGGTGTTCGAGTCCCGCTGACGGATGCAGATTTTTCCGGTGAAGTGCGTGCTTGTGCGTGCTTGACAAGTGTTCGCGGTTGGCTTCCGCAGTATGGGAGTAACATCGTGTAGGAGAGGTGGAACCCGTAAAATTGTAGTTTGCGTGGTGGCTGGTAAGATTTGTTGCGGTAAGAAGTTTGCATGGTGGTAAAATGTCTTGTGAGTCTGCACAGGTAGCCGGAGGTGAGACTTCCGCGGTCGCGGCCCACCCAGTCCGCGAGAACCGGGCAGATCGCCTCGACGGTACGGAGGCCGGCCGACGGGTCCGCCAAACGACGAGACCACGCCTCCAGCACGGACTGCCGAGATTGGAGCCCCCGCGCTCCGGCTGCACTTGCGCTAGGGCGCGCCGCCTCGTAGGAGACTGTGAGGTATCCTTGAATAACTCTGACTGCGATCGCGCGCTGCCGGCGTCGCAGCGCGGCGACGTTCTCGTGGGTAAGGACGTGGCACCAGACGGGTGCTCCGTATAGTGCCATCGACCGCACGGGTACCATCACCCTGCCTATTTCTGCCGTGAAGCAGTGGTGTATTTCGGTTTGAAGGGTGGGGCAGCGGTTGTAACTATACTGAGACCTTAGAACTTCTATCTCAAGGTGTGTGGTGCGTTTACGCTGTGGATGTCTATGGGTTCCAGTAACCACTTAACACAAGGTGGGCTGTGAGCTCGTCCACACATTAAAACGAAGAGCGTAATCAAACGAAATTAGATACGAAGTTTAAAGGGCCGTTTAAAGTAGTTGAAGTATTGGATGGTGACCGTTACACATTGAAAGCTTTAAATTCAAAACGTACTTACAAATACCCACATGATAGGCTAAGAAAAATGCCAGCATGACACATACCAGTCGAGGTTGATGTAAATGATGATGATGAAGAGCAAGCTTAAATTGTGGTGAAAACTCGAGTAAGGATAGTCTATCGGCCGTATTGTGTTCGACCGTACCAGTAGCTATTACGTAGTCGTAGCCCGGTAGAAATCGGTGTCTCTTGAGGCAACTCAAGTAGTCCGTGGGTGCGCGGTGCGCGTTTGGCTCTGGCGGAGGTCGGGGTCTGTAAAGACCATCGTGTGTAGTCAGCGGGTGATGCACACGGGCGATCCACGCTGTGGATGCGCATCATGAGGGCAATTGCGATTGCTGGTCGGCTGGAGAGCCGTGGCGTTAGATATTTTTACTCGGAAGTTTTCTTTGATCTGAGTTCCTGTAAGCTATGCCTGATTTGTACAGAGTAAATTTGAAGTTTGATGAACGACTGTGGTACGTGCTCTGGCTGCTGAATAGTGAACTTTGTATACCCTATTGTTTGATTTGGTTAAAATGGTATTAAAACAGTTTAAAGCTTTGATGACTTTAAAGTTTCCGATAAGTCGTAAAGTGTAGTCAGGAGTGATCGAGCGGAACAAGTGTTCTCGTGGATGTTTTTGATTGTAGGTTAACCATCACACGAGGACATGTACAATCAGGAAGACCATGTCGCAATCAACACGTGATTGCTGCAGCCAATACGAGATATGGGACGCAAGCACAGTCTGTCGGCGCTCGATGGGTCAACTATTCACCGGCCGAGCGGAGCGACGTGCCGGTAGCTGCGTAATATCGGTATTTTTGGTAAATAAGAACAATCTGGTGAGTCGTATTATTTTTATTTGGATTCTGGTGCCGAATGCTCTCTTGTCAAGAAATCTATTAGTAGTAGCTTCATAACTCATCAATTTTATACGATGGTTCTCATAAAAGGTTTCTGTTGTTTTGACTCAAAACTGTACGGAACAAATCCTATGCGATGGTTTATTGCTTACCTATTGTATGTCATGTACTACCTGATAGTTGTTTTAATCGGTTCAGTGAGATTGAGCATTCAGCGAAATAGAACTCTTAAATCTAGTGTCCTTATTCGAAGCCCAGACTTGCGTTATTGATGACCAAGCTCGCGATGAGCTCATGGAATTGTTCTTGACAAGAAGTGCTAGAAGCCGTACATTTTTTGAAGTGAAAACTTCTTTAGAATCGTTGTGATTTCAAACCGGATGCAACGGAAAAAACGACAGGTAAGAGACACAAATACAAAAATGTGTAGGATGAAGCCAGCAAAGAATGAGACAGAAATATACAACATACTATTTAATACAGCGCCATCTGTGAGATTTTTTAATACTAACGTGTGTATGAAAGCTCTTGTAGTGAATTTTAATTTAGGATTATACGTGAAATTAAAATATCAATTCACAGAGGGCGCTACCTTACAATTATTTACTAATGACAAAATTTTACATTTACTTAAGACGTTTAGGATAATTGTATTTTAATTTTGGAAGGTTTCACTTCTACCACGTGTGAATTGCACACATTTTGTTTTTTTTTAAATTGTTCTACCATAAGAATAACAGAGGCGAGCCCCTTCGAATTCTTTATAGTTCGCGTGCCATATCCCAAAAGGTTTTTACTTAAAATGATACTGAAAGTAAGAGATTAACTTTGACGAGACCAGAACATTGGAAATTTAGTAAAATTCGATGTTGAATTTTGTTGAAATGAAGACAGATTGCTTTAACTGGTAATAGAACCTATGATTACATAAGGTTGCCTCTAAGTAGTGCTACTGACGAGACTGATCAGTGAGGTGAGAGTATCTCCATCGATTGGTACAGCGGAGACCTGGGTCTCAATGGAGACTATTGTTGTGTTGGTCTACTAATGACCTTGACTCTATATTGTGAAGTGATGTGTATTGGTTTTATCATTTGTTTTAATGATAATGTGGGTGGCAATGTCACTAGCTGCGCCGGCAGCCAGGCCAGGAGCGTTCTATACGATTTTGTTGACACTAGTGATGTAGAAGATGTAGGATCAAATGACCACGATACAACTGACTGATTAAAGTAAGGATTTTGTTGTCCTATTTTGTGTGATTAGTAAAGAACAGTATTCAGTGTTATTTATGACTGGTAATTGAACACCTCGCTCGATTTAGGTGATGTGTTCGTTTTATTGCCGGATGGAGGCATTGCGATGTGTTTTATGGTTGAAGTGGGTACTGGATGAAAGTTCCACTTGCGTGCCGGATGGAGGCATTAGTGTTTTGTGTTGAAGTTGGGTACCGGATGGAGGTCCCACTTATTTGCCGGATGGAGGCAATAAATAGTCAAGAGCTACTCGATGGAGGTGGCACTTGAATTGGGTTATCGTCACTCGATATAGGTGGAATGAGTTACTATCACTAGATGGAAGTAATTGTAACGATAGTTTGTGGTTGATACATAATACTGATGAAATACTGCTCAGATTGAGTTGTTTTGTAATAACTCGGGTTTCTAATGCTTATTGAGCATTAATGAAATTTTTCAGTTGTATAGTGTATCACTAATAGTTGGGTAATTAAGTTATCTACTCACACAGGTTAAAATAGTCTGTTAAAGATCTTGTTGAAAGCTAACGTTATGGTTTGTAATGAAACGAATCCCAATCCTCAATCGTGAATGAATCAGGAGTGGCCGAGACGAAACCTGTTAGATATTGCAGAAGGTTGTTTTCCTCGCAGGAGCGTCACACAGGGACGTGTGACGTGTCAGAATGGCCGTGTCGTGGATAACGACTTTTAGTAATATTAAGACGGTGGTTTTGATTATTATTTTAAATGATGAAATGTTGTTTTGATAAATATCACAAAATGAAGGGTAGACTCCGTAACGCCACAGTATAAAATGGCGGTACGTGGACAGAGTCGTGGCATTCGTGTCAGACAGTGATTCCGTCCGTCTCAGTCAGTCAGTCGGTCAGTCGGTCTGTCGGTATGTGCAACGAAACTGTCGGTTTATCCTGTCATTGTGAAAGTTGTGTGTGTTGAGTTTCAATAATTATTATTGAAAAGTTTTATTGACTAAACTGAGTTCAATCGAATACGAGCGATGACGGAACCTACCGCTCAGCCATCCCTGACGCGTGCCGACATATATATATATATATATATTTCTTCTGTTCGTATGTTTGTCACTGAACTCCTCCTAAACGACTGAACCGATTTTAATGATTTTTTTTTGTATGCTTTTGGGTGGCGCCCTGGATGGATTAGATCAGGGGTTCTCAAATTCATTTTGTCTATTGCTCACTTTGAGAACAAAATTATTTTTAAGGCCCCAATTGTTTCACCTACTTAAAAGCCACTATAGCGAGAGCTCAGTCGGTGTCTAAGAGTCCTCCTAGATGAAATTACAAATCGCCTCACAAGCCTCTACACAATGCCCCCTTTTTTTCTGGGTCTCTTACCGCCCCCCTTTAGGCCTGTAGCGCCCACAGGGGGCGTTATCGCCCACTTTGAGAAAGGCTGGTTTAGATTCACAAATCAGCCCGGCAGATGGCGGAGCCGGAGGAGCAATAACCGTTGGGGTGAACGCATCTTTGAGTGGAGACCGCGAATTGGCAAGCGTGGTGCTGGACGCCTTGAGGCTCGGTGGAGTGTGCAGGGTGGCTGGCAGGAGCTGGATGAGAGAAGCCAAGGATCGTGTTCAGTGGTGAGCAATTGGAAAGGGCCATGTCCAGCAGTGGACTGCTATAGCTGATGATGATGATGAGAAAATTGCACGAACATGAGTTTTTGGATTTGTTTAAAAGAAAACTTCAGTAGGTACGGGTGTTTTTATTATTTTTAAAACGCTCTCTCCTCTCCGCGTCGCTTTCTTCATTACTGAGAACTATTTTATTTTTGGCCTACGTCTAAAACTTTTGACAATACTCCTGTAGCAAAACGGATGTCCAAAATGGTGAATTGCCTCGGAGCTCCGATAAAACCGGATATATTTCGTCAATGCCAGTTATAATCAATTAAACAATTCAGGGACTATTGCTTTCAATAAACATTAGATCAGTAACTGACCCAGTGCTCAAAGCAGAGGCGAATTCTCGATAGTCTGGCGGGATAGACATTCTTAGTGGGTGGCGGCATTTACCTTGTAGATGTCTATGGGCTCCGGTAACAACTTAACACCAGATGGGCTGTGAGCTCGCCAACCCATATATGCAATACAAGAATCAAATAAAAAAAAAAGGCTAAAGCTAAAACAATTCGCCGCTGTTTCTCATCAAGAACTAACTGTAAAAAACGGCAGACACCTAACCAACAAAAAAAATGAAGACGTTCGAACAACAGTTACACGTATTTTTGTACCTTTTTGCACTGTTCAAACAAACAAACAAACAAACGAAGAAACAAAACCGTTTTTCGTCACACGACTCTGTTGTATTTTTAAATTTGAAAATACCACCACACAGAAATGGAACAGTATGGCGTATTAAAATTATTATGAACTAGCTGACCCGGCAGACTTCGTAGTGCCTTAATCGATAAATAAAAGACCTAAACTTTAATTAATTCCGATGATTTTCATATTTATCTACCTTTTAAACCTTCTCTGGACTTCCACAAATAATTCAAGACAAGAATGGCTGGACCGATTGGCTAATTTTGTAGCCAAATCGGTCCAGCCATTCTCGAGTTTTAGCAACACTAACGAACAGCAATTCATTTTTATATATATAGATAGCTGTACTGTGTATAGTTGCCCACCATTAACTTCGACTTTAGTTGAGCCAATAATGTTGCGAATAAAGCCTTGTTTGCACTGCGATTCTTTGTCTCCACCTTTCTCCTCCATTCTCTTCTTTCAGCCGTCAAATAATCACTGACTCCTCTCTCTCTCTCATATCGTCATTCAGACAGTCTATCAATGTCGTCTTCAGTCGACTTCTTCCCCCTCTACCTTGCACTACCATTTTCATACGTCTTCTAGTCACATGCATCTCCTATCTAGGCATCACATGTCCATACCACGCTAACTGTACGCTCTTTAGTTTGTCAATCACCGGGGCTACTTTCACACTTCCTTTTTTTTTTTTTTTTTTTTTTCCTACCTAAGCTGATAGCCCTAGCGGCTATTTCAGCGTAGCCTAACTTTAGTAGGTGAGCTCACGGGGCTCAAACCTGACGATGTTGCTAACACGAACCCTAGCAAGAGTCGTGCTTCGCAGAATCTACCACCGGATCGGAAACGCGACCCACTGAGAAGATCCGGCGAGAAACTCANGGGCGACATCGGCGAGTCTGGGATATTCGCGGCGGCGGCGAGCGGTGCGCGGGACTGAGCTGCTAATTTGGCTTTATGGGCCTTAAATTGAGTCATGATGTCCGGGCAAAACTCCCGGACGAAAAGGACGAACATGGCGGGGTCGTCGTCCGCCATGGTGGTTGTGCCCAGGGGGGGCGTCCCCGGGACTTAAAGCAACTCGCCGAAAGACACTTCCTCTGATATACTCATTTCTCGTTCATTCTTGTCACTCCACACATCCATCACATCATTCGCATCTCTGATGCATGCATTCCTCTTCCATTCTTTACTTTCGTCACCCAACATTTAGATCCATACAGATCCATACAGATGTTCGCCATACCATCAATATTATAACTTTAGCTCGTTTCATACAAAATAATTATGCTAGAGAGCAGTTCCAAAGTATTTTATAGAAATACAACTGTTCTATGTTAAGGTTTCTATAAATATTCCCTTCGTAACAGTTATACTTCGGAAAATAAATAAAAGACAAAAATGTTTAATGACATTAAATGTTTTGACCTTGAAAATAATATTTTTAAAATAAAATAGTCTAAAAACCTGCTCTACTGGATCATCCCGACACGAGATAGCGTACCGCAGACTGATGGACGCCGGAGTGACATTGACGGAGTGTTGCCACGGCCGAAAACTGTCCCCAGAAATCGGGCAAAAAGTACAAATTGAACTCTGGTTCCCAGTCGTGGATTCCTCGCATACCGCCCGCCCCAATTAAGATCCAGTAAGATTGTCGCACACACTTTTTTGTTTCTCGATTAGACTTACCACGCGTTTTGATAAATTATAAGACAGATTCACCGTCACCTTTAAGGGATAGTGATTAAAAAGCTTTAATGTGTGTACAAGCTATTAGGTTATAAAAAAATATGTAAATTTTTTTTTAAGTGTTATTTTATGTAATTTATACGCAAGTTGATTCGCGGGATAAATAGGTGGAACAGTAATAAATATGTGTAGATATTTTTAACTTCTTTATGGCACTAAGTGTTTTTGGTGTGAAGTGGTCAGTGGAGCCCACAAATCTGACAACGGAATGCCACCATGGACTTTAGGTGATAAGGTCCAAATCTTATTTCTTTTGTATTATTAATGTTTCAATTCACAAAAACAGTAATACGTCTAAAGTTAGAGCAGCGGCAAAAATGGGTAGCGTGGCAGCACCTCAGTGATAGATCGAGCGATGCTACTGCTTTTTTATATATCAAATCTATCTAATCATTGATAGCCTAAGGACTTACCCCTTCGCGCCGACCGGTAGGTGAGCTCACGGCTCAACCTGAGAGTATTTGCTAACACTAGCCCTAGCAAGAGCAGTGCTTCGCTGAATCTACCAGCTGATCGAAATCGCGATCCACTGAGAAGATCCGGCGGGAAACTCAGTAGGCTAGTTCGTTAGTCGAACTTTTTGTAAGACTATAGGCTGGTACCAAATTTTTGAAGTGAAACTTCCTTATCGGCGTTTTCCAACGCCGATAAGGAAGTTTCACTTCAAAAAATTTACCGTCACATTTTTCGGTTACGCGTCACATTTTTCCGTTACGCGCCATCTTTTTTGTATTCATGTCTATGATAATAAAATCCTTTTGTTTAAACTTTATCTAATTTAACTTTATTTAACCAATTTCTAGAAAGTTGCATGTAGATCATTTTTCGAAAAATAAGGCCATAAAGAAGTTTCACTTCTTACGTGTGTACACTAGTACACGCACACATTTTTTTTTTTTTCCAATGAAATACGCACTTAACTAATGTTCACAAATGAATACTGTGATAAAAGAATGGCATTGTTAAAAAATAATAATTAAACGAGCATACAATTAAATGTATGTTAAAAAAAGTATGAACATTACTAGCGATTACATAAGCACATTTAATTAAACTTAAAAAAAAATCGAATTTTTATTTAAAATTGGGGTCACCCTACTGCTCCAATACAAATCGACACGGTTTTATTGTATTAAGGATATTTTGTAACACGTCTCCTGATGAAGCGATAGTCACGGCCTTTCGGTTATAATGAGGCTCTCTGCGCGCGATCATGATTATTGTGATTAATTTGCCTACACCTTTATTTAACCTACAAGCCGGACTTACTAGCCGGCTTTACTAACAAAGCCATCTTACGGCCAGTGTGCTTATGGCGAGTTATTTATCTTCTCAATCGCGTTAAAGTAAACTCAAATTTGTATGGAGTTGGAACAATTTTATTTTAAATTTTAATTTGCGTAATGACTGGTGGTAGGACCTCTTGTGAGTCCGCGCGGGTAGGTAACACCACCCCGCCTATTTCTGCCGTGAAGCAGTAATGCGTTTCGGTTTGAAGGGTGGGGCAGCCGTTGTAACTATACTTGAGACCTTAGAACTTATATCTCAAGGTGGGTAACCGCTTAACACCAGGTGGGCTGTGAGCTCGCCCACCCATCTAAGCAATAAAAAAAAAAAAATAGCGCCCCTAGGGGCAAACGAAGCGAAGATGTTACAGCTCTTTACAAATTTGTGTTTACTTTTACGCGAGTGAGAAGTTAAAAAGCTCGCACTAAGCACACTGAAGGGTGAGAAGCTTTCGATGCTTCATTCAAGCTTTTAAACCGCTGTTACGATAAATAAATAAATATGGAAGTAGAGTTGTATTTCCGAATTTATCTCCACGGCAGAATTATTATTGTCCTTCGTGACTTGTACTCTTAGGGATTTGTGAGATTTTTTATTTTCCTACCTATTCGCTGGTAGCCTATGGGGGCTGTTAAGTTTACACAAAAAAAAAAAAAACACAATACGCACATATTATTATGCACATTAACTTACACTATAAAACTTAATAATACTCATCGGACTAAATCACCTTATAAAATATATTCCAAAATAGCTTTTCTATATGCTTCATTCAAATGGCAAACAAAAGATGTCGTCAGCATTAGAGAACTTATATTTAAAAACACGTTCGTGAGTTGCTTTTGATTTGTTTGTTTGACTTTTTTCCCTACCTAATCACTGGTAGCCCAAGGGCTATTCCAGCTACTGGCGGGTAGGTGAGCTCACGGACTCAGCCTGAGAGAATATGCTAACAGCAGCCCTAGAAAGAGTAGCGCTTCGCAACGCAACCCACTGAGAAGATCCGGCAAGAAACTCAGTGTGCTAATATATATTTATATCAAAGCCAAAGTTACACAAATGAGCTTAGTCCACAGAAACAGCCCACTGAGTTTCTTGCCGGATCTTCTCAGTCGCGATTCCGATCCGGTGGTAGATTCTGCGAAGCACTGCTCTTGCTAGGGTCAGTGTAGTAGCAACACTCCGGTTTGAGCCCCGCGAACTCACCTACGTGTTAAGGTGAAGCTGAAATAGCATCTCAAGGCTATCAGCATAGGTAGATAAAAAAATGAGCTTAACAAAAATTCCGGGTTATTTAACTTTAATTTGAATAATTGACTAATAAAATATAAATACTCGTACTGAATTACGACAGGCCATAATTGTAGTCATCTAATGAATTCCGAGTAATATAATGGGGTTGTAATATGTTTATTAAATATCTTAATTGTAATATACCATCGAGATTGACTACCTCTTTCATTTCGGGATACTAATTTAGACGGTGGCGAGCTGTGAATTCGAATATTCACGGTGTAACATTAATATTTCTAGAATTTTATATGATTTTTTGGCGGGAACGCGTAAATTGAGGTTATGTCACGAGTCATGTGCTTAAACTGGGAGAGGAAATTAAACGCGTTAAACAACACAGCTTCGTTGCTGTCCCCGGGCACAATTAAAGAACACAACAGTCTGCGTTACGCAATGCTATCCTACGACGCTAAGCAAGCGATGACTTAAATGAACACTAACAAGATATACATATATAATAATACTAGCTGATCCGGCAGACTTCGTAGTGCCTCAATCGATAAATAAAATACCTAAGCTTTTGTATATAATAAACTTAAAACGAACAAAAGGAATCCGTCCGACGGGGGACACTCAAAGGAAAATCAAAATTGTTATTTTTATTTAATTCCGAGCATTTTCATAATATCTATATTTTAAACCTTCTCTGGACTTTCACAAATAATTCAAGACCAAAATTAGCCAAATCGGTCCAGCCGTTCTCGAGTGAGTGAGACTAACGAACAGCAATTCATTTTTATTAGATAACGGTCATCATCTCAGCTTTGCTCGGTTTTTTTTTGATAACGCCATCTTGTTGTGTCTTTAAAGCGTTTAGTTGTCCTCAATTAAGAAAAATAGTATTATTATTCGCCAATAGATGTCGGGAAGAGTTGATTATTGAAAACACGAATAAAATAACATTTTCTGAAAATAAATCGTAGCTAGATCGATTTATCGCCCCCGAAATCCCTTGTATACTAAATTTTATGAAAATCGTTGGAACCGTTTCCGAGATTCAGATTATATACATATATAAATATATTATTATACAACAATTGCTCGTTTATTAAAGGTATAAGATATATATATAGATTATATGTATACGAAGGCCATATATATATATATATATATATATCGAGAGGTGAAAGACTATTTGGTGTGAGCGAGATTTTTGCACCTTTACAGGAGAGCCATTTAAAGTTTAAAATTTAGAAGAAATATAAAAAAAAAACTTCTTCAGCTATGTGAATGGAGTAAACTTAGATGAAGTTCAATTAAAAACATCGAACTGTTGATGTTGATACCAAATAAAACGTACCTTTAATTACAAAGACAAATGTCGCTAAAACCAACTAGCATTTCAGCCCTTGCTGTAGATTCTGCGAAGCACGGCTCTTGCTAGGGTTCGTGTTAGCAACGTCGTCAGGTTTGAGCCATGTGAGCTCACCTACTAGTTAAGGTTACGCTGAAATAGCCTCTCAATGCTATCAGCTAGGAAAAAAAAATCAGCCCTCGATATATTTGTTGCCTTTATACACGAGCATATGACCCACCTGATGGTGAATATTAACCGACCCCCAAGGACTTCAGCAATGCCAGGGGCAGAGGCAAGCCGCTGCTTACCTTTAAGTACTCTCCACCAGTCTCGTTTGAAGAATCCTCCTCCCCTCCTCCTTCAGTCGATCGCTCATTGCTGAACATCGTGATGCGCCCGCCTGTGACCTTTTTTTGAAGAATACCTCATTAGAAAATCTTACGCGACGGTGTGAATCTCATTCGAGTCCCCGAAGGCTCCCGTCGCGGTCGGGCCTAACGAGCCGCCTGTAAAACAATTATTAAGGATTGTAAAAACGAAACAATACCACATTCGATCGGTCGTCGAGAAAGAAACAAAAAAAAAACCACAATAAAAGATTACCGTCATAAATCGTTAGGTTCGGTCATCATACGTGAGAATTTTACCTGTAAAAACTTTATTAAACTTTAATGAGAGCAAAGGATTTTTAGAAGTGTCAGGCAGAGCTCAGTGTCAGGATCAGTGGCGAGCTTTGGGGGAGGCCTATGTCCAGCACTGGACTGCTGCAGGCTGATGATGATGATGATGAGGCAGAGCTCTTCGGGTGGGTGCGCGGCTCCAGGTCATATTTACCTCGGGAGACCCCCTACTCTGACCGGGTTCTCACCCCGGGCGGAGATCGGACGTTGGATGAGAGAATGCAAGTGGAGTCGTTTGATAGAGCCCTAAAACATCTTTGGGCCCGCGGTATACTTTCAACATCTGCAGACCGTCAATTCCAATATACCTCGCGCGCTCCCCAGACGTGGGGACCTCGTTGGAGGTTCGGTTCTGGCCAAAAAAAATCCATATTTGCCTTGACATCTTCAGCCACTGTAGGTCATATCCTGCGCGTCCCGTATGACCCCAGGTTCGAAAAAAACACAAAAACGGACATTCCCTTAAGAAATTTAACGGTATTATCACCTCAATTACAGTCTGCTTTTCTTATCAATCACCATCCCTCCTATTTCTGCCATGAAGCATTCTCCATTTCAGTTTGAAGTACAGTTATTGCACAATTAACACATCTGAAAGTGGATCCCATGGATCACGGGATGCCCCGTAGAGTCCATAGATCTAGTAAGAGTACAATTCGTTGCATTAGTGATTGACGGTCAATCTGGCATTACGTGGTTACCGGAGTCCATATAGATATCGCAACGTGAATGTCGCCACGGACTTTGAGACATGGGGTCGGGGCCTCAATTGCATAACAGTTGTCCCACCCTTCAAAACGGAAAGCAGGTCCGCTTTCACCATGCGTTTGTTAGAGGGCGTTAAGGTAATGATTGCACACGGCCCCCACACGAGCTAGAGACGCCTCTGGATAGGCCACGCTGCCAAAATAATCCCACAGTCGGAATCCCAAAAGGTCTTGACAGTTTGGTCGGACGTAAGCGGATTGTAGCTGATCGCTCAATGAATTTAAATCCTAAGACAATTCGTTAATTTTTTTGCGGAGATTAGATCCAGCATTGCTGCTATGGTTTGCCAGCTGGGCAGACAAAGCCCACCCTTGAACCCCTAAAAGCCCTTAGCCAAGAAAATGCTAAGGGTTTTTGGAGCCCACACTTGAGCTCAAAAGCTCGCAGCGTTTTCTTGCATCGGGGCTAATCGCACGTTCTAAAATCGATGATATTGACGTTCTGAGGTTCCGTTATACACAAACAGACATATGAAGCTAATCCTTCCTTAGGCCTAGGCAGCACTACGGTTAAGCTGAAGCGGCTTAAAGCCGTGTGAGTTTATGAAATAGGAAAACTAATACAAGCGGCCGCACTTGCGGTTCTTTCCCGCGACTGATTTTAAAACAAATGTTACAAAATTATCGCGGAAAAAACCGCAACAAAATTTTTTAATCCATATAACTAGTTGGACGTACACGCACTACGCGTAGCCACAGGCAGTTTTTTGAGATGTGAAATACATTTGCGAAATTTGGTATCTATGAAGGTAATGTATGGACACACATCGAGCAGAGTTTTATAGAAGCTGGCTACTGACATTCTTCTTCTTCTTCTTCTTTTAGATAATTTGGCTCCAACGCCTTTGGCATTGATTTTGCCAATGTCAAAGTATTTACAAAAATAACAGGTGCTTAGAGAGGGAAAAAATTACTAAATCTAAATACAAGTAAATTTGGTCGGTTTTTCCATACGCGAATCTGTGGTTTTAAGAACAGCACAAACAAATATATGTTAGACTAACTACTTTAGAGATAAATATTAGCAGATAAAAAATTACACAGAATATTTACATGTTTACTGACATTCAATAGAAACTGAAAATATTCTCTGGATATTGTCTCAAATTTTAATAGATATTTGTTATGAAGGAAACCTTTCTCAAATCTACGGCTGGCAAAGCGGATGGAATCAACATTTGTGAAATTTTCGTTGACATCTTTTTTTCTATTTCTTAGTACCAGACCAACAATACATACTGCTCTTGTGATATCCATCTTCGAACCGTGAAAATCGCGTTCGAATTAGCGGTAAATAATTGTAGTGTGTGCGTCTTAAACGGTTTCGCGGCTATAGCGGTTAGCCGCTCCCGGGGAAAACCGTAGTGTGGCCTAGGCCTTAGCCGGTCTCTTCATTATATTTCGCCAAGACTACACTATAGAAAAATCTTAATAAAGACAAACAATATTTAATCTGTTCTCAATTTGACAACAAACGTCAAGAACAAAAGTTTGACAATAAATAAATAGTATGAATGCGTGTGTCCGTCAAATACATAGTAGTGTGTGTAATGTGTTCTTTATTGATTTAATGTATCTTTTATGCATTATCTTAAAAAAATATTAGCATTGTGCACTTCTTCTCTATATCTGATTCTATACTAATATTATAAAGAGGAAAGATTTGTTTGTTTGTTTGTATTGAATAGGCTCCGAAACTACGGAACCGATTTGAAAAATTCTTTCACTGTTTGGAAGCTACACTATTCCCAAATGACATAGGCATAATCTTTTTTGAAAAAAAATAATACAGATCCTTACTAAAACTCCAATAATGTAACCCAAGGTGTAAAAAATTACCTAAAATATTCTTTACTTTGCGTGGCCTGCGAAAACTATTGATGATAGAATAAAATAATGTACTACGACTTTGTAGAACACATTAATATTTACAAAAAGTGCCACGACAGCATATGCGTAACTATTAAAGTTATACCGCAATAAGTGTTCTTTTATTTAAAAAAAATAAAACAACATCAAATATCGTTGAAATTTTTGTTAAAGACCCGAGCAGAGCCGGAGCGGTCCGCTTGTTCTCTATAAGTGCGGAAAGTTTCATACTCCTCCGTCCGCGCAATTTTCGTAAAAAGGGATACAAAGTTTTTGCTTCACGTATTAATATATAGAAGATATGTAATTGAACGTAACGTCCGATGTTATTGGTCGAAGCAATTCACGTTATGACCCGTTTCCAAACAACGGAAAGGTTAATACCAATAATACGTTATGTATATTAAAAGAACTATATAATTTATCGCTTCATTTGACGCGTGAACTTGGTATACTTAGTATCACTGAGTTGAAATGTCTAGCGTTACACACTGTCGTAGAGAATATCGAACTGATATTTTGATAGTAGATATATTTTGCCTACCGGGTCTGGGACTTAAGCGGTAGTCTCCGATCGACATGCTATGGACATGGCAATCGAATTTACATTATGTTTAGCGTACGTGAACCTAATTGCTATTGTTGTTGGTTAAATTTGAATTTTATAATACATTTATGTACGTGTATTTTTGGAGCAAAGTTCCTTATGGGACGATGCGGAGGCGTACCCTAACAGGGAAGAAACGTCCGTAACGTAAGATTTTTATTAGTACTGCACACAGTGTACGACTTAACTTTGCAAGAACGTACAAAAAATAACATATTTTTTTATCATTCATTAACCACGATCTCAGAGCGTTCGTTTGCGCAATACACTAACTCTTATGCAAACAACCGTGAATGAAATGTACAATAAGTTCGCACGTTACCGAATGACCGTCGGTTGTTGCGAAACCCCCGTTTAATTTTCTTGTTCTTTACACCTCGAATATAACTTAAAATTAATATTTTTATAATAAGGAACTTCGTTCCTATCCGGTGTCCCACGACACCACACATCTTTTTTTTTATTATTAAGTTAAATTGTTTTGTGTTTGCGTCCGTGTGTGTCAGTCACATCGCGCGGAGTACGTTCTCGTTCATTTCATTAGCGATCCTGAGCAGATATCAGTATTGCGTGGCGCTCATTAGTGTAGTACAGCCTGAGAATTCAGATAAACCTTAGCGAGTCATGGCTTGTGTTTAGGTTGACGGTCATCATCTATTTTTTTATTTATTGCTTAGATGGATGGACGAGCTCATAGCCCATCTGGTGCTAAGTGGTTACTGGAGTCTATAGACATCTACAATGTAAATGCAGTAACCCACCATGAGATAAGAGTTATAAGGTCTCAGAATAGTTAAAACTGCCCCACCCTTCAAATGGAAACGCATTACTGCTTCACGGCAGAAATAAGCAGGGTCGTGGTACCTACCCGTGCGGACTCACAAGAGGCCTACCACCAGTAAAAATCTCTGCTCTGATCCCATACTTCCACAGGAACCACGCGATAGTTAAAATATAATCAGACTCAGCTGCTATCGACCCTGTGAGGTGAAATAAGCAGCCGTCGTAGTTCAGACGATATTCCGGCGATCAGATTCATGAAATACGTTAACCCTATGACTGCTATGTAGGCCACCGGTGCCCTATGTGCCGTATTGAAGTATATAAAGTTACGCGCCGGGGTTCGGAATAAATAAAAATTCTACCGAACTGCCAAATAAAGCTCTATTTAACTTAAAAGACTTAACGAACACTTTAAAATTCTCAATTCACTTCTTCCGCTTCGCTTCAAGTGATCCGTTCGCTGTTTCGCTTTGAGTAGATTTGCCTACTAATTGTCTTCATGACATCTCTGCAATGCTTTCATAGTCGATACGACATCCCTAGAATTATCAAGAACAATCTTCACAAGTCGAGTATTTTCGATATGCGTTTACGCCATTTGACAATAGATGGCGTTGTGCTTCTCGAGCGTTCCCGACTTTACTAGTTCCTTTGATATTTACTTCCGCCATTCGACAACAGATGGCGTTGCTCTTACCGGCGTAACAATAATTATGTCGATGAGCTGGTGGAGGAGTAGACATCTAAAACGTAAATGTCGCCACCCACCTTGAGATATGGGTTTTAAGTTGCAGTTTTATTATACAACAGCTGCCCCGTCCTACAAACTGAAGCGCATTACTGCTTAACGGCAGATATAGGCAGAGCGGTGGTACCTTCCGGACTTACGGGACGTCCTGCCACCAATAACTCAACAGTCAGGTGAAGTATGCTTAATATTATTTGCGAATTGATACAATCTATATATTAATACGTGAAGCAAAAACTTTGTATCCCTTTTTACGAAAATTGCGCGGACGGAGGAGTATGAAATTTTCCACACTTATAGAGAATATAGAGAAGAATTGCACAATGCTAATTTTTTTTTAAGATAATGCATAAAAGATACATTAAATCAATAAAGAAAACATTACACATACTAAATACAAATACCATGTATTTGACGCAATTTGACGCACACACGCATGCATACTATTTATTGTCAAACTTTTGTTCTTGACGTCTGTGGTCAAATTGAGAATAGATTAAATATTGTTTGTATTTATTAATATTTTTTATAGTGTAAGCCTTGACGAAATTTGTGATTATAGAAGTATAAAATACAATCATAATAGTGTACAAACTTACAATTCCAATTAATTATAGTCGAATTTCGACTACTGCGGGACCTCTAGTTTTTTTAAATACATAAATGGACGAAGTTTATCTGCACATTTTAATTTGCCTGTATACAAAACACACTCACTTCACTACGAAAAAAAAATAACCAACATAAATAAATAATTACGTGATTAACTTGAATGATCTTTAATAACTTGCTAATCACGGGTCTTGATGCATCGCGGGGCTTATAACGTAATGACAACAGAGCGAGACGGCCGCACGCGCGTGAGCGAGACAAACGTATATCCGTCACATTTGTCTTGTAATAAAATGACTTTGTCGAAGACGGGAGAAAGTATGTTTGAAATTGGTCCAGAAATTACGGGGTTTTGTGCTTGTGGCTCAGTTGCAACAAATCCGCCCACAAGTCATTAAGTCTATAGTTCAAGAATCTTCATACAGCATACCTTTGGATGTGTCTGACATGTATAGACGTCAATTTAGGAGTAGTTAAGCTTTAATACATGACTTTAAAGTCGAGATTCGTTTGGAAGTAGGATGTTGAAGATCGTGTTTTTAAACGCTAATACGGTGTATGATACTAAGTTATCTAATGCTGACGACATCTTTTGTTTGTCACTTGTAGCTTAAAGAAAAGCTATTTGGAAAAATTTATGAGGTGATTTAGTCAGATGAGTATAATTAAGTTATATAGTGTAAGTTGATGTACATAATAATATGTGCGTATTGTGTTGCTTTTTTTGTGTTTTTTTTGTGTAATTTTCAATTTCTAAACTTCTCTTTTTATTTCCTTTCTTCACTCTCTACTTATATGTGATTTTGATGGTGGAAACATGTTTGGTTGTTGTTTTAGCTATAAAAAATTAAATAGTATGTTTATTTTCTACTGTTAGTTTCCATAATAAAGTCGTCGAAATCGAAGTCGGCGTGGCCTAAAGGATAAGACGTCCGGTGCGTTCGTGTTGAAGCGATGCACCGGTGTTCGAATCCCGCAGGCGGGTACCAATTTTTCTAATGAAATACGTACTTAACAAATGTTCACGATTGACTTCCACGGTGAAGGAATATCACATCACATCACATATACATCGTGTAATAAAAATCAAACCCGCAAAATTATAATTTGCGTAATCACTGGTGGTAGAACTTGTTGTGAGTCCACACGGTTAGGTACCACCTAGGTAGGAAGCAGTACTGCGTTTCGATTTGAAGAGTAGGGCAGCCGTTGTAACTACACTGAGACCTTAGAACTTATCTCAAGGTGGGTGGCGCATTTACATTATAGATGTCTATGGGCTCCAGTAACCACTTAACACCAGGTGGGCTGTGAGCTCGTCCACCCATTTAAGCAATAAAAAAAAAAGATATTGCCGTTATCATCATTCACAATGAATTTTATACAGATTAGTCACGATCCTATATTTAGTGCACGCGTAATACTGATCATGTATTCAGCCGCCGGTCCGATCATTCTAATGCGTTTCGATAATGGACGTGGAGTGATTATATCGATTTAGGGTTGCGTAAATGTTCCAAGAGCCTTGTGACAGAACGACCTAAGCAGGTCCAGGACTATGGAGGATAGATGTAAGGAAAACCGTCTCTGTGTTTGAAAAAGTGTCCGCTAAAATCTGCTAAATAAGGGTGGCGCTACAGTAGCAACCGGGTAAATTTAAAAAAAAGGCGCTGAATGTTATTAGAAAATGATAGAGAAATAAAAAAGGACGAAAGAACTTTTATAACAGTAAGCACTACAAAATCACAAAAAGTATTTTATTTAAAGCTGATAAGAAAATGCAATCGATGTGTCCACGTTTTACCACAGCAATAATTATTGACGAAATTAGTTTGGACTACGTAAACATGTGAGGTCTTGTATATTACACTGTCACTAACTACTCTAGTCATTAAATATATTAAATTTCCTAATTAAAACTCATCATACTTCAATCAGTTAACAACTGCTCAATTCATATCATACCCTGTGCATATGCTAGCGCCATTCTGGAGGATTTTTGAACTGTTATTTAGTGCTGAAAGTGAGACACTTTTTCAAGCTTCTCCCATATGAGACGGTTCTTCTTACCTCTACTCTCCATATCCACGACGAGGATTGGTTAGAGGTATCGTACCCGATCAACAGATGGAGCCACTGATTATTGATGTCTGCAATTGTGGGTTACTCCCGTAAACACACCTCGCATTCGCATATTTAAAAATTACCACACCGGCGTTGTGGTGTGAGCCCATTATACCATGATTGTGAGGGTCAAAATTATTCATTTTTTTATTTATTTCCCCTGTAGGCGGACGAATCATACCGCCAGCCGGTTGGTGAAGCTACCTACCTACCTACCGCCGAGCACTCAATAATGCTTGAAGACCATGTCATGGCGCTCGGGAAACATCAATGAGAAAAGCTCAATCCACTGCCGAGTGGCTGGTCACCGTCCTCATCGACCGGTCACCGTCCTCGTCGAACCCGTCGCCTGCGACGAAGGGCTCGACGAGTGAATTAACCCATAGACACAGCCCACTGAGTTTCTCGCCGGATCTTCTTAGTGGGTCGCGTTTCTGATCCGGTGGTAAATACTGCGAAGCACTCCTATTGCTAGGGCCAATGTTAGCAACACTCCGGTTTGAGCCCCGTAAGCTCACCAACACGTTAGGGTGAAGTTGAAATAGCCTCTCAAGGCTATCAATATAGGTAGGAAAAGAAAACCGAGTGGTAGGTAACAGAAAATATACTTGAGTATTCCTTTATAGTGGAAATCAATCATGAATATTAGTTAAGTGCGTATTTAATTAGAAAAATTGGTACCTGCCTGCGGGATTCGAACATCGGCACTCTCGCATCGCTACATACGAGCTCACCAAGTGTCTTATTCTTTAGGCCACGACAACTTTAAAAGCATTTTTTTTTCTTTAAAAACAAAATCAGTTCGACACCTAACTTCACCTTAAGCGATCGTGCGCTGGGTAGCTAATTAAAACTATAATGCTGATTTTGCTAAATAATTGACGCTGAGCTCCCCACAGCCCACCGTTAGACTATTTATTAAACTGCATGCAGTTCCCAAAATGTTTTCATTATTAAGAAGAATTAAGGACAAAGACACCGATAATTACATTTCAGTTCTTCTAGAAGACCTACGAAAGAAGTGTTAGTATTAAAATTGAAAGCAATGAGTTTTTCTGGAAGTGTTTTTCTATTGATTATTATGATTTTAGTGTGGTATGGACATGTGATGCTTAGAGAGAAAATGCATGTGACTAGGAGATGTATGGAAATGGTGGTGCAAGGTAGAGGGGGAAGAGGTCGACCTAAGAAGACATGGATGGAGTGTGTGAATAACGATATGAGAGAGAGAGGAGTGAGTGTTGAGATGACGGTTGATAGAAGAGAATGGAAGAGAAAAATTAGTTGTGCCGACCCCGCCTAGTGGGATAAGGTGAAGCAAAAGAAGAAGACTACGTCGTATAGTTTTTAGTCGTATAATTAAAACTAATCAAGGCATCGTTATCAGTTCGTTCTGTGTAAAATGTAAACTCAAAAATCACGAAATATTTTTTATACAATAATAGACACGGTAGTCACGACAATATTCTAATATGAACGAATAACACCTTAATCGTTCGTGACTTAGAAAGCTATAGTGTTCAATCTTATATGTCTAATATGACGAGAATAAAAAAACGCGAAATTCAACCGTAGTAGTTACAATTTTTTTTCCCTACCTATTCTGATAGCCTTAAGAGGCTATTTTGGCTTCGCCTTAACATGTAGGTGAGCTCATGGGGCTCAAACCGGAGTGTTGCTAACACTGGCCCTAGCAAGAGCAGTGCTTCGCAGAATCTACCACCGGATCGGAAACGCGACCCACTGAGAAGATCCGGCGAGAAACTCAGTGGGCGTTACAAATATGACTGCTAGATCTGTTTGAGAATGTTCTTTCCCGCCCAACTTCTAATCCTTTAGGTCTCTGTTGCCAGACCACAATAATTCCGGCCATGTCCACCATAAAGCAATTTTCTATTCCGCCACTTATGACGAGACAGCCGGTGTAGTTAAAACTTATTATACAAATCAATAAGATTAGAACGATTTTAATTCGAATCTAATTGAAATTCGATAGGCGTATATAATAATTTAATGGTCGGTTTTGTGATTTCCTGCGAGCGAGCGTTGCATTGTGCATTGTGATGTGATATCTTAAGATCATGCAGTGTGCACAACGCGTAATTTTACCTCAAATATTTATTTTCATTCATCATCTACTTAACTAAATGAAACATCAACAAATTTTATGAGTACAGAATTGAAGAGGAACATTTTGAAGTGAAAAGTTATTTAATTTTTAAATCACCCAAAATAGTTATTTACAGAACGATTCAGATTCTTCGCGCTAAAATAATCGAATATCCGTGTACTTTTTTTTTAAAATTCAAACTGATTTCTAGTTTTGGCGCGTAATCACCAAAAAGTATTTAATCTGTATAACGTTCGAAAATGAATAAATGCGTTCGAATTACGAATCAGAATCGATGAAAACAACGAAACGAACAATTATTCAAGTAACGTAACTTTAATAAACAACGTTGCATTCAATTCAATAAAGTTTTTAACAAGAACGCTCGGTGTGGTCAAGTAGGGTGTAACGATTCAACTCGCCACCGACGAGACGCTCTTAAACATAACTAATACGTCGTTCGCGTTTTGAATTCGATTAAATCGTGAATGCATCGAATGCACTCGCCCTAAGACGAATGCATTTAAATAATTTCGAATTTAGAGTTGCGGGTTTTTATGGCTGGTTGGATTTTTTTTTTGGCGGGATTACGGAATAGGTTAGGAAATTTACTGTTCGCGTATTTTACGTAACTCGTTTATGATTTTTGGTGCTATATAAAAAAATTAGCTTAAGCTTAATATATGCAGTTTATATTTATGTAAAATTAGGTATGTCAAAAATTACTGCAATCCGTGGGTAGTATAGTTTCTTTTTTTTTGTATAATCATTTCTAACAGGCTCTAAACCTTGCGAGATGATGTCGACCTCTTAGATATATAGCATATGAGCTGTTTTCAAATGGAAAACATGAGTGCTTCGCACTAGAAGTAAGCAGAATAGAAGCCTACGAGCACAGATATAACTAACAATCAGCAAGGTTGTTAGTTTTTTTTTATTGCTTAGATGGGTGGACGAGCTCTCAGCCCACCTGGCGTTAAGTGGTTACTGGAGCCCATAGACATCTACAACGTAAATGCGCCGCTTACCTTGAGATATAAGTTCTAAGGTCTCAAGTATAGTCACAACGGCTGTCCCGCCCTTCAAACCGAAACGCATTACTGCTTAACGGCAGATATAGGCAGGGTGGTGGTACCTACCCGTGTGGACTCACAAGAGGTCCTACCACCGGTACTTACGAAAAGAAGTCTAGCTCACGGCAATCGCTTAATATTTAATGCGATAATCATAAATAAATTAACGGTATTTTGTTCTCGTGTGATACCAATCAATTGTCAAAAATTTAAACCTTCAAAACGCTCAAAAACAAGCTGTTGACATAAAAAAAAGTCCCTAAAAATCTATATTAGTAATACAAGCCCTATATTATTATTTTTTGCAGTATTTATAAGAAATTTAAATTGTAAACGGATACTCAAGAACTAGAATATTAAGTGACACTGGCAAACAGGCAAACGGCGCGAATCCATAAACAACAAGAAGGCAGAGATTGAATACTGGCCGTTTAGAATCATTGCCAGCTTTGCGTAATGAGAATATAAAAGTAATATAACGTCCGTGAACACGATATAGTTGTTCGCTATCTTTTTTCAATTGCTCTGGATCGGTACAATGTAATCGCACGACAGATTCTAGAATATACAGCCTATAATTTGACCTAATTATGAGATTAATATTTTTTTTATATTGTAATAATTAATTAATGTTTACTTCGGCCTAATATTCTCAGGGTTTCTTGGATAAAAATTTTTTTGTTTTTTTTTTTTAATATTTTTATTTTCTTTTTGTTTTGTGTAAAGCTTATGTTTTTAATTAGTTCTGCGTGTGATAGTTCCAGAGACTGCATCTCCATCTCTCTTCATCTTTTGTTTATTGCATGACTGAGAAGAATAGCTTACGCCCTCGGTGTTGCCAGATGTCCCATCTTGAGAGATCCGGTTGCAATCTCTTTTACAGTTCATAACATCTCTATCAGTTGTTCACAATGACTGCTTCGTAGAAGTAATGCTGGGGATGATTCTATCCACTCGTTATAATTTTAAAGAGGAAGCTACGAATGCACCACTCCTCTTACTCGGCCAGGCATTAAGTCAATATTTGAAAAGTATTTGCAACTACTATCATAACTCACAAAATTATGCGAAATTAAACATCAAAGCCAGAGCTTACGGTTTGTTTTGCCCGGGATCTGGTCTTAAAATTTATAGATACAGAATTTACCCATTTTGTATTTAGACTTGGCACAAAGTTTCACGACCCGTTGCCTGCTGACGTCATCACTCAGATTTCATAGGAAGCCATTGTAACGGATATTAGCAAAAAAAAAACTAGACGCAAATTTCTTTCACAAATGGAATATGGATGTTGTTTGAAACGTCAATGAGGTTTTTTTATTAATTTAAATCATCAGATTATTAAATTTACAATTTTTAATTCTGGCTAAAACATAAAACCGAAACGATAAAATCAGTTTCATAAAATTGTTTTGGGGTTTTGGATTTACAACAACCAAAAAAACTAGCTATTATTATAAAACTTGGCAGTGAGAAGGGTATGATTGTGGTGACCAGCGTTTGAAAATCCACAAAGATTTCCGGATATTTTATGATAAACTTACTACATTGTTATTATTATCAGATGCCTACTTTCTGTGTATTAAAAATAATATATAAATTACACTAAAGCCTATACAATTTTTTTTTTTATTCTTGCAATTGCATTATTTATAAAAAATGCGATTTTACTATATAAAGTATCAACAATATTTATAGGCTATTCGAATTACTTTACTTGCTTTTAAATAAATTTGGCAATCTGCATACAGTGCTTATTAAAAATTTTCAATGTAGTTAGATTAATTCAATAATTATCCATTATTCCTCTCTCTATCTATCTAATCATCTCTCAGTGCCAAACGAAAGACTAAGTGAGTGAACAATTTTTTTTTTAATACACATTTGCAGCTAAATGGTTTTTTGCTTTAATTAATTTCATAATTTCAAACGCTTTTTTTTTATAATTGAAGGATTAGTGGTGGTCCGGAGGCCTTTTCAATTTCACCAGGACAGGTGGGCGAGCAAAGACTCAGCCAGGAGGGGTGGGATTTGCTAACAGTTGCCCGAGCGCCTCCGAAGGAGACCTAACAACTCAAGAGCAGCTGCTTTGCAAATTAATCTACTACCGGATCGGAATCTCGACCCGCTGAGAAGATCCGGCGGGGAACGCAGTGGGCTGATGCATTAATTAGGTTGCACGGCGAACTCTTTGTCGAGTTCGACGAGTGCGGTTACCGGGGTCCCTAAGCCTGCTCCTAGTGTTAGAGTTGAAGGCGTCAATCACAAACTTTTTAAGAAGGTACTTAGTTCGGTTTTCGTTGTCACAAAGAAAACGAAGCGCTCTATATCTTATCTTATATCTTTAAATGAGCAATTCTTGTATATTAATATATACTTATATAATCTGAATCTCGGAAACGGCTCCAACGATTTTCATAAAATTTAATATATAGGGGATTTCGCGGGCGATAAATCGATCTAGCTACGATTAATTTTCAGAAAATGTTGTTTTATTCGTGTTTTCAATAATCAACTCTTCCCGACATCTATTGGCGAATAACAATACTATTTTTATTAATTGAGGGCAACTACCAGCTTTAAAGACACAACAAGATTGCGTTATCAAAAAAAAAAACCGAGCAAAGCTCGGTCATCATCTAGTTTTAATTTAATAGACCACAACAAATTTTATTATCCTGACAACCCTGAAAGCGTCCGCCCCCAACCTTCCTTGTTAACTAAACTGTTATTTTAATTGGTCGTTTAATATTTGGGTTTCCATTTCACACAGAATCTCGAAAGAAACACGCGTCCAACACCCAAAAAAAAAATTGAACAAAAACTATTCAAGAATGCGCATCTGTCATTATACGAATGGTCAGTGTCATTAAACGAAATGATAGATGGTCAATTAACAAAAAAAAAGGTTTTTAAATTATCCGTCAAAATTGGCGGTTTTAAATTCAAAATGGCGGGTTTATTGTAATGGTATTTAGCATATTATTAAATGATGAAATTAGGATAATATATTTGATTTAATAGCTTTTATTTATATAAATGCTGTCTCGTATCCTGATATATAATTACGGAGAGTAGAGGTGTACCATCTCAGTGTATTAAAAAGCATCCGCTGAAAGGGAGCTAATTAAGGTGGTAGTATCGCGGATGGGTACCACCACCCTGCCTATTTCTACCGTGAAGCAGTAATGCGTTTCGGTTTGAAGGGTGGGGCGGCCGTTGTAACTATACTTGAGACCTTAAAACTTATATCTCAAGGTCGGTGGCGCATTTGCGTTGTAGATGCCTATGGCCTCCAGTAACCACTTAACACCAGGTGGCTGTGAGCTCGTCTATCCATCTAAGCAATAAAAAAAAATAAAAAAAGTGGCAAGATTTTAAAAACAGCGCCATCAACTACAATTCACTACACTTTTAAAACTGCTATATTCATATCGTTTCCACTTCCTACACTAGCGCTATTTCGGTGAGTCTTCCAACAATAACTTACTGTTTACAGGTAGAGACTTTTTTAGCTTGTCCCCTATACAATTAGGTACTCTTTACCTCTACCCTCCATATACATATATGACATCAGATTTGCAGTTGCATAGATAATGGTTATCAGTCTTCAAACCAGGATCGCCACGATACATCGGATTTGTTTCCGTGGTGTGGCTGTGGTAGATTATTTGATCCAACCGTGTACTTCGTTGGAAGCTATGAAAATAAGTAAAATATATTTAATTTTAATCCCGCGTATTTTTTAAGGTTTTCGTGATCGTAGATGACTAAGGTTGATAGAAGACTACATTTGAACAATGCACACCGCACAATGTTGAAGTTTTAATGATGTAAATACGACTAGCGAGAGCCGAAGAAAATACTAGGTATTGAAAGAATTAGCGAAGAAAATACTAGGTATTGCAATAACTAGCGAAGATAATACTAGGTATTGAAATAACTAGCGAAGAAAATACTAGGTATTGAAATAATCAGCGAAGAAAATACTAGGTATTGAAATAATTAGCGAAGAAAATACCAAGTATTGAAACAACTAGCGAAGAAAGTATTAGGTATTGTATTGATTGTAAAGGGCTTTAGCACAGTATATCTAATAGATCATACGGTGGATGTATTTTTGTTGATATGGTTTTTGGTACACCGGATAGGCAAGCTCATGCTACTGGGCCAGGCATAGCTTTATTGGTCAAGTCACAGACTCCAAATCCAACAGAAACCACCATCACTAAACTCCATGTTTTTATTACCACATTAAAAGTTACCATCTTAGCGACAAATAAAACAATGACCTCGGTGGTAGGTGATGACCACACAAGGACGATATTCAGTATGTATCACCGATGAGCATCTAATCAAAACAGTAACTTTATTTTTTTAAGTGAATGTAAACTTTAATTTTGTTTGATTTAAGGACGAGATTCCGTTGGTTGTATTTCGAGGATTTGGCAACAAATTAATCATTATTCAACTTATTCGCTCTAATAAAGATCTTCTGATAAGATTATCGTACGGGCTATGAGATTAGCGTTTTTAATAAGTTACTTTAATTATTTTATGCGTTGGTCAAGTTGTAGGTGAAAATTGAGTAGCAAAATCCCGACTGGGCGTTGTTAGAATGGCCTCTTTAGACTACCAGCGAATAGGCAGAGAGAAAAAAATAACAAAACTTATTATATACAATAACTATATAATACTCAATAGGTACCCAATATCTCAGAGTTATTGAAGTACATTTTTTATTATCTTGCCTCGGAGATAATCGAAATATTCATTTGGTCGTATCAGCACCTAATTGCAAATTTAAAAAAAGCCTTTCCACATCCATTGGCCCCACAAGAGGTCCTACCACCAGCAATTACGCAAATTATAATTTTGCTGGTTTGATTTTTACTAGACGATGTTATTCCTTCGCCGTGGAGGTCAACCGTGAACATTTGTTAAGTACGTAAGTATTTCATTAGATAAATTGGTACCCGCCTGCGGGATTCGAGCACCGTTGCATCGCTAGATTCGAGTGCATCGGACGTCTTATCCTTTAGACCACGACGACGACGAATTATTGACGACTTAATTTCCCTGCATTTAAATTAGTTTGTTTCATAAATTTATACAGCCACCGGGTTTCGGTAACACGACCTTTTAGCCTTTAGGTTTTGATTCAGTAAAGCGATCAGAATTTACTATGACTTCAATATTATTTTTGGGAACGCCCAAAAAGCAATGTCGACTTGAAGAAAACGACTCAAATGACATAACTCTTTGCGTTCTCGACAAAAAAGGTTCCGGGCCAAAACTATCAACGTCAAACCTCCTAATTTAATGGCTCCAACAAAAACTCAAATATCAATCAAACAAATACAATCGTTAAAGAACTCAATTAAAACCTGGTCATGCGTAAAACGTAAAATACGACCTCAATATTAACGTTGCTTCCTAGAACGTTCTCGAATAATACTTTTACGCTTCTTCAGAACCAACAAAATGTTCCGCGGACCGTATAATTTTGTCATAGAGAAATAAAGTGTACTTCTTTTTTGCGTTGAAAATATTAAATTAATATTAACGCGTCCGTGAAAAGGGATTGACACGTTCAACTATATCGATTTCTACTCGATTCAATCACCATTATGTTGCCATTGTGCTTTGACATGAATTTAAATTAACCGATAAACGAACTAATAACGCTTCTGCTACACTAAAAATAACGTATAAAATCCTTTGATCAGTATTTGACTGAGGCTTCAAAACAGAATCGATAGCTCACAGATTACAGTGTGGACTCCACATTTTTTTGTTTTTTTTTTATGTCACGCTGTGTGCAACTGCCAGCTTCCAAGAAGGTGTAAAGTGGCTTATTTTGTTATTTATTTTATTGTATTGTTAATAAGCATGCTAAGGGTAACGTTCGCCGGTTCGTAAACTATTATTAAACGGTTATTTTGAACTAAATAGAATATAATGGCCGTGAATAATCGTTGAATGGGGACTCGGCAATCAGCCGCCATTGTTGTTTGACTTTTGACGTCTCCATACACATTGTGTCGCTTCAATTTGAAACGTGAATTTAATTGCGCTCAATCATAATGGAATAAAGATGAAAATCGTTTGACAATGTTGAAATTTATTGATAAATCTAATGTTGAAATAATTTAATACGAATTGGCGCCTTCTAAGAACCTATCGAGTGCAATTTGTTGAATTTAGTATTTTTTTCGTTTCGTTTTATTCTCGTTGAATGTATTTGCTCTCAAGGTGGAGTGGCCTTCTTTCTTGTTAATAATATAATATAATTGTCATTGTGACACATGACGTGTAAGTTTCGCGCCTATTTTTGACAAGAGTTTATATTCTGTGGCAATCTCAATAGGAACACTCAGCTGTCAGACTCATGTTAATAATTCAAAGATGATTTCATACATTTTATAAATAGATACATTTACGATTAATTTATTTTTGGACCAACGAATTGATGTGTGAAAAATAAAAAAATGCCGAAATATCGATTTGTTTCTGTGATAATACTAATTTAGTAGAAGTTCGTTTTCGGGTGGCACACTCTGGCTCTATCAGGAGTGATGGGGCTTGCTAAGAACTGCCCTACTGACTCCGAAGATGTTTGATGAGCGCTTGGAAGATTTAGAGGTCCCTGCAAAATCAGGACCTTACAAAGTCGAGGGTTGCGGAGAAAGGTCATCCGATATCACCAGAAAATCTTTTTTTTAAGGATTACTGGTGGCCCGGAGGCCTTTTCACCTTCGACAAGTGGGCGAGCAAAGGCTCAGCTAGGAGAGGTGGGACTTGACAACAGCCGCCCGAGCGCCTCCGAAGGAGACCTAACAAGAAGAGAAGCTGTTTAGCAAGTGAATCTGCAACCGGTTCGGAATCTCGACTCACTGAGAAGATTCGGCGGTTAACTTGCACGTCGACCTCTTTGTCGAGTTCGACGAGTACGGTTACCGGGGTCCCTAAGCCTAATGTTAGAGCGGAAGGCGTCTAATGCAAGAGTTATTGGATCTGATGGATCCGTAAGGACGTGGCCAGAAAGTCTTGCTCGAACAGCGACGAAGGTTTTGATGACGTTTGCCACTGGTGGAAGCCCCTGAAAAACGTGACGCCATACTTTTGAATCTTTTAATAATTGCCAAAGGAACTAAGTTTTGTTATAATTAAGCAAAATTACTAATATATATTTTAAAATACATTCAAGAACAGATGTAACCATCGAAAATCCACAGACAATAACGTCGAACATTTAATCACCGGCCCCGACCCGTGTCGGACCATAGACAAACCACAAACAAAGACCATTAAACGACCATAAATCTGAGGTCCTACCATAAATTAGGCACGGTCATTATATCCCAAATAATTAGCGAATTCTTGTGTTATGTTTTTATGGGAAATGGCTCTGGTTATAGGATGATCAGGTACGTATTCAAGATGACGAATGGTTTCACCAAAAGTTGAATCCTTTTGAAACTATTGTTTTAAAGTCTTTAAATAAGTGTATTGATCGGTATGTTATTATATATACTGACATTAATCACACATACTTAAAGTTTGATGTATATTTTTTTTGTGTTTATGCTTGGTTTTATGTAAAACTTATCCTTCATTGGTGTTAGCATAGTTATAGTTCTATGAATGCAGTGGTTTTCTTTCCTTTGGGAAGGTTTTTACGCCTTTAATTATTTTTTTCAAAATGATTGTACTATGCATACCGTTTATTGGAAAATCAATCATATCCATCATTTAATATTATATGTTTAGAAAGAAAGAAAGAAAGAAAGAAATCATTTATTCGCCAAGCATAGTGAAAATGAGTTATTACATAAGTTAAAAGCAGCGTGTATGCTTTGTCATTATTTGACATGCGAATTTTAGTGCATTGCAAGATATTATAATATTATATAATTTAGCATTCATTCATCCATAATTCAACTAATAATTAAAAATTCCATTTATTTTCAATGTCGTCTCTAAGAAAATCATTTATGTATTGAGTAACTTCTATACTTGAAGGTTTGGTCTATTCTGATAGATTACTCCGATAATTGTTAACGTCCACCGTAATATAGCTTTCTCAGAGCTTTGCTACGTGAAAACGCTGCTTATTGTACAAATTACACCTGAGTATTTTTTTATTGTTCGTGTAGGCAGATGAGCATACGGCCCACCTGATGGTGAGTGGTTACCGTCGCCCATGGACGTCAACAATGCCAGGGGCAGAGCCAAGCCGCATACCGTAGGTCAACCGTGAGTACCGTACCGTGAGTTAAGTGATGTTCAATATTAATTATATTTTAAAATATATAATACAGTACTGCTCTACCTCTATATATATTGTACTTTGGGGTGACAATAAATTAATTTATAAAGTTTTTAAGCATTTCCTCTGCAGGTATCACCGTCAGGAATGCTATGGCAGACAGTACTTGAACTTTGTGATAAGCCTGACCAATAGCTCTTCGACCGTGATACCAGTTATTACGATATCTTTATCTAATCATAACATTCACCATCAGGTGGGCCGTATGCTCGTCTGCCTACAAGGGCAATAAAAAAAAAGCTGGAGGGTGTGGATGAAGCGGCTCTCCATGAACCTGATTTTTTTTATTGCGTAGATCTATGGACAAGCTCATAGCCCACCTGGTTTTAAGTGGTTACCAGAACCCATAAACATCTACAACGAATGCGCCACCCACCTTGAGATATGAGTTCTAAGGTCTCCGTATAGTTACAACGGCTGTCCCACCCTTCAAACCGAAACGCATTACTGCTTCACGGCAGAAATAGGCGGGGCGGTGGTACCTACCCGTGCGAACTCAAGAGGTCTTACCACCATCTACTGCACGTTCAATAAAACAGCTGACTATATTATAAATCTGCCTAAGTCCGTTCCACAATAACCCTCCCCACGGGTGGCAATAACGCCTAGTCCCAACATTACAGTCCCCACAAACGTCAAGCCGGGTTCGGATCTTCTGTAATTGTGTAATACAATCGCCTATACAATAGTTTAATATATGTATTTATTTAATTACAATTTGACTACCGCAGTTGCGATACAATTAAAGTTATAATTAGTGTTAGCATAAATTTTTTTTTTTTTATGATTGAAGTATTACTGGTGCCCCGTAGGCCTTTTCAGTTTCACCAGGACAGGTGGGCGAGCAAAGGCTCAGTCAGGAGGGGTGGGGTTTGCTAACAGCTGCCCGAGCGCCTCCGAAGGAGATCTAACAACTCAAGAGTTGTGTTTCTATGAAGGCTGTAGTTGGAGAAGTACATATGTTAAGAACCATTTTTATTGCTTGCGAAATACGATCTTTTAGTCTATCTGTTATTACTTATTAACCAAGATATTAACGATAGAAATGCAGCCACTCGCCTTGAGGAATGTTCTAAGTCTCAGTATAGTTACAACGGCCGCCCCACCCTTCAAACCGAAACGCATTACTGCTTCACGGCAGAAATAGGCGGGGCGATGGTACCTACCCGCGCGGACTCACAAGACGCAACACCACCAGTATATAAGACTTTACTTAAATACATACATAAAAAGCTAACAAAATAGTGTTAAAAAGAGAGGTTATTACTGCTGTTAAGAAGCATTGTTTTTTCGTTATTACGGCATTGATTTAAGGACCATTGGCCAAAAATAACCGATCACAACGGATCAACCAATACGGATACAAAACGGCACAGAGATTAGAGACTTTATTAACGAAAACAAAAAAAGAAAAACTATAACCCATAAACGAGCTTCATTTATGTTACAAAATCGAAGCTCCAATTCCAGTATCCGTTTTTTTTTTAAATCTACAAACTACAATATAACGGTCATAATATTAAATAAAACTATACATATTATCTACTGTACGTTGAAGTCTGTGCATGATTATATTTTATCCTTTACACTTTATAAAAATATATATTAAATAATACGTAAAGCAAGAAGTTTGTACCCCTTTTTAGGTAAATTCCGCGGACGGAGGAGTATGAAATTTCCCACACTTATAGAGAATATAGAGAGTGCAAAATGCTAATTTTTTTAAATCATTCAAAAAGAAAACAATAATCAATAAAAAAGAAAACATTACGCACACTACCATATATTTAACACACACACGCCTAAATAGTCTTTTGTTTATTGTTAAAGTCTCTGGTCAAATTGAGAATAGATTAATATTGTTTGTCATTAATAATTTTTTTTTATTTTTTTTTTATTGCTTAGATAGGTGGACGAGCTCACAGCCCACCTGAAGTTAAGTGGTTACTGGAGCCCATAGACATCTACAACGTAAATCGTAAATGCGCCACCCACTAAAACGGGTAACGGAATACTTTCTTCCTCTGGCTGTTCACATGAGTTGTTTCTTTAATTCTTGTCGATTTTTAATGCGTTTCCAAGCAAGGTTAATAGTTAGATATTGGCTGCTTAAATAATCATATTGGAAATATATTAAATCTTGGTTTTCTTTTTCTATTTTAATGTGTTTTAATTTAGACCACATTACTTTTTCTCATAACTATCCAAGTTGTTTTTATCCGTCAGAAGCCTTTAAAATCTAGAATTACATTCTGATCTAATTCAGCTACGACTAAGGCTCGCATGTTGTTATAGCACATCTAATTAAAGTGATCCATTGCTCTAGTACGTAAATAATTTGATTTTTGTTCCGTAGTTCAGTCAATGCATGCATGGCATATCCTTCAGATTGCGAACGTCCAACTTCAAAATAGTTATGTATAATCGATATGCCAAATATTTTACACGCATAGGAAACATAGCTATTATTATTCGGTTATGGTTTTGTCCGCCACAGCAATTAGAAAAAAAGTTAAATATGCGAAAGCCTTCTTCATATTTCTGTTTAATAAAAAGAAACACAGCCTGTTGTCTCGTTCCATACGTACGAATATCCTTTGGACTTTCCTAAATTTAAGATGGTAAAATTATATACAGCAAATTTCCTTCTATAGTAAAATAATGAAACTTCAGACCGGGGTGTTGTCAAAACATTATGTAAGTCATAAATGGCTGTGACTATGCTTGGATTTCTTTTGGATTGAAACTTATAAGTCAGATACAGAGGTTTTGGCTTATGAAATTCTATGTTGTATTCTTTATAAAACATATCTTTATACTGTCTAGAATTTGACACTTGTTCTGTTGGACAATTAACTTTCATCCGATCAACATAAAGTCAATATAATTTAGAGTATGTTAAAAAGTATAATTTGTAAAGTATAATTTGAAAGTTCTTTTTCTTACGGTATGGGAATCAATTCTAGGGGTTAATGATAATAATTTCTGACAGAATCTTTCACTGCATCTGGGATCAGATTTGTTCCACTAGACTTCCTCTCAAATCCCTTGTTATAATTCCTGTCCCTCCTGCATCTATCTCCTTGTAAATAGTTTGCAACCACATCTCGGTAATACAGAGAGTGTCGAAAATCATATTTTTACAAAACCTTTTCTTGTCGCCATCAGCATATAAATAGTAATTAAAGGACCAATGACGTCGTGAGTGACAAATAACTGATGTTGTTATTTTTGTCTATAATGCGGCCTTAGTGAAAGCTGTAATTATCGAAGTCTTTGACAATATAACAATAATAATGTCCAAACTCATAATTGCAATTAGTAATTATGGTCCAACTTCGACCACTGGGCGTCCACTAGCAAGTATAATTAGTTATAGCTATGTGTACGAATCCCGAAAACCGAAGGGAGTTCTACTAAGAGAGCATTTTAATTTAAAAGTCTAGCGTTTTTTTTCTAATGATTAGCTCGATAATGAGGCAAGGGATCTATGCACATACAGACGACAGCACTATCGTTGGTCGCTTCTAAACAGGCGACCGTAAAACACACAAAGGCCAACGTAAATCCTCATCAGGGCCTGAAGCGTCACGCCCACACTTCGGCCGGTACAATAAACTAACACAATCTAACAAGGCGTCGTGGTTGTAACCCGACACTCGGGTACAAGGTGTCCGACTGGGGCGCTTGGTTATAACCGTCCAGCTTACGTTGAGCTTTCAGCTTTTTTGGGCGCGGGAGCTTCGTCGCGTCTCTGGACGAAGCTATCTTAATGGCAGCCCTTAAATTTGTTATTAAATCAACCAAATACTAATCAACTAAAGTCAAATAAAAACGGTACGGCGAATGTTGTTGGAAAAGTTAGCGGAATCGTCATGAACTTATTAAGATGAAGTTATTTGTTAAGGAAATCTATTAATATATACCTTTTAGTACTGTATAAACTATTATATGTATGTATGTATATGTGGTTGCGTATATATGTATGTAATTTTTTTTTATGTATGTATTCGTAACTTAATATAAATTTCATTGCACCTACCACTATCCACTCTGCCCTACCTTTGGTTGACTGGTAGAGAATGCCTTAGGAATTAAGTCCGCCAATGTAAATTTTACATGAAGTGTAATAAATAAAATAAATAAATATATACCATTGTCAGGGTGTTTGAGAAGTATTGTTTTATAATTCAGTTTCAGTACCGTCTTGCTTATATCTGCCGCGAACTTGTCTTGCTGTTGTTGTATTGATCTTCCGTCAATCAAATTTGGAAATCGACATATGACGTCATCGCCATTAAACTACGGCCGTGCGAAAGAGATAGCGTGATTTATCAAGTTAAAAAGAAACCTATTATTACTAGCTGTGGATTTTCTATATAGCCATATAGAAATAAAAAATATATAAATGATTTGTAAATACCGTGTTTAATTGTATTTATACAAATTACTTTTATCTCCTACCTACGCCGAATGTTCGGTTTTCCTCTCGCTGTACAGGGAAGAAAAGGTAACTTTTTCTCTCTGGGTACAAGTGCGCATGCGCGTTAGTGTCTACGTCTGCTCTCACGCACCTAAAATTCTCCGCCATTGTTGTGCTCGGGTAATTTGCAATATTGTGCTTAGTGTAAAAGTGAAATAAGCAAAAGGCAATAAAATTTAATACTGAAGTATTAAACAAAGATGAGTTCATCAGACAGTTCTTATTCAATTAGTAGTGGTTTATTTAAAAATTAAAAAACAGTTAAATTGTTTTTTTATGAGTACGACTTGTATGATGTAATTTTCTGTGTTTAGTTATACAATAATTAAATGCTTTAATAACTTTAACAACATATCAGTTTAGGGGCCTCCGCTACAAGATGTCGCTAGTTTCCACACACAAAAAATATTTGTCTTAAAGTAACCACTTAACACCAGGTGGGCTGTGAGCTCGTCTACCCATTTAAGCAATAAAAAAAAAAGTATCGCAGCTTCAGAGCCCTGGGTAGAATGAAAGAAAATTGGTGATCAGTCTGTGTTCTGCTCACAATTATTTATTTGATCGTAATTAATCTGGAAAGGTCGAGGGCAAGCGACCAAGAGGCAGGAACCCGACCCGTTGGACGGACCAGATTCGTGCCGCCCTTGATACCACAGTGCACGATGCTCTGCACTCAGCTGCAGATAGGAGCAGATGGCGGTGCATTATAAAACACAAACTGTTTCAAGGCCATGACCACGACCCTCAGTGATGAGGAAACCGACGCAAGGAGGAGGAATTAATCTAGGATCTATGGTGTGTGTGTGTCGTCCTTTTTCAAACTCAAAGTATCAAGAGCGTTAATAAAATTTCTCGCTTGGATCTCTGTTGTCCCATAAACACAGCATACTGAGTTTCTCGCCGGATCTTCTCAATGGGTCGCGTTTCCGATCCGGCGGTAGATTCTGCGAAGCACTGCTATTGTTAGGGTCAGTGTTAGCATCACTCCGGTTTGAGCCCCGTGAGCTCACCTACTATATTTTTATTTTTTTTTATTGCTTAGATGGGTGGACGAGCTCACAGCCCACCTGGTGTTAAGTGGTTACTGAAGCCCACAGACATCTACAACGTAAATGCGCTACCCACCTAGACATATAAGTTCTAAAATCTCAGTATAGCTACAACGGCTGTCCTACCCTTCAGACCGAAACGCATTACTGCTTCACGGCAGTCTAGTAGACTACTACTTAAGGTTACGCTGAAATAGTCTCTCAAGGCTATCAGCTTAAGTCATCATCATCATCATCAGCCTTTATCTGCCCACTGCTGGACATAGGCCTTCCCCAATGCCCTCCACATAGTGCGGTCCTCCGCCTTCCGCATCCAACGACTTCCCGCCGTGCGCACTAAGTCGTCAGTCCACCTGGTTGGAGGACGCCCCACGCTCCTTGTACCCATCCGTGGCCTCCATTCGTAGCTTAGGTACAAGTAAAAAAAAGGATCTCCGCATTGAGCCCGTAATGAGTATTTACGAGCGCGATGATATTGCCGGCCACTTCGACAAGCAGTTCTTTAAAGAAACATTTAAAAGTATCCCACACAAAAGCGTTTAAATAAAACCAAGAGTTTAGATCTATCATAGCCGCGGCTCCAACAGCAATGGCCGGCTCTGAATAATAGAGACATCACAGCGAACACTACAACTATAAGTTATTCAAATTAACCGTAACACAATACGCGTAGCTCTGGGCGTACGTGCGCTTCGAAGCAGCCATCTTTGAGTGCACCGACTCAGAGTAAGTCGGGGGGTTATTTTGTCAATATTTTTTTTATCACTAACTAGCTGAACCGGCTGACTTCGTAGTGCCTCAATCGATAAAAAAAAAGACCTAAGCTTTTGTATAAAATAAACTTAAAACAAACAAAAAGAATCCGTCCGACGGGGGACACATCAAAGGAAATACAAAATTGTTATTTTTATTTAATTCAAAGAATTTTCGTATTTATCTACCTTTTAAACCTTCTCTGGACTTCCACAAATAATTCAAGAGCAAAATTAGCCAAATCGGTCCAGCCGTTCTCGAGTGTTAGTGAGACTAACGAACAGCAATTCATTTTTATATACATATATAGTTAATTAATTAATAGAACGGAGTGGAGATAGTCCCTTGTGATATGGATACCGGAACGACTTATTGGCGGGAACGCGAGGAGTAAAGTTGTGTGATTTGTTTTATTTTGTCCATTTCGCGTTTCTTCAGGCTTAAATGTGTAATAACGGTGGTTTATTATTTGTTTAGTATCTGTGAAAGTGCTCAAATGTGAGAAAATTAAACAAAGCCGCTGGACGTAGCTTCTCGGGATCCTCCAAAAAGTTCACTGAGAAAATCTCAGTAAATGACCAAATGAAATTATATTTCGTCCCAAATCATCTCATCTCATTTCATTTCATTTTATTTCAGTTGATTAATGAACTCCATATTGTCATCTATATATATAAAAGAAAGTCGTGTTAGTTACACTATTTATAACTCAAGAACGGCTGAACTGATTTGGCTGAAAATTGCTGAAGAGGTAGCTTAGAACCAGGAGAAAGACATAGGATACTTTTTATCACATTCCCACGGGACGTGACATAAAACGTGGTATGACAAAACGCAACTGATATGGAATAGCAAAACGCAACTGACAGCTAAACGTTCTATGGTTAATTATAGTAGAATTTTGAAGTTAACCGGTTGATGTGTGTGAAACAAACCGTGTGGCGGAACTAAGTTCGCCGGGTCCGCTAGTTTTTTATAAAAATAAGAATTAAAAATTAAAATAAGACTGACCTAAAAATCTAAGCTACGGAGTAGATTATAGTGTATCGCAATCAAACCAAAAGCAACGCATTGACAACGGTAGGCAGCGACTTGGCCCCGCCCTTGGCATCGCTGACGTCCATGGGCGACGGTAACCACTCACCATCAGGTGGTGGTGACGATCGTCTTTCGGTAATAAAAATAATTAAGACAAAAAGTTCAATGGGCGGTTTTAGCGCTAAGAGCGACCGCTTCTAGACAACCAGGCACCGGTCACCGTTCTCGTCTAACCCGTCGCTTACGACGAAGGGCTCGACGAGCGAATTAACCCATAGACACAGCCCAGTTTCTCTCCGGATCTTCTCAGTGGGTCGCGTTTCCGATCCGGTGGTAGATTCTGCGAAGCACTGCTCTTGCTAGGGCCAGTGGTAGCAACACTCCGGTTTGGGCCCCGTGAGCTATACGTTAAGGCGAAGCTGATATAGTCTCTCAAGGCTATCAGCATAGGTAGGAACAAAAAAGACAACCAACCAACCAACCAATCATCTAAGGAAAGAAATCAATTTTCTCAGTGGTTCGCGTTTCCGATCCGGTGGTAGATTCTACGAAGCCCTACTCTGATTAGGGCTAGTGTTAGAAACGTCTTAGGGTTAAAGCTCTGTGAGCTCACCTACTCATTCGATGAATCTAGTATGACCCCTCGAGGTCATTAGAATAGGTAGGGAAGAAAAGAAACAGTAATACTTACGGTTTAATAAGAAATAACACATATAAACATCAATAATATAATGATAAAATTACAATTTGCACATATAAAATTACATTTTACAGAAATACATAATATACAAGTTATAAATAGAATATACGGAAGCTACACTAATCAGAAAATTAAATTTTAAATAAATAGACAATACAATTGATAGAATTGGTAATGTTCTTTAATTAGTCCTTTGCATCATTGGATGGTGATATATTTTTTTTATTGTCCCTGCAGGCTGACGAGTATACGGCCCTCATTATGGTGAGTGGTTACATCGCCCATGGACTTCAGCAATGCCAGGAGTAGAGCCAAGTCGCTGCTTACTATTAAGTAATAGAAAATATTTAACAGTACAGTGTACACCTGCTTCCATTACGATCCTGTATTTTCAATGCCCAGCGTCATATTTCTCATAGACATTGCTTGTCTACCTATCCGAGTTATTAACACAATATCTGGGTGCTGTAATTCGGGGGGTCATTGTTTTCGTTTTGACCCCCAAAACAAACACCTCAATACATTTACTTTTTTTTTAAATTTTTAAACGTCCTCCTTGTTTAGACGGCGCTTAGCCACTCTTGATTTATACATTATTTTGTTTTATTTATTTTTCAAAAGAATTATTTGTTGTACGTGTTTTTATTTACAGATTTTCTTATCTCGTGAGATGTTGTTTTTTTTTTGACGACAAATCGGAATTCGAACGTTTTAAATTGAGCATTTCTGTAAAGGGCATTCTTGGTCAGGGTATCCAGGCTTTCTAGCTTGGGCAGTTTTGTGGAAGATCGCGCTGAACAAGTCAGTACCTTTGACAAAACCGCCCTGAACTTTGAATAACTGTTAGCAATAGTGTTAATAATTCGGTGAAAGATTTTTAGTGTTTTATTTGACTACTTAAGAAAGTCTGTGTCAAAGCCCGCCATAACTTGAATTAGGCCGCCATCTTTGAAATATGATGCTATACGTCTGCACGTCAATTATTATTATGATAATAATGTAATATCTAATTATTGGTTATTCTAATCCTAATAATAATCCATTCTAATAACCGTATTTATCTATATTTAAAGATTTAGATTATTTTTATTACCATGCCTTAGATTTACGATAGTTTTTTTTTAATTAGTTTAAATATCTTTAAAATCGAATAAAGAGATTTTTGTTTTTATGTAGGTACGCGGGTTTTTCGTGACAAGAGATTGAGACTTATTTAATTGAAAATAAAATCACCTTACAAAAATACCAAAATAACATAATACAATATAATAATATATCTCAATCCAATACTAAAATTACATTCAACGAATTAAAATGGACATCCACAATTTCGATCTTTCTAAACCTACGTAGCGGAACATACAAAAATAGACCTTAAAAGCTGTGTACTAAGCACCACAATGACACTACAAAACAATTTATTTCCTATATACGTTTTCAGAAAAATGTGCAGTATGTCTTTACGCATAGATAATAAATTAGTTTGACGGTGTCCGAACATAAGAGTTCTGGGTATCCCGCGGCGTCGCTCGTCCATTGTCCCACAATTCGGCTACTTCATATCGAGGAATCTAAATGTGAATTATAAAATTGTCTGAATGTAATCATAAAGAGACATAAAAATGGCTATTTCATTAGATTTACGACCAATTCATTATTACCGTTTCTATAGTCTGATACGTTTGAAGTAATTGTTGTTGTAGCTTCCTGTTTCTTTGGGTTATGCTAAGGTGCTGTATGGTTAGTGATGGTATTTGTATAAGTATACCATACCGGTAAGGTGTCTTTACTGGTATTGACTTTACCGGTGGCCCCCTGGCTAAATACCACCATTTTGAAGTCGTCGTGGCCTAACGGATAAGACATCCGGTGCATTCGTGTCGAGCGATGCAACGGTGTTCGAATCCCGCAGGCGGGTACCAATTTTTCTAATGAAATACGTACTCAACAAATAATGTTCACGATTGATGGAGGAGTATGAAATTTCCCACACTTATAGAGTATATAGAGAAGGAGTGCAGAATGTAAATATTTTTTTAAATTATGCTTAAGAAATACATTAAATCAATAAAAAAAGCATTACACACACTACCATGTATTTGACGAACACACGCTTGTATATCATTAATGAATTGTCAAACAAACTTTTGTTCTTGACGTCTGTGGTCAAATTGAGAATACATTAAATATTGTTTGTCTTTATTAAAAATTTTCTATAGTGTAATCTTGGCGAAATTTGTGATTATAGTAGTATAAGTCTTTAAAAATACAATTATAATAGTGTACAAACTTACAATTTCAATTAATCATAGTCGAATTTCGACTACTGCGGGACCACTAGTTTTACTAAATGTTTTTGTGTGGTTATTATTTAAGTTATATGTTTTTGTGAACACGCAATGTAAGATAAAGTCCAAGTGACCCGCAAGGTCATTTGTCTCGTGCAACGTAAGACACCTCATTACGGATCCTCCTGATATAATTTACGGTGCTTTTAGGTACCACAAGCACCGGTCACCGTCCTCGCCGAACCCGTCGCTTGCGACGAAGGACTCTACGAGTGAATTAACCCACAGACACAGCCCACTGAGTTTGTCGCCGGATCTTCTCAGTGGGTCGCGTTTCCGATCCGGTGGTAGATGCTGCGAAGCACTACTCTTGCTGGGGCCAATGTTAACAACACTCTGGCTTGAGCCCCGAAGCTCACCTAGACGTCAATAAAAAGCTGAAATAGCCTCTCAAGGCTATCCGCATAGGTAGGAAGAAAAGAGAAAAAAAAGATGGCCGTTATAGTTACTAAAGGAATATTATTTCACGTTAACTTTAATCTGGTATTTTATTTCCGATTTGACCGCAAGAGCGTTATTTTTGCAACCTGTATATCTGTACATATAAATAAAATTGGAGTGTCTATTTGTAATATTGTAATAACCGCTTTTTACTTCATTCATGTGAATATATAACATACGGTACATACACCAAAATAACATTTTTTACAATGTTTGTCGTCTGTCTGTCTGTCCGTTTGTTCCGGCTAATCTCTGGAACGGCTGGACCGATTTTGACGGGACTTTCCCTAATAGGTAGCTGATGATATAAGGAGTAACTGAGGCTAGCTTTGCCCCGCGGCTTCATCCGCGGTACAACAATAACCGCGGGTAACATCGCGGGACTCAGCTATCAATAATAAAATTTAATATTTCCGAAGCGAAGCGAGGGCGGGTTGCTAGTAGTAAATGTAAACATAGAATTGAATTGCTGTTACCTTACGGCAAGTCTGTGACATTAAAATCGCATTCAGCTTCACTGTTCCTTTAAAATTGAGTGCTTAATTCAACAGTGATTCAACGCGGCGTGTGATTTTAATGGGCGCAATAACGATTTACTTAACGCACCAGCAAATCACTTGTGTAGACCCCTCGTAGTGTAGAAGTGTTACGTTTTTATTACATGATCTATTTGAAGATTACTTAACTTAAGTTTTGTAACTTATCGGTATTTACCGGTGGTAGGACCTCTTGTGAGTCCGCGCGGGTAGGTGCCACCATCCTATGTAGTCTATAACACGTTACTTTAGTTGTAGTGTAAGTTACATATGAGTCGTCTATTATCAAAGGTGGCAATCTGTGCATTTGGACAAAAAAATATGTTATTGATATGGCAATACAGATTTATTTGAATATCAATCGTCTCCTTCAAAGAATACGGTTCAAAACCTGCATTAAATAAAGTATTAAATTAACCTGTTATTTATCTAAGATGTCGTTCAGAAGAGTTTTGTGACTGCCAATGGAATACAAAGTCAGTAATTCGTTTTTCTGATTTACCAATAATTGTCCAAAAGTCACATTGCCGGCTTTGATAATAGTCGACTCATATACAATGTATTTTGCATTAGGTAGTAAGTCAGTCGGTAAACGACCGTCGACCAAAACACTTGTTTCATTTACATAGCCCACACATCACACTTATTTCTATACCGTGAAGCAGTAATACGTTTCGGTTCGAAGGGTGGGGCAGCCGTTGTAACTATACTTGGGACCTTAGAACTTATATCTCGAGGTGGGTGGCGTTGTAGATGTCTGTGGGCACCAGTAACCACTTAACACCAGGTGAGCTGTGATATATATGTGTGATAATAAATAATGTTAATTTTCAATGCCCAGCGAAGCGGGCGACTACGGCTAGTGACGTATAAAACTTGTCATTTTTGTTGTTTGGGAAGACAAAAATTTAAAATTTTAGTGTCTATGCTTATAACAATAAAATGCAATTCATAGAACCAATATAGAATTAAGTACAAGAAACAGCAATAGAAGAAACAGTAGAGTCCCTCTCCAAGGGATAACAGCAAGAAAAAGATTCGATTAATAAAAACAGATTAACTGAAGAAATAAAAAATACAAATATAGATTACTCATCAAAGCGGTAAATTAATTCATGAAATAATTGCTTTTTTTTTTATTCTTTTTTAGAGCCATACACCTATTAGGTTAAGTCGGCTATATAATTGCTTTGAATCGACAGAAAGCAAATTGCGTAACATAAATTCCTTAAAAACTATATAACATTGTCCGAGTGAAATTCTCAAATTGTCACGTCACAATACTTGACGCGATAAAGGGACACGCTAACAATAACCGTGTCACTGTTAACAAAACGCAGAAATCATCCATAGCCAATTCGTGTATACACAAATCAGGAAAAAAAAAGATAGACCGCTGACCATAGACGATCTTACAATGCTACAATGGGAAACTAATTGAAGTCGACACTTCAGGATGAAGGGACAGACAAAAAGTCAAACGTGCCAAGGGTGGAGTCACAAAAAATACTAAGACATCTGCCAGATTTGATGGCTTTATACGCTTGAAGAGTGTGCGACATTTTTTCTGTTTTATAGCTTTCTTCTCAATCGTGTCACTCTTGACGGAGTGGTCGTGATCGTTATGTAGTGTTGGAAGAGGCAGACTTGATGCGTCTCACGCCATCTCTCCCTGCTCAAGGCCATTCTACTGCACTCATTTAGTGGACCTCCCACTGCAGTTTTAATTTGGTCGGTCCACCGCATTGGTGACCTTCCGCGCGGTCTTGTACCGTCAACCCTTCCCTGTACAACGAGGTGTTCTATGGACCGGCCATCTCGTCGCGAAACGTGTCCGAAGAAATCCACCACTCGAGACTGTGCTATAGCAAATAGACGCTGCTTGATGCCGAGTTCCTGAAGTATCGAGAGTTTTATAGCTAACAACCTACATATTATTTCTGTTTTATCTGGACCTTGCAAATTGACCATAGCTTTTTTTTTATTGCTTAGATGGGTGGACGAGCTCACAGCACACCTGGTGTTAAGTGGTTACTGGAGCCCATAGACATCTACAATGTAAATGCGCCACCCACCTTGAGATATAAGTTCTAAGGTCTCAGTATAGTTACAACGGCTACCCCACCCTTCAAACCGAAACGCATTACTGCTTCACGGCAGAAATAGGCGGGGTGGTGGTACCTACCCGTGCGGACTCACAAGAGGTCCTACCACNACACCTGGTGTTAAGTGGTTACTGGAGCCCATAGACATCTACAATGTAAATGCGCCACCCACCTTGAGATATAAGTTCTAAGGTCTCAGTATAGTTACAACGGCTACCCCACCCTTCAAACCGAAACGCATTACTGCTTCACGGCAGAAATAGGCGGGGTGGTGGTACCTACCCGTGCGGACTCACAAGAGGTCCTACCACCAGTCAGCTTCCATATAAACATGGCCTGTGTTATTACTAATGACAAATCTTGAATTTTTTGCTCGGTGCTTTTTCTCTTCCATCTCTTGTGTCCTCTGGTTGTTTTTATTTCTGTAGATATAACATGATCTAGTGACACACCTGTTGTTAAATATCGTTTGCAGCCCACGGTCATCACAACCACTACGACTTTGAGGCTTGAAGTCAGAAACCCAATTAAATTGTATACCACCTGCCCACTCCATAATCCGGAATGTAGGTTTCGTGGCAGATTCAATTAGTGAAATAGTCAAACCTGATATTAGTGGTATCATGGGTATCTCATGTGAGAGACAATGCATGCTTTGTCCTTGATTTAGGTGTATAATGTTTCACGAATGCTCATATATGTTTTCAATATCGTGAACAATGGTTGTATTGCCGCAAGCTTCTTTACCAGTGGCTGCTAAGAAAAATAGTCACCAAGTTTTAGCGTAGCAGAATTTTTATCTAACAATAATTTGCGAGCAATTGAGCGTAAACAACCCCTAAAATTATACCCCTATTGACGCGTAACCAATCATCCCCTGTTCCAGTTAGGGTAGCACCCGGCATACCGTTACACCGCAATGTGTATTTTACATTAATATATTTTAAAAAATTTTGGAGATTTGGATTATGTCTATATAAAGTTAAACTAATTATATGTTCTATCGCTTTCAAATATTTTAAAGTCTAGTCTGTCTGGAGACTATTTTACATAATCTGGAGTAATGTTAATCTTATCTTACGTCTTCCTCCTGGCAATAATAATATGTTCAAAAAAACCAACACTGATAATATGGCCTGTACTATTGTTTTATTGCATAGATGGATGGAAGAACTCTCAGCACAGTGTTAAGTGGTTACCGGAGCCCATAGACATCTACAACGTAAATGCCGCCACCCAAGTTGGGATATGAGCACTAAGGTCTCAGTATAGTTACAACGGCTGCCCATCCTTCAAACCGAAAAGCATTACTGCTTCACGGCAGAAATAGGCAGGGTGATGATGCCTACCCGTGTGGACTCACAAGAGGTTCTACCACCATAGCCAGCTTGCAACGCACTCGTGTAGTTAGCAAAAAATAATTGCACATCAATTATATTGAAACGTGTTAAGAAGATTTCTACCTTCTTATCTTCTTCTCGCTTCGGTTTCCTCAATACCACATGCCTTTATCTTACTGCCTTTGTAGGCAGACGAGCATATAGTCCTCCTGATGATGAGTGGTCTCCGTCTCCCATGGAAGACACCAATGCCAGGGGCAGAGCCAAGCCGCTGCTTACCGTCGGTCGGGCGGTGGCCAGTCTTCTCTGAGAGTGTGACACAGTGTGACTTCTGAATTCACGAACCCATCTAGACTTGGAAGCTTCTGGAAGGTTCTGTCTAATGTAACATTACGGTGTGACAGGAGTACAGCTAAACGAATGTTTGCATTTAATCACAGGTCGATAGGGAGACGCCCTCGGTCCGATTTCACGATCATTGTAACTAATTTAACGGATTTTCGACTAAGGCTTTGTTAAACGCCGATACAGTGTTTTCATTTGATGTTTCATCTATTAATTATTAACTAGTGGTCCCGCAGTAGTCGAAATTCGACTATAATTAATTGGAATTGTAAGTTTGTACACTATTACGATTGTATTTTATACTTCTATAATCACAAATTTCGCCAAGGCTACACTATAAAAAATATTAACAAAGACAAACAATATTTAATCTATTCTCAATTTGACAACAGACGTCAAGAACAAAAGTTTGACAATAAATAGTATGCATGCGTGTGTGCGTCAAATACATGGTATGTAGTGTGTGTAATGTTTTCTTTATTGATTTNGTCCTTACGGATCCATCAGATCCAATAACCTTTGCACTAGACGCCTTCAGCTCTAGGAGCAGGCTTAGGGACCTCGGTAACCGTACTCGTCGAACTCGACAAAGAGTTCGCCGTGCAACCTAACCCATGAATCAGCTCGCTGAGTTTCTCGCCGGATCTTCTCAGCGGGTCGCGATTCCGATCCGGTAGTAGATTCATTCGCGAAGCATCTACTCTTGAGTTGTTAGGTCTCCTTCGGAGGCGCTCGGGTAGCTGTTAGCAAATCCCACCCCTCCTGGCTGAGCCTTTGCTCGCCCACCTGTCCTGGTGAAACTGGAAAGGCCTGCGGGCCACCAGTAATCCTTCAATCATAAAAAAAAAAAAAAAAAAAATCAATCATTAGTATTTTACAAGAATATGTCTGTGAAGTAACGCGGGCGACAGATCGCATATAAATTCAATAGTTAATAAATTGCAGTGCTCTTTTTTTAGTTGTCTATGTCCCCCTGGGGTTGATGGGGATCAGCCTGTATGAATTTGCTAACATTGGCTCTAGCAAGATCCGTACTTCGCTGAAGCTCCATACCCGATCCTGTGGACCGAACGGTAAACAGTCATCGTCGCCCTAAACACGTTATTACGGATCCTCCCGATCCAATAACGGTACTTTTAGGTACCACAAGTATCGGTCACCGTCTTCGCCGAACCCGTCGCTTGCGACTAAGGGCTCAACGAGTAAATTGACCCATAGACACAGTCCACTGAGTTTCTCGCCGGATCTTCTCAGCGGGTCGCGTTTCCGATCCAGTGGTAGATTTTGCAAAGCACTGCTCTTTCTAGGGCTAGTGTTAGCTAATTCTCTCGGGTTGAGATGGTGAGCTCACCTACCCGTTCGGATATAGCTGGAATAACCTCATAAGCTACCCGTGAATAAGTGGGGAAAGTAGCCGATCATGGCCGTGTTACATTACGTATACAAAAAATTTCGATTCACGCTTATTTGTGAGTTCTGCCAGTTTTATTTATAGACTACTAGCGACCCGCCCTGGCTTCGCTTCGCTTCGGAAACTGTAATTTATTATTGATTTCTCCACCATTTAATGGATGTTATTATACACATAAACCTTCCTCTTCAATCACTTTATCTATTAAAAAAAACCGCATCAAAATCGGTTGAGTAGTTTTAAAGATTTAAGCATACATAGGGATATAGGGACAGGGAAAGCGACTTTGTTTTATACTATGCAGTGAAGGGTTTGAGCTAAAGATCTGATATCCTATATATGTTATAAACAAGTAACTGGGAACAAATCACGCATGCAATCATCCTGCCCCAATTTAGGATTCGCTCTGTTTTAGGTACCAGAGACTGATAAATATACTTATATGTATTTAAATATATACATATATATATATAATAAACTACCAGACATAGATTAAAAAAAAACACATACACACACAATGTTTGCCCGATGCGGGAATCGAACCCATGACCCTGAACCTCGGTGCAACAGTTAGGGCCGGTACTGCATTACCGAGTCAGTCTTATATGAAGATATAATTTCTTTTATAACTAATTTATGTAATTAATGTATAATTTATGTATAACTAATTATTTTATAACTAAATTATGTTTTATAACTAATTACTGGTGGTAGGACCTCTTGTGAGTCCGCACGGGTGGGTACCACCGCCCCGCCTATTTCTGCCGTGAAGCAGTGATGTGTTTCGGTTTGGAGGGTGGGGCAGCCGTTGTAACTATACTTGAGACCTTAGAACTTATGCCTCAAGGTGGGTGGCGCATCTGCGTTGTAGATGTCTGTGGGCTCCAGTAACCACTTAACACCAGGTGGGCTGTAGCTCGTCCACCCATCTAAGCAATAAAAAAAATTAAAAAAAAATTAACGTTATATGGCCTCCCGAAGCTGGGCAAACTAATTGACTCAAATCTCTTCATCGAGGTAGCGAAAGAAACAGTTAACGATCCAACGCTCTTATCGCGTCCACTTAAAACGCCAATAAAAAGACGAAAATTCCCATAACTAACAGTAAAAGCTTTGCCGAAAATGCCAAAAGCGCCGTCTCCTGACCGGTTTGACCGGAAACCGGTGCTTCAGCCGTTTTCCCAGGCGAAGCGCAAACGCATACCCATGTTATTGTGGATATGGTTGACTAATAGCGCACATGAGGACTTGCTGAGATGTAAATTACTGAGATAAAGAGTACGTGTAACGTGTTCCTTTGGTTTTTGTGTTAGAAATGAGAATGACTTTTGACTTTTCCACTTGCTCGGTTCACATGTCTTTTATAAGTTTACTTTATTTATCGCATTTTTAAGGCGGACAATGATGAATACAAAATGGTTAGGTATGGTTTTTCGTGGGTGTTTTTTTTTTTTAATTTTCAATAGTTAAATGAACTGCGTTCTTAATGATTGAAGCTCATGGACAACATGGCAACATCACCTTTTGAAATAACTATTCGATTTGGCTATGAATAGCTACTGCACCCAATGTTTGCAGTTTGAAATTCAGTTTTAGAAGTCGTCGTGGCCTAAAGTATAAGACGTCCGGTGCATTCGTATCTAGCGATGCACCGGTGTTGGAATCCCGAAGGCGGGTACCAATTTTTCTAATGAAATACGTACTTAACAAATGTTCACGATTGACTTCCACGGTGAAGGAATAACATCGTGTAATAAAAATCAAGCCCGCAAAATTATAATGTGCGTAATTACTGGTGGTAGAACCTCTTGTGAGTCCGCACGGGTAGGTACCACCACCATGCCTATTTCTGCCGTGAAGCAGTAATGCGTTTCGGCTTGTAGGGTGGGGCAGCCGTTGTAACTATGCTGAGACCTTAGAACTCATATCTCAAGGTGGGTGGCGCATTTATGTTATAGATGTCTATGGGCTCCAGTAACCACTTAACACCAGGTGGGCTGTGAGCTCGTCCGCCCATCTGAGCAATAAATAAAAAAAAGTTTTAAATAATTTGCCTTTTGCGTTTCGGTCACATGTAAGCCTTGCTTATTACGGAACTAAAATTGTAATATTTGAAGTTGTCACACGCCACAACGACAATGCGACGTTCCACTGGTTTTCGTTGTGTCGTATTCATTTTTGTGTAACAGTAAACTAAATAACAATTATCTAATACTAGTGGGCCCGCAGTAGTCGAAATTCGACCCATGCATCAGCCCGCTGAGTTTCTCGCCGGATCTTCTCAGCGGGTCGCGATTCCGATTCGGTAGTAGATTCATTCGCAAAGCAATTGCTCTTGAGTTGTTAGGTCTCCTTCGGAGGCGCTCGGGTAGTTGTTAGCAAATCCCACCCCTCCTGCCTGAGCCTTTGCTCGCCCACCTGTCCTGGTGAAACTGGAAAGGCCTTCGGGCCACCAGTAATTTTTCAAACATAAAAAAAATAAGTCGAAATTCGACTACAATTAATTGAAACTGTAAGTTTGTACACTATTATGATTCTATTTTCAAAGACTATTATACTTTTATAATCACAAATTTCGCCAAGACTACACTATAGAAAAAATATTAATAAAGACAAACAATATTTAATCTATTCTCAATTTGACCACAGACGTCAAGAACAAAAGTTTGACAATAAATAAATAGTATGCATGCGTGTGTGCGTCAAATACATGGTAGTGTGTGTAATGTTTTTTTATTGATTTAATGTATATTTAGGCATAATTTAAAAAAATATTAACATTCTGCACTCCTTCTCTATATTCTCTATAAGTGTGGAAAATTTCATACTCCTCCGTCCGCGCAATTTTCGTAAAAAGTGATACAAACTTTTTCCTTCGCGTATTATTTTATAGATTGAGTTTAGATCAAAATAAGAACATAATATAGTTTTAGTTTATTTTAACTGACAATGTTGATTATCTTCTAGAAGACACGCAATCTTGGTAAAAGGTGCGTTAGGAACATAAGGGAAATAAAAACATAAGTTTGATGTACTTTTGTAGCTTATACTAGTTTACGTTGCACAGGGCCGATGAGCCGACAGCTTGCCTGATGTTAAGTGGTTATCGGTACAATAGATTTAACAACGTGAATGACACTACCTCGACGCATGAGGTCGAGTATCAATTGGGGCCGTCAGCGCAAAACTGGCCTTTTTTATTGCTTAGATGGGTGGACGAGCTCACAGCCCACCTGGTGTTGAGTGGTTACTGGAGCCCATAGACATCTACGACGTTAATGCACCACCCACCTTGAGATATAAGTTCTAAGGTCTCAAGTATAGTTACAACGGCTGTCCGACCCTTCAAACCGAAACGCATTACTGCTTCACGGCAGAAATAGGCGGGGCGGTGGTACCTACCCGTGCGGACTCACAAGAGGTGTTCCACCAGTAATTACGCAAATTATAATTTTGCGGTTTTGATTTTTATTACACGATGCTATTCCTTCACTGTCATCATCATCATCATCATCAGCCTGCGGCAGTCCACTGCTGGACATAGGCCTCCCCCAAAGCTCGCCACTGAACCCGATCTTCGTCTATCATGTTTTTTTTTCTCTTTTGTTTTAATGTTCGTAGCGATTAGTTTTTCAGTTAACAATGAGCTATTCCTTTGGCTGATTTTAATCTTAATAGATATATAAACAGAATCAGATGTCCAGTGACATCTTCATCTTTTATTGTTAGATTTAATTTCTATTCTGTAAGGTAGGCATACTGTGCCTCCTTAATCTAGTAAACTGCACTGCTCCTGTGCCTCCTAGGTCCGACGCCAATTTATTGACGTGTGTCGATAACCTGGCTTGGTATTTTTTGCTGTAAGCTACTATTTCCTCTTTCACTGTGGGAGTATTTAGGTCCATTTGTATGATCTTGTTGCTTATGTAATGCGGTACTCTTAGCATTGTTCTTAAATCATGATAATAATATAAAATTTACGCATATATCTATTAATAAAGACTCGAGTGATCTCGGACGAACCAGAGACGACACGATGACGTTGCGTAGTGGAGAACCGCTATCTGAGAATTCGTGCTATCTAAATAGTTTCCGAGTAAATCGGTACGTGATGTACGGGGAGAGATTAGCGTCAAATGAGACTGCAACCGGTCCGCGCGACCCGCTTTCGGTTATGTGGAAGAGTTTTCGCGTTTTACTAGAACAATGGTAATTTAAAATGCCGGTTCGGGTTTGTGATGAGCAGTGAAATTGACGAAGGCTTACTGGCGGTAGGAACTCTTGTGAGTCCGCACGGATAGATACCACAGCCCTGCCTATTTCTGCCGTGAAGCAGTAATGCGTTTCGGTTTGAAGGGTAGGGCAGCCGTTGTAACTGTACTGAGACCTTAGAACTTATAGCTCAAGGTGGGTAGCGCATTTACGTTGTAAATCTCTATGGGCTCCAGTAACCACTCAACACCAGGTGGGCTGTGAGCTCGTCCACCCATCTAAGCAATAAAAAAAAGAACAGACAGTAAATACGTTTAGTATCATAATTGATTCGGTAGAGCTTTAGTTAACGCCACTGACTGTCGCACCGAGGGTCGTGGGTTCGATTCCCACAACGGGAAAACATTATGTGATAAATAAGTTTGTTTGCTCTTTGTCTGTGTGTTTTAACCCACAGACACAACCCACTGAGTTTCTCGCCGGATCTTCTCAGTGGGTCGCGTTTCCGATCCGGTGGTAGATTCTGCGAGGCACGGGTTCGTGTTAGCAACGTCGTCAGGTTTGAGCCCCGCGAGCTCACCTACTAGTTCGGTGAATCTAGAATAACCCCTTGAGGTTACTAGAATAGGCAGGAAAAAGTGTTTAATATATGTATATACTTAATATAATAATAAATGTTATATACTTAAACACATATGTAAGTATGTATGTCAGTCTTTGGTACCCATAACACAGGGAATCTTATTTTGGAGTCGGATAACCGTGCGTCATTTTTCCCAGTTATTTATTATTGTTATTATTATTACATATAACACCATGCATTGAGATGGGTGTTAAGCTTAACTTAAAACATTCTAGAAGTTCTCTAGATTTTTCGCAAAAATGTTGACTTATTTTCCTATCTATGCTGATATCCTTGAGAGGCTATTTCAGCTTCTCCTTGACGTGCAGGTGAGCTCACGGGGCTCAAACCGGGTGTGTTACTAGCACTAACCCTAGCAAGAGTTTCGCTGAATCTACCACCGGATCGGAAACGCGACCCACTAAGAAGATCCGGCGAGAAACTCAATGGACATATTTGGTATAATGATCATTTTAGTTTACTAAAAATTGTATTTTATTTTCAAATAATTTTGTTTTCAACCCTTGATTCCCTGTTAGCTCTATAGTTATTTGTATATAAATCACCCGTGTTCTATAGACACCTCGTTCATTGCTATTCATGGAGAGCTTCCAAGAACATGGAAACCGCCAGTTAAATAAGCTGGAACGATAAAGACAAACGTTTTAACACTTTTACAAATAATACGACCATTAAACATTTACATAAACTCACAAGTAGTCACGCGCGTACTGAATACACAATATCTATCTGATTCTATGGAAACATTTGTTAGTTGGAGTTAGGTGTGAGTGAGCCCGCACGGAATGATACCCGATCCTGTAGACCGAATGGTAAACAGTCGACGTCGCCCTAAACACGTCATTACGGATCCATTAACGGTGATTTTAGGTACCACAAGCACCGGTCACCATCCTCCCAAAACCCGTCGCTTGCGACGTAGGGCTCCACGAGCGAATTAACCCACAGACACAGCCCACTGAGTTTCTCGCTGGATCTTCTCAGTCGCGTTTCCGATCCGGTGGTAGATTCTGCGAAGCGCTGCTCTTGCTAGGGCCAGTGTTAGCAACACACGCGGTTTGAGCCCCGTGAGCTCACCTACATGTCAAGGAGAAGCTGGTATAGCCTCTCAAGGCTATCAGCATAGGTAGGAAAGAAAAAAAAAAAAACGGAATGGTATCGGCATACTGCTCGATTCTGCCGCGAAGCCATCTTGCGTTCCAGTATGAAGAGTGACGCAGCTGTTATACGATATTGAGGCTTCGATCCCATGCGTTGAGGTAGCATTCACGTTATAATATCTATGGGCTTCGCTGACGTTAGGAACCTCTGCATCTGCGAAGGGACTTGGGTTCTCGATACGAAGAATATTATCTACCACTGGTAACAACCAGCTAAATTTTTCTTACTAAAAGCTTAAATGTTCGCATCAAATCTATTGCAGATCGATGGAAATATTGAAGACTTCTAGTTGCAATTGTTAAAGGAACACAAAATTTTCTATGTAATAAATAAAATAAAATTTGAAGTTTTTTTTTTTTATTGCTTAGATGGGTGGACAAGCTCACAGCCCACCTGGTGTTAAGTGGTTACTGGAGCCCATAGACATCCACAATGTAAATGCGCCACCCACCTTGAGATATAAGTTCTAAGGTCTCAGTATAGTTACAACGGCTGCCCCACCCTTCAAACCGAAACGCATTACTGCCTCACGGCAGAAATAGGCAGGGCGGTGGTACCCACCCGCGCGGACTCACAAGAGGTCCTACCACTAGTAATTACGCAAATTATAATTTTGCGGGTTTCATTTTTATTACACGATGTTATTCCTTCACCGTGGAAGTCAATTGGAAGTCAAATATTAACTTCTCTCTTACTAAGAAAACCGTTCTTATAGTCCAACAAATTCTAAGATCACTTAACATTCAATGTGCAGCGTAATTCTTGTTATTTTATTAACGATCCAATTCCCCGAGAGTCATTTTTGGTTAAATAATCAAGTTACGTATAGTCTTAACTAGAGAATGATGTTTCTTAAAGATGTGTTCTATGTGTTTTTGGTTAATATTAACTGTTTTATTTCTAGAACAATTAGAAGTAGATTGAGGAAGATATTTTTTTATTTTCTAATGACTGAATATGATGCACGGGGCGTCATGTGTTGTTGAATTAAAAAATAGTTACTTATAGATTTTTTATTAATGAATAAGCCGTAATGTAATGTAAATTTAGCTTATTTTTTTTCAATTACATAGATGGGTGGAAGAGTTCATAGTCCACCTGGTGTTAAGTGATTACCGGAGCCCATAGACATCTACAACGTAACGCCACCCACCTTGAGATATGAGTTCTAAGGTCTCAGTATAGTTACAACGGCTGCGCCACCCTTCAAACCGAAATGCATTACTGCTTCACGGCAGAAATAGGCAGGGTGGTGGTACCTACCCGTGCGGACTCACAAGACGTCCTACCACCAGTAAAAGCTAATCTCATAAAGATCTTGGAACGCTAATAATTTTATTTTGGAGCCTCTGGGTCTACGGAGGGACTTCGGTTCCCTCTGTATTTTGTACCGTATGTTCCATGGGGAGTGCTCTGAGGAATTGTTCGAGATGATACCAGCATCTCGTTTTTACCATCGCACCGCCCGCCACCGGAGTAGAGTTCATCCATACTACCTGGAGCCACTGCGGTCATCCACAGTGCGTTTCCAGAGATCTTTTTTGCCACGTACCATCCGGCTATGGAATGAGCTCCCCTCCACGGTGTTTCCCGAGCGCTATGACATGTCCTTCTTCAAACGAGGCTTATGGAGAGTATTAAGCGGTAGGCAGCGGCTTGGCTCTGCCCCTGGCATTGCTGAAGTCCATGGGCGACGGTAACCACTCACCATCAGGTGGGCCGTATGCCCGTCTGCCTACAAAGGAAAAAAAAAAAAAAAAAAAAAAAAAAAATTATATGACACAAAACCGCTCTAAGTCCATAGTCTGGTCGTTTTCAAAATAAATTTAAGGCCATCACTCATTCGGTAAAAATTCAATATAAGTGAACTCCCGATACATTTGATTCTACGAAGGGGAGTTGGAAATTTTAATTGCGTATCACGGTATTTCTTTTACTTGACACTGCATTAGGCTTGCAGTACAGTACGTAGCAGAGCTATCGACGTGCGACTGAGTGGGTCTAACTATACTGGGATCATAAAATTCATTAGCTTTTGCCCGCGACTCCGTCCGCGTGAAATAGTTACTTTGACATAACGCTAAATTTTACCCCCACTTCATTTACGTAGAAAATGAAAATATCTTTGAATTATTATAGAATGTTAAGGAGCTATTTAAACCCCTATTTTGAAACATTCCTTATTGGTGCTCCACTTGTATTGGCCTTACCGTGATGTTATATAGATCAGTAGTTCCTGAGATTAGCGCGTTCAAACAAACAAACTCTTCAGCTTTATAATATTAGTATTAATATCTCAAGGTGGGTGGCGCATTTACGTAGCAGATGTCTATGGGTTGCAGTAACAGCTTAACACCAGATGAGCTGTGAGCTCGTCCACACATCTAAGCAATAAATAAATAAAAAGTAATTCTCTAGCGAATAGAGATGTTGACGTTGATTGTCCTGTTGGATTTATTTTTAAACATTAATCACCGAGCGAATAAAATAGCCCTACGAAGCTTCGCTTAAGCACTGTACCCGACCTTAAAACTAACAATGCATGTCGCACATACATTATGGGTTGCCACTAAATTGTAGCACGTGCGTCGAATACCACGGACGGTAACCGTCGCTAGGAGTGGACCACACGTGATGGGTAGCAAAGAACAACCTGCTACAGTGTGCAGTTCACTTTTTTTTTCCTACCTAAGCTGATAGCCTTGAGAGGCTATTTCAGTGTAACCTTAACTAGTAGGCGAGCTCACGGGGCTCAAACCGGAGTAATGCTAACACTGACCCTAGCAAGAGCAGTGCTTCACAGAATCTACCATCGGATCGGAAACGCGATCCACTGACAAGAACCGGCGAGAGACTCAGTGGGTTGTGTCTGTGGGTTAATTCACTCGTCGAGCCCTTCGTCGCAAGCGACGGGTTCGACGAGGACGGCGACCGGTGCTTGTATTACCTAAAAGCACAGTTAATGTATCGGGAGAATCCGTAATGACGTGTTTAGGGCGACGTCGACTGTTTACCATTCGGTCTACAGGATCGGGTATGAACAGTTCACACTGACATCCGTTTGTAAACACATTATGGATTGTTTACACTTGTATTGTTTGGGCTTACGGGAGCACTCGTCATCAAAAACAATGCAACAGTGGCAGTTCAATCTAGATCATAACACCTTATTTTAAGGAGATATACACCTACCTGTCATATGCTATATATCACTCAATCCGTGCAAGTCCCTCACTTGAAGTATTCAGGAAGGCATTAAAGGAGCACTATCTATCAATTTAGTATTACTTATATGTATTTATTTTATGTATTTCATTATATATGTACGTGTATGTATATGTTTAAGTTATTTATGTGTTTAATTGTGTATGTATATAGTTTGATATATTATGTATTAGTGTTTATTTTTTTTATTGTTATTGTCTATAGTATCAATAATTAAATTAATTAGATTGTACTCATCTACCCACTAATGTAAAGCTTTCCTTCTTTGAGAACGGTTAGCTGGTAGATAACTCAATTGTTGAGTTAAGCTCGCCATTTTTTATATCTTATCGCAATTACTGTATTATATTAACAGTGTGTACAAATAAAGAATAAAGAATGCTTAGGGACGATTTTCATTTATTCGCGAAGCAATTGCTCTTGAGTTGTTAGGTCTCCTTCGGAGGCGCTCGGGCAGTTGTTAGCAAATCCCACCCCTCCTGGCTGAGCCTTTGCTCGCCCATCTATTCTGGTGAAACTGCAAAGGCCTCCGGGCCACCAGTAATCTTTCTATCATAAAAAAGGACGATTTTCGCGGTGTAACTTATAATAACGGTTTGTATTGCCAGACAACAATAATTCCACCACGAGGGGCGAATTAAGGGATGGAGTCTCAATGAAATCACTTTTGAAGTTAGAAGCGTGTAATTCAATATTAAAGTTTAATAAATTTTAGGAAACAATCCGACATTCGATACTAATATTAAAAATGTGAGAGCGTGCTTGTTTGTGCTTCTTTCCCGATAGTATTAAGTCAGGGGAGTGAAATAGATCGCAATTAATCCTGAAAAAACATATCTTTCCTACGGGAACACTACACTAACAATGTACCTTGACCTTGAAAGTCGCATGTAACAGCTAGTGTAGTTATCCTCCCAATTAACTAACGGTACTTTTAGGTACCCCAAGCTCTGGTCACCGTTCTCGTCGAACCCGTCGCTTGCGATAAAGGTTTCGGCGAGTAAAGTAACCCATAGACACAGCCTACTGAATTTCTCGCCGGATATTCTCAGTGGGTCGCGTTTCCGATCTGGTGGTAGATTTTGCGACGCACTGCTCTTGCTAGGGTTCGTGTTAGCAACAACGTCAGGTTTGAGCTCCGTGAGTTCACCTACTTGCTCAGTTACGCTGGCATAGCCTCTCAAGGTTACCAGCTTAGGTAAAAAAAGGTGTAATTACTAAAAGGTGCTTTTACAACACTGCTCTGATTCATCAGTACGATGTAGATTTTTTTTCCACAGGAGAAAATCGCTGGGTCCCCACCCGCGCGGCAGGTGAGGTATGTGGGAGTTGAACTTCACTAAAAGCTCCTGCCACTCACAACCGCCGTCCTACCTCGGACCGGGCCGGAGCCCAGTTGGGACTATTGAGACGGCGGGACAGGTTTGACTCAGAGCACATTACATCCATCTCACCGCCCCAAAGACGCCGGACCGGCGGCCACCAGCGTCACGATCACCGGTTCCCCCGGTCAGCGGGCCGAGAGCCCGCCTTGATGGCGCCACGTTACACCTTCCCCCGGATGGGGGAACGTGGTCTACCATCACCACGATGTAGGTTAATAATATCTCATATTGTATTCTTTCTTCAATCTTTACTGCATTGTTGGAGATAGCGCCACTTCTGCAGCTTTCTCACTGTTTCTCTTAACTTATCTGTTGCCCCGGGGATAGCTACGTTTATTGGCATTGAGTGAAATTCGTAAGTGTTTCAGGTATATAGAACGACGCCTTCACGGAGTACATGACTCACGGTTTTTTTTTATTGCTTAGATGGTTGGACGAACTCACAGCCCACCTGGTGTTAACTAGTTACTGGAGCCCATAGACATCTACGACGTAAATGCACCACTCACCTTGAGATATAAGTTCTAAAGTCTCAAGTATAGTTACAGCGACTACCCCACCCTTCAAATCGAAACGCATTACTGCTTTACGCCAGAAATAGGCAAGGTGGTGGTACCTACCCGTGCGGACTCACAAGAGGTTCTACTAACAGTAAAAAAGTTTCTATCTCAGCCACGGAATATGTGAGTACGTGCAAGTAGTAAAACCATCTCGTAATTTGCGCGGCGTACAACATGATAAATTCTAATAATAGATAAATTCTCCATGTGCACGTACATACACGCAACCAATGGACAACAAATGGGTGTGTAAAAAAAACACCATACCATTACGGGTATCGTACAAAGAAATTTATTGTCAATCACCGGTGGCTTCCGTCAATGATAAAAATGCCTTCTAAAAATCGGACAATAGAATTTTTATTAGAATTCAAATTGAAAAGACGTCGCACTGTGATCATTTTATTGAGGCCCGCTTTAGCCCCGCCCACCGCGGGGAATCGATTCAAGGAAACGATATTTACAATCCATTCACTGACTGGTCGGGTTTTTATTAACATACAAGCTCGCATCCTAGTAGTGAGTGAGTATTGGAGGTCATAGACACAATCTGAATGCAGTCGACTGCCCTCGGTAGCTAGGTCGAACTGGTCATATTAAGCATGACTGACATTTCATGTTTTTTTTGAATCAAGGATTACTGGTGGCCCGGAGGCCTTTCCAGTTTTACTAGAATAGGTGGGCAAGCAAAGGCTCAGCCAGGAGGGGTGGGATTTGCAAACAGCTGCCCGAGTGCCTCCAAAGGAGACCTAACAACTCAAGAGCAGCTGTTTCGCGAATGAATCTACTACTGGATTGGAATCGCGACCCGTTGAAAAGATCCGGCGAGAAACTCAGCAGGCTGATGCATGGGTTAGGTTGCACCGGTTACCAGAGTCCCTAAGTCTGGTCTCAGAGCTGAAGGCGTCTAATGCAAGAGATATTGGATCTGATAGATTCGTAAGGACGTGCATTTGTACTTCAGATCGTTCGCAACAGGGCTATATAACCTTAATGGTAGTAAGGGAAGTTGTAAATAACGGCATAGGCTTACCAGCTTGCTGCACGTCCAAGCAAGAATTGCTTTAAGCAAGTCCAAGACGGGTGATGACATTTACGTTGTGACTTCCACGGGCAAAGCAAATTCTATTCCTATTCCTATAGCAAATCATTATCAAGTGGGTGGTAAATTTATCAGTTCTTCTACGGAAACATTGCTGTTGTTTACTGATGATAGGACCTCTTGTGAGGCTCCCTGCCTATTTCTACCGCCCTGTAATGTAATGCAGTAATGCGTTCCTGTTGTACTCCAAAACTGCGACTTATAACTTCCATCTTTAAGGGTGGGGAATGAATTAAGTTGATACCTACCTACCTACCTATGGAATTTCAAACGATTTAACACCAGATGACTCGTGATCTCATTTACACGTATCCACCTCCTCCTCCTTGCATCGGTTTCCTCATTACTGAGGGTCGTGGTCATGGCCTTGAAACAGATTGTTTTTTATAATGCACCGCCATCTGTTCCTATCTGCAGCTGAGTGCAGAGCATCGTGCACTGTGGTATCCAGGGCTACACGAATCTGGTCCGTCTAACGGGTCGAGCTCCTGCCTCTTGGTCGCTTGCCCTCAACCTTTCCAGTGACCACCAATTTCTCCAACTTGTCATTGTCTTTCCTTGCAATGTGGCCAAACTATTCAAGAGCCCCTCGCAGGCAAATGGTGGAGAGTCTAGTCCGGATCTTGAGCTGAGCTAGGATGGATACATTGGTGCGGTCCAGGTAATACCCAACATCCTCCTCCAGCACCACGTTTCGAAGGCATCAATCCTATTGCGGTCAGCTTTCATTATAGTCCATGTCTCTGCTCCGTATATGAATATTGAAAACACTAGTGTGTGGACTAGGTTGCTCTTGGTGTTCATGTTTACACGTATAAGCAAAGAAAAAAGATAATCTATCAAATATCTTCCGTTCAGAAATAAAGCTGCCAACGAATAGCCGGCTTTATTCATCGTCCAAATAATTCCAGCCAATAAAAATCGTATCCGTCCTGTATGCGGACGCGATCGCTTCCAAATCGGCTAATTATATCCCCTACTCCGAGTATACACTTACATAGCGCTCATGTAAATAAAGTAAGCAATAAAATTTGCTAACAATGAACGGGGGGCATCGACGTTGCATAACAACAGTGAAGTTATTGTTTTTTTTTTTTTTCATTTGTTTTATTAAACTTCAATTTGTACACACACGTTATTGGTTACAGAACTTTTTATTCGAACGAAGTTCCTTATGGGACGATGCGGAGGGGTACCGTAACCGGGAAAAAACGTCCGTAACGTAAGATTTTTATTAAGTATGTATAGTCTTAGTATGATGGCTATACAGTGTCTAATGTATAGTCTACGTGATGACGGTTATTATTATTATTCTTATAAATAGCTGTTTCTTTGTATATTACTATTATATATTTTTTATAAATCATTGTGAATAAAATAAAGTTGATAGCTTTGTAAAGTAGTTTTTATTTTTTATTTTTATCAATATAAAAATCATGAAAAATGTATACCCGAATAATTATTTTCTTTATACCTCTTTCCTATCCGGTGTCCCACGACACCACATATCTTTTTTTAACGATTGAGGGATTACTGGTGGGCCAGAGAACTTTCCAGTTTTACATGACATAAGGACATGACATGTAGGCGAGCAAGGGCTAACCCAGGAGGGGTGGATTCGAGAACTTCTTGCTTGCTTGCCGATACGTTTGCCGCTAGGGATGCTGTGCGAAACTCTAAATTTGAGTTAACTTTCACGCGATCGAGAAGTAAAAAAACACGCACCAAGCACATTTAATGAATTGGCAATATATTCGTGGATGCCGTGTTTTTTATCTGTTGTTTTCTTAATAAAAATAAATTCACCTACCAGAACAGTTTCATCACTACGCTTGGTTGATTGCTGGAGAACTCTAGGTGCTTTTAGGCTCTTTAATTATCGGTCAATGTCCTCGATTATGATCTACTACCTAATTTCGGAATCGCGAGCTGATTAGAAAATTTGGCGAGAAATTCAGTGGGCGGATGCTATGGACTAAATATCGCGTCGAACTCTTCATCAAGTACCCAGAGCTATGGTTCTTACTAGCGTTTTATTTATTTATTTGCTAAGACGGGTGGACGAGCTCACGGCCCAACTGCTGTTAAGTGGTTACCGGAGCCCATAGACATCTACAATGCAAATGCCGTCACCCACCTTGAGATATATTTTCGAGTGTCTTACTTTTAAATTTAAATTTTAAAGTTTCTAATCTTTGTCTTAATTTAATATTAATTTAAAAAAAAATTTATAGTTGTCTTAATTTTAAAGTTTCTACCGCTATTAGTTCTATTAGAATAGATCAGGTGGATAACTAGAAGGTTGCAAACGTTAACTGTGAAAAAAAAGCCTAGTCCTAAATACGATATAACGTCAATTTCTCTTGCATTATGTCACAGACGTCATTTGTAACTTAATATTACGTCATTACCAAATTACTATTCGGTGAAATAACGGTGACTAGGCAATATCGTGTATAGTGTTCCTTACGTATTTTGATTACCAATACGCATTATAAGCTAAAACTATGATCACTAAACATTTCTCTAAAGTTAATTACAATAAATTATGTTATATGTTTTTTTACCGTGGCTCTTGTTAATGAATTGTATCCGTTATTAATTCAGCTGCTACTGACTGAGTGTTTGTTCGTCTCGTAAAAACTTATTTTATTGTCACACGATCTTCCTCATACTGTTTTGAATGTATTATAAGAGTGAGACGGATCGAAAGTTTGTTCATTTATTTTTTTGTATCTAATTTTTATACGCAATTTTTTTTTTTATTGCATAGATGGGTCGACGAGCTAATGGCCCACCTGATGTAAAGTGGCTACCGCAGCCCATAGGCCTGTACAACGTAAACGTCGCCACGCACCTTGAGATATAAGTTCTAAGGTCTCAGTATAGTTACAACGGCTGCCCCGCCCTTCAAACCGAAACGCATTACTGCTTCACGGCAGAAATATTCAGGGTGGTGGTACCTATACGCGCGGACTCACAAGAGGTCCTACCACCAGTAAAAAAATATCCCAGTAAATTTTAAGTAAGTTTGAAGTTTTAGTAATGAGAATCTGGAGTCAACGGTAGTAAAGTGCAATGTCAGCTGTGTTATTGAAATGTAGTTGTGTTACGATAAGTTCTTTTTAAAATTTTAGTCTTGAAGTTGGTTACCGGCTGGTGTAGTTAGTTACCTTTGATTATGGACTTAATATCGTATGAAAGATACCCAAAAACCAAACAAGTTTCAACCATAAACACACTACACGAGTCTGTGAACAAAAATAACCGGAATGAACTGACTTAAATTTTATAAAATTGTTAATACAATTATTATTATAGTCCGGTCAATTTAGACATTCGAAGGTACATAAAGTCCCAACAAACTGAAAATCAGTAAAATGGTTCAAAAAATAATTACAAATAATATTTAAAAGTTCCCCATCATTCCCATGTATCGAAAAAAAAATTATTTAAGGTCAAAAGTAAAAAAAAATGAGTTTTTCTCGATTTTCAGCAAAAGGATAAGTTTTATCATAAAAGTTCCTTTACTCATACCTTCACTCTTTCAAATCCCTTTCATTTTTTGGTCTAAATTGACCGGACTATTAGTAGTATCCATCGGATACAAAATTAATAGATAATTAATAACAATATAAAACCGAAAATACATTTCTAAATTCAAAAACAAAACATTAGTAAAATATTCGATTTTCTCTAAAAAACATAGGTCGATGCAAAATTGTTTAGCGAGCAAACCCTAGAGTTCGAGCTAGTGTATTGGTATATTGCCCATTAAATTTTTGTATTATCTTATAGACGCCCTGGGAGCGCCGCGGCCCCTGGTGTGAGGGTCGACGCTGGCTGAAATTCTTCGGAAGCGATAAAACTAATATATACGTTTGGGAGTAACCACCAAAGAAAGATATTCCTCCAGGCAGGTGGAATGGTCCGAATGTTGTTGTTTTTTTCCTACGTATTCTAGTAACCTAGAGGGATTATTCTAGATTCACCGAACTAGTAGGTGAGCTCACGGGGCTCAAGATGTTGCTTACACTGCCACTAGCAAGAGCAGTGCTTGACAGAATCTACCGCCGGATCGGAAATGCGAGCCATTGAGAAGATCCGGCGAGAAACTCAGTGGGCTGTGTCTGTGGGTTAATTTACTCGTCAAGCCCTTCGTCGGCGACGAAGCACTCGACAAGCAGGCGACGGGTTCGACGAGAACGATGACCGGCCGAATATTGATGTTTGGAACTCGTATATATGCAAGCTTATCTTGAAAATGTCAGTAGTGAGATTCAGACACAGACTGATTTTGGGAAGGGCTGTTAGATTCATAGGAAATCACACGGAGCCTATCTTCGCTGAAAAAAAACATGTTGCATCGACCCCAGGTGACTGGGAGAAGGGCAGGAGAATGATGATGAGTGCTGGAATAAAGTGGATGATTGCTGATGCTGATGATGGGATGATGTGATAATGAAATGAAATGAAAAAAATATTGCGTAATTACTATGAAATTGCGACTAAGACCCCAAGTGTCAAGATGAGTGGCAGTATTCACATCATGAAGCCTATGGGTTACGGTAACCACCCGGTGAAAGCACCGGTCTACGCAATATTAAGCAGTTTCCGAGGAAACAGTCCACTATTTTTATAACTGTCTTTTTACCGCAAAACAGTCAACGGGTCCGCTTTTATGGTTGGAGGAGCCTTTATTATATTAAATATAATAGAAAGTCCATCTGATAGCTCGAGACGAGCCTCTCTTCTCGGGTTATCGAATTAAAACTAAAAGTGTCATTATTTTATCAAAACCAGAGCTTTCTAAAAAACTGCATATAATCACTACTTTAAAACGAACTAATTTATAATTGAAATTATTATATGCTAGCAATGAACGCCACGCATTCGCCAAGAAATTCAATCGTAACATATATAAAAACTATACGACACGGATCTCTCACTAAATCGGCCATAAAAAAGCTCTAATGCCCATTAATATGTTGTGAAAAGACATTAATTATGTGAAGCTGGTTTTGTGACAAGATCACAATTTTGTGGGCCTTTATGGTCCGGTATGCGAACTGTTATTTTTGTAAACCTTGTCTTTTACGAGTATTTGTTGAAACCAGAGTTCTCATCCTACGCAGCAGATGTTGTATCATTGACTTGTACAGACTCCGCAAATATGCTATTCTTCATTGCACACAAGAACTTCTTAGTACCACATATTCATGACATCTGGTTTTTAATAGTTCCAAGCTCATAGTAAGTCAACTGAAAACAGTCCCGGCCCTTAGTCGAGATAGCTACGTGGCAGAAATAGAAGTTATGACAATACCCAATCGTGCGGACTTTTCAACACGCTAATACCAACAGTCATTTTGCTGATTTTCAGACCTAATTTTGAATGTACAATGATATTTGGTACATCCGTGCAAGTCCATTCTATACCCTACCACCTGATTAATAGTCTCGGCTGTTTCCACTCAAACACCTTGGCCCCTCACAAGGGTTCTGATTACATAAATCATTATCTTCGTAAATTAGGATGAATGTCGAGCATAACACATCTTAAATCTTATCCGACTCCTTAAAAGATTAACCAAACATTTGTCCAAAACTTCGAATCTAAAGATCTTTTTCATCATCCACCTTACTCCGCTACTGCTTCTTTTAATCTAAGATATTCTTGGGCGTATTATCGACAAAGTTGATTAAGCTAAAAAGGTCTAACGACCACCAGTAATCCTTCGATAATTTAACTTTTTTTTTATTGCTTAGATGGATGGACGAACTCACAGCCCACCTGGTGTTAAGTGGTTACTGGAGCCCATAGACATCTACAACGTAAATGCGTCACCCAACTTGAGACATAAGTTCTAAGGTCTCAAGTATAGTTACAACGGCTGCTCCATCCTTCAAACCGAAACGCATTACTGCTTCACGACAGAAATAGGCAGGGTGGTGGTACCTACCCGCGCGGACTCACAACAGGTCCTACCACCAGTAAAAAGCTATCTTCCACTGACAAAGTACCTATGCGATAGCTTCCAGCCTTAAAGTCTGCAATTAGATCTTCAGGCCTAATCTTCAGTACTAAAATGTACGGAACCACGCCTTCTGATTTAATATCTTTCTTTTTTTTCCTTGTACTAGGCATTGAACGTTTTCCGCTTGTTCCCAGTCGTTTGCGCGTGATGTATGAAGTCACCAGCATGATTTGTATATTACACAACCGATTTAATTACCTTGTTATAATACGCTAGTTATGGTAATTCCTAACGCAGTTGTACTTAATGAATATTATAATAATAAGTTGTTTTTGAGCATGTATACAGATGATCCAGGAATAATAATACTTTCTAGTTGGATCTTGTACTAGTCAAAGGCCTTTATATCGGATTTAAATGACGCGTTCTGGTTTGAATAGTCGAAACACTTTTATCATAAAGCCTTTGGGATTTCAATGTATATGGGCGCATTTAACAACAATTTGTTTTAGTGCATTTTTTTTTATTGCTTAGAGGGGTGGACGAGCTCACAGCCCATCTGGTGTTAAGTGGTTACTGGAGCCCATAGACATCCACAACGTAAATGCGTCACCCACCTTGAAATATAAGTTCTAAGGTCTCAAATATAGTTACAACGGCTGCCCCACCCTTCAAGCCGAATCGCATTACTGCTTCACGGCAGAAATAGGCGGGGTGGTGGTACCCGCCCGCGCGGACTCACAAGAGATCCTACCACCAGTAAATTCAATGACTAAGCCATCAGTTTCACCAATCACAATTATTTTACTGTCACATTTCGCTACTCGTAAAATCAACGAAACTGTCTACCCCTTAACAGGGACAACGTCGTGAGCTTATGACATACTTCGGCGGTCGAGAGTAATTTGATACTTTTAATGCGACTTTAAGCTGTTCCCAACTTATTTATTATACGAAACTATCGTGTTTAAATATTTTTCTCTGTCGTTGCATTTTATTTTATTGCAAAATTTACGTTTTGCAACTGTGTGTGTGTGTGCGTGTGTGCGCGTGTGGGTGTGCGTGTGCGTTAGTGTGTGCGTGTGTGTGTTAAAACTATAACGAAACAGAGGCTATTCTAAATATATCAAAGTAAAACACACAAATAAACGCGTACACACCCACACAAACACACATTTGTTATATACGTCGTGGTTAACGACTTTTAGTAATATTAAGACGTTGTTTTGACTATTATTTTAAATGATGAAATGTTGTTTTGATAAATATCACAAAATGTAGGGTAGACTCCGTAACGCCACAGTATAAAATGGCGGTACGTGGACAGAGTCGTGGCATTCCGTGTCAGACAGTCATTCAGTCCGTATCGGACGGTCCGTCCGTCTCNGCTATTCTAAATATATCAAAGTAAAACACACAAATAAACGCGTACACACCCACACAAACACACATTTGTTATATACGTCGTGGTTAACGACTTTTAGTAATATTAAGACGTTGTTTTGACTATTATTTTAAATGATGAAATGTTGTTTTGATAAATATCACAAAATGTAGGGTAGACTCCGTAACGCCACAGTATAAAATGGCGGTACGTGGACAGAGTCGTGGCATTCCGTGTCAGACAGTCATTCAGTCCGTATCGGACGGTCCGTCCGTCTCAGTCAGTGAGTCTCTGGCAGTCAGTCAGTCGGTCTGTCGGTTTTATTGACTTCTTATAAACTGAGTTCAACCAAATACGAGTGATGACGGAAACTACCTCTTAGCCATCCCTGGCGCCGCCCCGACATATATAATTAATAATATTGTAGTATAGGTTTGCACGCTTAAAAGGAGACTCCAATCATTGTATTATTTTAACTCGCTTTTGAAAATAAAGTATTTATTTGTATTTGTATTTGTTAATCACAATAATTATTAAATGTACTTTTCGGCTCCTTATCCCACTTTATACAGGATCGGCCCATGTTCTCTTATCATGCTGCATAGGGATTTGCCGAGAGTTTTACGACTGGCCTGACATCAAAGACATCAAATCTCCTTCGGCTATAGTTGTATATCAATTGCGTCGCGCCATGGAGAGAGACATTTTTGTTTCTTCATTTGATGTTACTTTCACATAATGTGTTTTAAGAATTGCCACTTCGTCATCATAAACATTCACACTAAAATTTAGATTTCTAATTACTAATACATAAAAAAAAAAACGTTAACGTCCAAAAAATCAAACCCGCAAAATTATAATTTGCGTAATTACTGGTGGTAGGACCTCTTGTGAGTCCGCACGGGTAGGTACGACCGCCCTGCCTATTTCTGCCGTGAAGCAGTGATGCGTTTCGGTTTGAAGGGCGGGGCGGCCGTTGTCACTATACTGAGACCTTAGAACTTACATCTCAAGGTGGGTGGCGTTGTAGATGTCTATGGGCTCCAGTAACCACTTAACACCAGGTGGGTTGTGAGCTCGTCCACCCATATAAGCAATAAAAAAAATTGCACTAAAACAAATTGTTCTTAAATGCGCCCATATACATTGAAATCCCAAAGGCTTTATGATTAAAGTGTTTCGACTGTTCAAACCAGAACGCGTCATTTAAATCCGATATACATGCCTTTGACTAGTACAAGATCCAACTAGAAAGTATTATGATTCCTGGATCATCTGTATACACGCTCAAAAAAAGATGTTCCCCTATCATCGGGGTAACATATCGATGTGGTTTTTTTTTAGTAAATGCCAAGCGGATATTTTCATAGAAACACGTCTATATTCCTTAGAGCGCGCTACGTCTCTCTGGGACCATAACTCTCGTCCAATTACATTGCAATACAAGCGCTGGTCACCCGCCCACATAAACAAAAGCTTGTTAGCTAAACATGGATCTGGATCAGAGGATAAGAAATATTCTCAGGAACATAACCCGTATTATACGTATCGATATTATTAGATGCTAGCCGTACTCGCCCTCTTCGCTGGGCATTTAAAATTAACATTATTATTTATTGTCATTATTATTAGGGAGTCCAACACTCATATAAATATTAGCCTATTCATTAAGTACATGTATTTTCTGTCTCAAGTCAATCGGATGCATGGTTATAACGGAACATCCGTAAAAACCACTGTAGATTTATATATTAGTTTAGATATAACTTAGAAATGGTATACGCCTATCCTTTACTGATACAGTTTTAAAATTCGTGATAATAACTACACTTTTGCTATGATGAATGAGTTATGATAGTATATTTTTTTATTAAAAGCCAACATTCGTTTGAATACGTGGAGGAATTTTTAGGGGAGCGAAGACTATGTAGATTAAAATCGGATTTTTTGTTAGCTCACGGGTCAGCTGATTTTAAGTGGTTTTCGGAGTCAATGGACATGGCAAGTGAATTCCGCCATGCACTTTGAGACATCAAGTCCAAATCAATTGTTCATCGATTAAGCTAAATCACACATTGTGTGGGTTTGATTTTTGTTGTCTATACTAATATTATGAAGAGGAAAGATTTGTTTGTTTGTTTGTTTGTATTGAATAGGCTCCGAAACTACTCAACCGATTTGAAAAATTCTTTCACTGTTTGGAAGCTACACTATTCCCGAGCGACATAGGCTATAATTTTATTTGAAAAAAATTAGGGATCCTTACTAAAACTCCAATAATGTAACTCAAGGTGTAAAAAAATTACCTAAAATATTCTTTACATCGCGTGCCCTACGAAAACCATTAATGATAGAATAAAATAATGTACTACGACGTTGTAGAACACATCATTATTTACAAAAAGTGTCGCGACAGCATATTATGTCTAACTATTAAAGTTATGCCGCTATAAGTGTTCATTTATTAAAAAAAATAAAACAACGTCAAATATCATTGAAATTTTTGTTGACCCGAGCGGAGCCGGAGCGGGCCGCTAGTACGATATAATTCCAGCCAGATATAGGCAGCGGCTTGGCTCTGCCCCTGGCATTGCTGACGTCCATGAGCGACGGTAACCACTTACCATCAGGTGGGCCGTATGCTCGTCTGCCTACAAAGGCAATAAAAAAAAAAAACTATCATCACGGAACTCATTCTTGGAGGCTTTTAAAGACGAAAAGAGTTGAGAATGGACCGGTGCGAGACGACGTATATAATTTACACCTAATTAACAATTAACCATTACGCTTCAGTGCCGTTTTTGTGTAAGGGAGCTAATCGCTTTACAGTTCAAAGCCCATTGAGGTTCTCCCCGGTTTTACTCAGTGGGTCGCGATTCCGATGCGGTATTACCGAGGTGTCTTAGGTTGAGCTAAATGAATGCACCTACCAGTTCGGGCGTAGCTGGAATAGTCTACCTGATAAGCCTTTTTTTATTGCTTCGATGGATGGACGAGCTCACAGCCCACCTGATGTTAACTGGTTACTGGAGCCCATAGACATCTACAACGTAAATGCGCCACCCACCTTGAGATATAAGTTCTAAGGTCTCAGTATAGTTACAACGGCTGCCCTACCCTTCAAACCGAAACGCATTACTGCTTCACGGTAGAAATAGGCAGGGCGGTGGTACCTACCCGTGCGGACTCACAAGAGGTCCTACCACCAGAATATGAATGAGGAGGCTCTTCGGAAGGTCTTTGGAAAATTTTGAGGATAAATAAAAGAGAATTATGAGCGTACGGTCTACCTGATGGTAAGTAACGGACAATAATAGACGCACAGCGGAACCGCTAACTACGTATCAAAAAAATATTCTGAAGTGCTTAATTAATAGAATGCAATAAAATAAAAATATATTTGATAGTTTATAATATAATATAATAAAAGTATCCTCCATTTTTGTCTCTCCCGATACGTCCGTCAGATGTTTATATTAAGCCTGAAATAAGTTATCTCGTTATCATAATCTAACAAAAGATCACAATAGACTGTTACAGCATCATCAATATATTACTTAGCTTACCACGACCGCTGCGTTTTGATACTTGACCTATGAATTTTATTTGAGGATAATATTTTTAAAGTCGTTTTAATTTTAGAGATTGTTTGCTCTATTGCTTATTTGATTTTAATATTTGTTGCTTTTTTCTTTTGCATTGTATAAATGCAATTGCATTGTATAAAACTATAAAAAGTAAGTTTAGTAGGTGTAACTATACTTTGTAACTATACTTGAGACCTTCGAACTTATATCTCAAGGTGGGTGCCGCATTTACGTCATAGATGTCTATGGGCTCCAGTAACCACTTAACACCAGGTGGGCTACCTATCTAAGCAATAAAAAAAAATACATGTGTGCAATTCACACGTGGTAGAAGTGAAACCTTCCAAAATTAAAATACAATTATCCTAAACGTCTTAAGTATATGTAAAATTTTGTCATTAGTAAATAATTGTAAGGTAGCGCCCTCTGTGAATTGATATTTTAATTTCACGTATAATCCTAAATTAAAATTCACTACAAGAGCTTTCANAGCGCCCTCTGTGAATTGATATTTTAATTTCACGTATAATCCTAAATTAAAATTCACTACAAGAGCTTTCATACACACGTTAGTATTAAAAAATCTCACAGATGGCGCTGTATTAAATAGTATGTATATTTCTGTCTCATTCTTTGCTGGCTTCATCCTACACATTTTTGTATTTGTGTCTCTTACCTGTCGTTTTTTCCATTGCATCCGGTTTGAAATCACAACGATTCTAAAGAAGTTTTCACTTCAAAATGCGCAATACATACTCATGTGCATTATTTTACACATTACATTATTTAGTCACATTACATCAAATATCAAAATCGTTTATAGCGCAACGCGGGGTTGAGGTGTTAGCGTGAACGCGCATCGCAGCGGGTGACCCTTCCCCGAACCGACGCAACGGACAGACTCACGGTCGCTGAGCCTAATGTACCTCATTCTTTATAGCATTTGTTGTAACTCTCAAAAATATTTATTACGCCGTATATTAATCTATGGTGTTAAGGCGCGTGTGTTTGTGGGTACGGCTTAAGATGTTTTGAGACTAAGCAAGTCCTATCAGCGGGCAAACTAGCTCATAGAAGAAATGGTGCTAAGCCATTGAAGGTGGAATCAACTGGAATAACTATTTAAATCAACCTGTATAACAGCGTGTGTATAAGGCAATTAATTTGCAGTCTGCTTCATTCAACCCTCGTCCACTCAATGCTGTGTGTGGGTCTCTGCAAATGCACTCCATTCTTTTAAGCCATTGAAGGTGGAATCAACTGGAATAACTATTTAAATCAACCTGTATAACAGCGTGTGTGTATAAGGCAGTCTCTTCTTCAACCCTCGTCCACTCAATGATGTGTGTGAGTCTCTGCAAATGCACTCCATTCTTTTAAGCCATTGAAGGTGGAATCAACTGGAATAACTATTTAAATCAACCTGTATAACAGCGTGTGTATAAGGCAATTAATTTGCAGTCTCTTCTTCAAGCCTTGTCCACTCAATGCTGTGTGTAGGTCTTTTAAAATGCACTCCATTCTTTGAAGCCATTGAAGGTGGAATCAACTGGCCCATTTCCGCCGTGAAGCAGTAATGCGTTTCGGTTCGAAGGGTGGGGTAGCCGTTGTAACTATACTGAGATCTTAGAACTTGTATCTGAGGTGGGTGGCGCATTTACGTTGTAGATGTATATGGGCTCCAGTAACCACTTAACACCAGGTGGGCTGTGAGCGATTACGAGCATGACCAATCACTTGACTAACCAGGTTGTTGTCTTTACAAACTGCGCCAAACATTGAGTTTGTTAATACCACTTTGTTTTTGTTTTTTTCCTGCCTTTTCTGGTAACCTCGAGGGGTTATGCTAGATTCGCAGAACGAGTAGGTGGGCTCACGGGACTCTAACCTGACGACGTTGCTAACACCAGTCCTAGCAAGAGCAGTGCAGAATCTACCACCGGAACGCAAACGCGACCCACTGAGAACCCGGCATATTATCATCATCATCATCATCATCATCATCATCAGCCTTTATCTGCCCACTGCTGGACATAAGCCTTCCCCAATGCCTTCCACATAATACGGTCCTCCGCCTTCCGCATCCAACGACTTCCCGCCGTGCGCACTAAGTCGTCAGTCCAATTTACGAAATTACCTACATACTGAAAAAAATACCCTTAATTATTTAACCGAGTCCATACAGATGAATATTACAAATACTAATAATGCTAAAATGTGCTTACGCGCTATCTTTTATTAAGACTATTTTTGATCAACACTTTAAAACTCGGTTAATATAAAACACGCGACCGTCGCAGTCGCTTTGCATGCGATTCGAAGTCGTCGTGGCCTAACGGATAAGACGTCCGGTGCATTCGTGTTGAGCGATGCACCGGTGTTCGAATCCCGCAGGCGGGTACCAATTTTTGTAATGAAATACGTACTCAACAAATGTTCACGATTGATTTCCATGGTGAAGGAATAACATCGTGTAATAAAAATGAAACCCGCAAACTTATAATTTGCGTAATTACTGGTGGTAGGACCTCTTGTGAGTCCGCACGGGTAGGTACCACCACCCTGCCTATTTCTGCCGTGAAGCAGTAATGCGTTTCGGTTTGAAGGGTGGGGCAGCCGTTGTAACTATAACTGAGACCTTAGAACTTATATCTCAAGGTGGGTGGCGCATTTACGTTGTAGATGTCTATGGGCTCCAGTAACCACTTAACACCAGGTGGGCTGTGAGCTCGTCCACTCATCTAAGCAATAAAAAAAATTAAAAAAAAAACTGGTTGAAGGACGCCCCACGCTCCTGCTACCTATCCGTGGCCTCCATGTTATGACTACAACAAATTTTATTTATGTCAACGTACAAACACTTTCTCTATACATATTTAATGAATAAATTATAGAACGAGAGGATAACTCAATATCACGCCTTCCCTGGGATTCTGTGAAATATTTAATCGATTTCTCATCTCTGAGACTTGATTAATTTTAATTGCTTATTTTTATTACCTTTTATTTTACGAACACACAGCTCTGACGGTGAGCGGTCACCGATGCTCATGAACGTCAGCAATGGGGCCTAGTTGAGCCGTTCCCTATCATTTTAATATTTTAAGCTCTTTTGCAAAATTCCTTTGAACTAGAACATCATGTGTATGTATGTCATGACATGTTACTTCTCAGATGCGGAATTCAAATAATCTATATATTCGGGTTAAAGATATTCTTTATTCTCAAAAGAATTACATAGATTCACTTAAATGAGAACATTAAAATAGTTACAATTACTTCAGATCGTGCAGTACATGACAATAATTTACAGTACCAACATGCGACGCTATGCTATAAACAATTCATTTAACAAAAACTATAAAGATTATTATTTATTAATTAATACGTGAAGTTTAATTAATACGTTATATATTAATACGTGAAGCGAAAACTTTGTATCCCTTTTTACGAAAATTGCGCCTATGGAAGAGTATGAAATTTTGCACACTTATACAGAATATAGAGAAGAAGTGCACGATGCTAATATTTTTTTTTAAATAATGCATAAAAGATACATTAAATCAATAAAGAAAACATTACACACACTAGATACCATGTATTTGACGCACACACGCATGCATACTATTTATTGTCAAACTTTTGTTCTTTACGCCTGTTGTCAAATTGAGAATAGATTAAATATTGTTTGTCTTTGTTAATATTTTTTATAGTGTAGTCTTGGCGAAATTTGTGATTATAGAAGTATAAAGTACAATCATAATAGTGTACAAACTTACAATTCCAATTAATTATAGTCGAATTTCGACTACTGCGGGACCTCTAGTACAATTAAACAAATAATGCATTGAAGTATTACTCTCTTCTTAGAAGAGAACATTGTCTATTTATGTGTATTTATTTCAACAATTTAATTAAACTTTCAATTCTATCATCAACACTGCTAATAATCGTGCAATTGAAGAGGCCAATGCCAGCAGTGGACTGTTATAGGCTGGTGATGATGGTAACTGCTAATTAACAGCAAAGTCGGCAATTACTGGTGGTAGGACCTGCCGTGAGTCCGCAGGGGAAGGTACTTTGGGGAATATACGACAAAGGGAAGATCTTCCACCGAGCGGATGATATTGCTCGGTAGACGGACGGTCCAAATGTTGTTGTTCTGAACTTGTATATATGCGCTTTATCTTGAAAATGTCGTAAGCGAGATTCAGGCATCTGTCAATTATCTTGCGTTGTATGATGGCTACCCGCCACATCACTCCCCTCCGAGACTGGAGGTCGTGTCATTTTTAGTTAGCGTTGTCCGTGCTGAGATTAGCTTGCAAGGGCCAGTGCTGCTCGAAGCCTGCGGTGAGTCGAGGCTGAGCTTGAATGCTGCGTGCGTGTCGCCAGTGCTGCTCGAAGTTTGCAGTGAGTCGAAACTGAGCTGAATGCTGCGTGATTGTCGCCAGTGCTGCTCGAAGTCTGCGGTGAGTCGAGACTGAGCTTGAATGTTGCGTGCGTGTCGTGCGTAGTCCATGTGGTGCAGAGCTGCCACGCCGGAGATGTGTGACCCCAAGCGTTGATGATCCGGTCGTGGGCTGCGATGAACTGTAGCGGCGTGATGAGGCAGTGAAGTTGCGTGCCGTAGGACCAGGAAGCGCGGTGAGTCGGCTGCGATGGTCCTGTTGAGGCTGCGATGCTGGCTTGCTGTGGGACGACTGTCAATGACGTGCTTTTATCTGCGAGAATGCGGGGATTGTGGTAGCCGAAGTTCTTGATGCGCTGAAGATGAATCAGAAGGTTGCGTGTTCAGATCACGTCGGGGTCACCAGTTTGGGGAATATACGACAAAGGGAAGATCTTCCACCGAGCGGATGATATTGCTCGGTAGACCGACGGTCCGAATGTTGTTGTTCGGAACTTGTATATATGCGCTTTATCTTGAAAATGTCGTAAGCGAGATTCAGGCATCTGTCAATTATCTTGCGTTGTATGATGGCTACCCGCCACATCACTCCCCTCCGCCACAGTACCGCCACCCTGCCTATTTCTGCCGTGAAGCAGTAATGCGTTTCGGTTTGAAGGATGGGGCAGCCGTTGTAACTATACTGAGACCTTAGAACTCTATCTCAAGGTGGGTGGCGCATTTACGTTGTAGATGTATGTGGGCTCCAGTAACCACTTAACACCAGGTGGGCTGTGAGCTCGTCCACCCATATAAGCAATAAAAAAAAGCTGAAAGTAATCTTGGTAATGACAATCAAATTTAAAAAGAATAAAAGTCGAAGTCACACCAATAAAACTAGTGTTGATGGAACCGATAGATTAAGCAAAACTAAAACATTGTATATCGTTATTTTTAATGTTAACGACACTTTCGATTTATTATCGTAAACAGATTCTAATCGCAGTACATATTATGTTTCCTTCGTGTTAATAATAATATGCTTATTTATATATTAATACGTGAAGCAAAAACTTTGTATACCTTTTTACGAAAATTGCGCGAACGGAGGATTATGAAATTTTCCACACTTATAGAGAATATAGAGAAGAAGTGCACTACATAATGCATAATAGATACATTAAATCAATAAAGGAAACATTACACACACGATATACCATGTATTTGACGCACACACGCATGCATACTATTTATTTTCAAACTTTTGTTCTTGACGTCTGTTGTCAAATTGAGAATAGATTAAATATTGTTTGCTTTTGTTAATATTTCTTATAGTGCAGTCTTGGCGAAATTTGTGATTATAGAAGTATAAAATAGTGTACTAACTTAAAATTCCAATTAATTATAGTCGAATTTCGACTACTGCGGGGCCTCTAGTATGTATTAAAAAGTTATATTTTTCGGTTTTTATTAGCATGATTTGTATGTTGTCTTAAAAAAACTTTCTATCTAGGGCTAAGTGGTAACCAAAGTCTTAATTAACGAGATCTTCCCACGGTCCAAACGCGTAGTGATACTTTTAACTTTTTTTTATTGCTTAGATTGGTGGACGAGCTCACAGACCACCTGATGTTAAGTGGTTACCCACCTTGAGATATGAGTTTTAAGGTCTCAGTATAGTTACTGTACAGTATAGTTGTTGCATTGGTATGTCCGACCCCACAGACACAGCCCACTAAGTTTCTCGCCGAATCTTCTCAGTGGGTCGCGTTTCCGATCCGGTGGTAGATTCTGCGAAGCACTGCTCTTGCTAGGGCCAGTGTCAACAACACTCCCGGTTTGAGCCCCGTGAGCTCACCTACTCGCCCGGTTACGCTGACATAGGCTCTCAAGGTTATCCGCTTAGGTGGGGAAAAAAAACGAACCTTGTGGCGCAGTGGTCTGTGTTACCAACAAATCAACCAACCAAACAATTAAAATGACCACTATGATATCGGACAACGGACGTTTATGTAAAACAATCCTAAAACCGCAATCAAACAACGACAACCCGTAAAAATATTTAACATTTTGATCACTTAAACGTTGGTCAAGTCTATTCGTTAAAATCACCTGCCCGGAAAAGGACGGTGTCATTCAGAACGTAACAAATTTAATCTGTATCAAAATAAATAATAGTTTACAAAAACTAACAAAATACGCTTTTATACAAAATCCAACTAAAAAATATAGATGCTTTTCAGGATATTGTCAAAATAGTCCTTCTACTCATTCATATCTGTTCATAAAATATTTATAAATGCTGATACCATGCACCCTACGCTTTTTTTACAATTAAATCGTTTTTCTTACACTATTTTTAATTCAAATTTATTAAAATTTATTTTCAATTTTTTTGTTGGATTTTCTATAAAAGCGTATATTGTTAGTTTTTTTAAACTATTATTTATTCTTAATTTTTTAGTTGAATTTCAAATTTTTCAAATTTTTTTTAAAATATTGTATTTTCATCAGTCCTTAATAAGTATACCAAATTTCGAGTTAATCCGACGTTTTGAAGGGGGTCAAAATCATGTTAAAAGATTCCGTTACATACTAACATACATACATACGTCTGAAGCTGATAAAAGCGTATTAAAAGTTGCGTTGTTTGGTCATACGTTTGTATTTCCTTGGATTTCTGGATAAGCGGCTGTGGAAATCCAGCTGTTGTTTTCGTTAGTATGTGTGTGCGTAAAGTGAAACAGAATGGAACTGAGTATTTCTATCTTAAAACTGTCACGAGTTTAATTTGGAAATTTATCTTTTTAAAATTTTACTATGTATTTTTTTAAATAACAATCGTAACTGCTGTTGTTATAGCTACACTGGTTTAATAGGTTGATGCCTGTAAAAATAGTTGCATGATTAAAAATAATTAAATAAAAATATGTCTTCAATGGAAAATTACGTTCACAGAAGTCGCTTCTGATGCGGCGGGAGGGAATGTCTTACTGTGTGCGCATGCGCGTGTATACAGTTTCCGGCGATCAATATAAACTATACATAATATATCAATATATAACTTGTCTACGTGGTCATGGCACTTAGCATGGCAAAATTGAGAATTCACCAAAAAATCTACCAAGACTCATAATCATCTTTGGTTAATTGGTAGGCATTAAGTCGTTTGTAATACATGAAAGGTAATAAATAAGTTGGATATTATAAATCACGCTGTGTATTTTTATAAATATTATTCCTCGATACATATCTAAATGAATAAAAGATTGAATTTTATAAATACCTAATAGTCGTGCTGTTTCATTCTGATATAACACCGTCCACGCGTCATTAACGTCTAGGCATTGAGTTACACGTTGATTACAACTTTATTGAGCGTCTGATTAAGATAGCCGTCCTTACTTAGCGTCGGTTTGTTTGTCTGTCTGTCTGTCACACGTGTGACCCACTTGAGCGATCGTAAATAAGCTTCGATGAGGTAGAGTTTCCGAGATTCGATAGATTAACACTAAAATTTCTTAAGTTATAACTGCCTTGCTGCTGCCTTATAGCTTGCTCGGTAGACCGCCGGTCCCAATGGTCCGAATGTTTACTGGTGGTAGGATGTCTTGTGAGTCCGCACGGGCAGGTACCACCACTCTACCTATTTCTGCCGTGAAGCAGTAGTTATTTTCGGTTTGAATGGTGTGGTAGCTATTATACTGTAAAAACTGAGACCTTAGAACTTATAGATTAATGTCTCAAATTAATCATCTTCATTTCATTTCATTTTATTTCATTTCACTCCATATTATCATTTTTCATAAAAATATGAATATAAATAAAAATAAGACATGACTTAAAGGTCTTAGTTACCAGGTCATAAAATCCCTTAAAAAAGAAATAGACAGTGCAATAGTTGACAACATCTTGAAATTAATATTGAGAGGCACTCCATTGATGTTTTACTTATGTAGAAATGTTTTAACTATTTTAATTATACATTAAATCAATTAATTAAATACTTAATTAATAATATTAAAATAATATTAATATTAATAAATAATAAGAATAATAATTTAATAACTAAAATATATTATTAAAAGGAGTCCCTTTAGGCAAGGTTCCGAAGGTACTGGCAGCGTTCCCCCTTTGAATAGCTAGACTCATTCTTTGTCCAAGGTAGCTGCCAGGTCTTCGGTCTCCTGTGGTGTCGACTAACCTTTTTGCTATTTCCTTAAAAATACTTATATTAATTAGAAAAGTAAAAACACAATGAGTAATTTCAAGAAATATGAAATACATACATACTTCTTCGTGCTACACTTATATACTTCTACTGCTTCGATAGGCAGCGGCTTGGCCCCTGGCATCGCTGAAGTCCATGGGCGACAGTAACCACTCACCATCAGGTGGGCCGTATGCTCGTCTGCCTACAAGGGCAATAAAAAAAATACTAGTATGGTACTTTGTCTGTAAGCAACACAACAAGATCTAAAACTTGATTAAATTTGTTTCATTTTGATTATATTTTAGCTGGGAAATGATCTGCACCAGATTTGATATAACGAGGCAACTGGTTTACTGGTGGTAGGACCTCTTTTGAGTCCGCACGAGTAGGTACCACCACCCTGCCTATTTCTGCCGTGAAGCAGTAATGCGTTTCGGTTTGAAGGGTGGGGCAGCCGTTGTAACTACACTGAGACCTTAGAGCTTATATCTCAAGGTGGGTGGCGCATTACGTTGTAGATGAGCTCCAGTAACCACTTAACACCAGTTGAGCTGTGAGCTCGTCCACCCATCTAACCAATAACAAAAAAAAATGACATAGTTCAATCACAAGTTCAAAGACTTCGAAGTAAATAAATAGAACTAATGTGGGCAGGTGCGAAATAGCAGAGGCTGACGACGGAACGAGATGGAAGATCTACTATACAATACGCGAGAAAGAGAGAGACTCTCTCTTTCTTTGATTTTAATCAATACGAAATAAATGTTCGATTTGACAGTGTTTATTTTTATTTATTTATAAACTAGCTGACCCGGCAGACTTCGTAGTGCCCCAATCGATAAATAAAAGACCTAAACTTTTGTATAAAATAAACTTATAACAAACAAAAGGAATCCATCCGACGGGAGACACATCAAAGGAAAAACAAAATTGTTATTTTTATTTAATTCCGCGCTTTTTCATATTTATCTACCTTTTAAACCTTCTCTAGACTTCCACAAACAATTCAAGACCAAAATTAGCCAAATCGGTCCAGCCGTTCTCGAGTTTAGCGAGACTAACGAACAGCAATTCATTTTTATATATATAGATGTGGGTCGCGTTTATTGATTAATGAAATAGATGAGGGATTCGGTGGCGCAGGTCGTGGATTCGATATCCACATCCAGCAAACGGAATTGTGACGAAAAGTTTGCTTACTGAATGCCTATGGGTTTTTATATCTATATTTCTTTAAATTTAACCATAAAAATATCATGCACCAAGATGACGACGTACGATTTATCGCGTATTTTTAATCATAAATATACAAATTACAGTTTAAGACGAAAATCCGTATGTTGAAGCTGTCTATTATCAATGATTTCAACATCTTAGCTCCAATTTAATTTTTTAAAACTTCTTTAAATAGTCGTAATATTTTGAAGAGGTCTAGTGTTGTTTTTATTGTTTAGATGGGTGGACGATCTCACAGACCACCTGGTGTTAAGTGGTTACTGGAGCTACATTACTGCTTCACGGCAGAAATAGGCAGGGTGGTGGTACCTACCCGTGCGGACTCACCACAAGACGTCCTATCACCAGTAAAGACAGCAGTAATCGCTTAACGCCAGGTGGCCGTCAGCTCGTTCGCCCGTCGGGCATGTTCGCTTCGGTATGGCTTACAGCATTCAAGCCAGTCCCAATAGCGATATTTATCAAGTACACTTTACTCAATGACCTGAAGTAAAATAAAATGTTGCATTTTTAACATACAACATTATCACTCTGACCCGTTTATCGTTTAATTATGAAGCGAAATCACCACATTCAGTCGCCTTTACGAGGACAGAGGATCGTAAAAGGCGACTTTGAGATGTTGTAATTTTTTTGTTTTTTGTTTTTATAAAAACATTTATTTGTTGTTAAGGTTGGTGCATACGATAGATGATATTGCGTTTTGGTTTTTTTTTTTACTGAAGTAAATAGACAGGTGAATTATGGTCCCTCGTGAACACATACCGACACATGGTCGAGGTATCAAACGTAAAGAATCTTGATTGCCTCATCTGTAGCTAAAGAAATCTGCAGAATTTTGCGAAACCTTCATTTTATGAAAATTTCTAAACATATTTTTTTTATTGCTTAGATTAGCCCATAGACATCTACGACGTAAATGCGCCACCCACCTTGAGATATCAGTTCTAAGGCCTCAGTATAGTTACAACGGCTGCCCCGCCCTACAAACCGAAACGCATTACTGCTTCACGGTAGAAATAGGTGAGGTGGTGGTGGCTCCCCGCGTTGACTTACAAGAGGTCCTACCACCAGTTAACTGACGTTGTTCAATAGCAGCTATTGCCCTTGTAACGTCTGGGAAGCTATTCCCTGAGGTTGAGGTCCTATTTTATATGTATAAAAATGAATTGCTGTTCGTTAGTCTCGCTAAAACTCGAGAACGGCTGGACCGATTTGGCTAATTTTGGTCTTGAATTATATGTGGAAGTCCAGAGAAGGTTTAAAAGGTGAATAAATATATGAAAATGCTCGGAATTATATAAAAACAATTATGTTTTTCCTTTGATGTGTCCCCCGTCGGACGGATTCCTTTTGTTTGTTTTAAGTTTATTTTATACAAAAGTTTAGGTCTTTTATTTATTGATTGAGGCAGTACCAAGTCTGCCAGGTCAGCTAGTAGTCAATAAAAAAAATGTAAGCCGTCACGGGACCCCTGGCTGATGTGAAACACTGACATTATTTTGTAAAAGTAATATGCAGAAAAGAACAGATTGTGATAGGAACTAAATAATTGTCATAATGATAAAAAAAAAATTACGAAAAAATAATTTGTTTTCAAGTAAAACAATATTTTTTTTCCTACCTATGCTGGTAGCCTGGAGCGGCTATTCCAGCGTAACCGTAACTAGTAGGTGAGCTCACGGGGCTCAAACCTGACGATGATGCTAACACGAACCCTAGCAAGAGTCGTGCTTCGCAGAATCTACCACCAGATCGGAAACGCGGCCCACCGAGAAGATCCGGCGATAAACTCAGTGGGCTGTGTCTGAGAGTTAATTTACTCGTCGAGCCCTTCGTCGCAAGCGACGGGTTCGACGAGAACGGTGACCGGACAAGTAAAACACAAGTTATGTGTACTGTAGTAAACAACACTGTATACACTGCGGAGTATACACTATAGGTATCCGAGCTCAGTGTAGCGAGAGAGATGGCTTAACGCCGGATCGAGTGGAAGAGAATCGTACTGTCGATTGCGCATGGCGACGCGTCGCCACCGCTTGCGTCGCCACGCCAGAAATCGGTTTTACGTGCGGCTATAGATCAAAAACGCGAAATTAAATCGTAAATGTAATTTTAATAAAAATAATTTGTTATCTCTACACAAAACAACTGACACGTTTGTCTGTGTATCACAACATCTATTGTTCAATAATTGGAGTGTATTTTAGATTCATCAAAAAATTCTTACCTAGTCTAAAACTAAAGCGAATTATTTAAGAAGAACCCAACGTCTTGAATTGAAGCAATTAAAAGCACATTTTATTGAAAACAAAATTACGTAAATAAAATCCGAAACCAGTGTACAACAGTCCTCAAATTAAATTTTATTACAATATTTTAAAAGGCGACAACCAGATAGCTCGTCATACACGTAAGAGAGTTATAACAACGCAACAAATTTTACACAAATTTGTTCCTAACCTCAACGCTATAAGGCACGTAATCCCGAACCTAAATGTTGTAGTTACGTGGTTTCGCGTTGAGCTGTAACACGATCCGAATGTGTCGTGTGAGCATTCTGTAAAAAGAACTTAATTTGTATTCTTTATTTAATAACGTAAATGTTTCGTGGTTCCGTGGGAGTATCACCAAAACCATTTTGTGACGTCAGTAGCTGATTTTGACGTTACTTCTGGTGGTTACTTCTTCTCTTTACTGGTGGTAGGATCTCTTGTGAGTCCGCAAGGGATCGAGTCTGCCTTGAAGCAGTAATGCGTTTCGGTTTGAAGGGTGGAGCAGCCTTTGTAACTATACTGCGACTCATATCTCAAGGTAGGTGGCGGCATTTACGTTGTATATGTCTATGGGTTCCGGTAACCACTTAAGAACAGATGGGCTGTGAGCTCGTTCACCTATCTATGCAAGAAAAAGAAAAAAAACTTAGAACTTTCAATATCGTGTTAGTCATATGTTATAACGGTTCTCGATTTATGTTTTTGAGCACATCTTAATTTCCACAGACGCAGATGGACTAGTGTTAGCAAATTCTCTCAGGTCGAACCTGTGAGCTCTCCTACCTGTAAGCGCGTAACTAGAATAGGCCCTTAGGTTACCAGCAAAGAGGTAGGAAAACAGTTTCCAAAAGTCAGATCTTTCTATCCTACCTTCCAGTCCACAGACATGAAAGCTAGGGTAGAATGCACACAGGCCTCTCCCAAGCCTCGCTACCACGACCGGCCCTGTGCTACCTCCATCCAGCAGACTCCAGCTACGTTGATCCTTCATTGAGACCTCGTATTTTTACTTTCGAATGTCGTGAACGATCGGACTATCCCACAATCTGGTGTTGACTGAACTGCGATGATTAAATGGAAATATAGACGAGAATGTAGCTTCTATCGCCGAAGATGCCAGCTGATTGTATGGATGATGTCTTGTTGATACATGATTCATTCCAAGTAGTAACATTTTAAGTAAACACATCATAACCATTTGTAAGCAAATGAAAGGTAAATACAAAAACAAATACTTACTTACCAAGCTAGTAGCTAGGTGGAAGTGTTTTTTTTTTCTACCTGTGCTGATAGCCTTGAGAGGCTATTTCAGCTTCTCCTTGACGTGTAGGTGAGCTATCGGGGCTCAAACCGGGAGTATTGCTAACACTGGCGTTGGCAAGAGCCGTGCTTCGCAGAATGGTGGTAGGACCTCTTGTGAATCCGCACGGGTAGGTACCACCGCCCCGCCTATTTCTGCCGTGAAGCAGTAATGCGTTTCGGTTTGAAGGGTGGGGCAGCCGTTGTGACTATACTGAGACCTTAGAACTATATCTCAAGGTGTGTGACGCATTTTACGTTATAGATGTCTATGGGTTCCAGTAACCACTTAACATCAGGTGGGCTGTGAGCTTGTCCACACATCTAAGCAATAAATAAAAAAATAAAAAAGAATCTACCACCGGATCGGAAACGCGATCCACTGAGAAGATTCGGCGAGAAACTCAGTAGGTTGTATCTATGGGTTAATTCACTCGTCGAGCCCTTCGTCGCAAGCGACGGGTTCGACGAGGACAGTGACCGGATGTAAGTTTCAAAATTTCGCCTAGTTACCTACTTCTTTCTTGGATATTAATTAGGTAAAAGATAAAACGAAATTATACAGAACTGTTCATTAAAAAAGATCGATACTCGAATATTTTAATCGCGAATGATACGCATAAATCGATTTACGCCCACGATGACCGTTTCCGATCCTAAATCGACGCTTTATTGATTTTAATATGGACACTTACAATCGTTAGAACTGGAAAACAAGTATTTACAAGATTCTAGTTTTATTTTTATTTTTTATCAATTTACTTTTACATTCGAAGTTATTTCGTGGGCGTATTTTTTTTATTGAATTTTAAGGTTTGATGAAGCGAAAGAAATCTCAAAATTTTAAATAGAGCTTCCTTTGTATTGGTTTTACTGAGCTAATGAGGTCATGTTTGATTTGATGTTAAGGCGGAGTCAAGTCGAGAAAAGGAACCAAAGTATTTTGAAATTGCATTTGTAAGCCGATACTAGCATACTGTCAGCATAGGCCGCGACCCTCAGCATTGAGGATTATCAACGCAAGGAGGAGTACTAACATATGACCTGATGATGAGTGGCTACCGTCATGGACTTCAGCACTGCGAGAGGCACAGGCAAGCCGCTGCCTATGGTTGAGTACTCTCCGTAAGACTCGTCTGAAGATGGACCTATCATGTATGCAGAGTCATTCCAGAGTCGGATGGTAAATGGCAAAAAATATATCTCTGGATAAATCTCTGGTTAAACTCTGCTCTGACGGCGGGCAGTGCGATGGTAAAAACGAAAAGACGGGAACATCCTGAAATGGCTGGTTGTACTAGGCCTTCAGGCATTTGCAGGTTACCGATTTGTGTTTAACTAGTGGTCCCCTTAGAATATGTGTAATTATTCTAAGGTGGTCCCCAACTAGTCGAAATTCAATTATAATTAATTGAAATTATTAATTTGAACATTATTAAAGTTCTATTGTCAAAAACTATTTATTATACTTCTTTAATCACAGATTTCGCCAAGACTACACTATAGACATTCTCAACTTGACCACAGACTATAAGCAATAACAAAATTTTGACAATAAACCAAGTGTCTAAATACTTATTGTGTTGTGTCAAATACATGGTAGTGTTTATAGCTTTTTTTTCTTCTTGATTTAATGTATTTTTATGCTTATTTAAAACAAAATATTAGCATCCTGCACTCTTTCTCTATATTCTCTATAAGTTTGAGAAATTTCATGCTCCTCCGTCCGCGCAATTTTCGTGAAAAGGGGTACAAAGTTGCTTCACGTATTAATATATCTCAAGGTGTGTGGCGCATTTACGTTGTAGATGTCTATGGGCTCCAGTGACCACCACTAATAATATTATGAATAAAATTAAAACATGTCAAAGAGGCTTAGAGCAAAACATGTTAAACAGACAAAGATAAAAGAAAAAGAGAAAAAAAAAAGACTTCACTAAAGTTAAAAACGCTCTAAAACTGAAACTGAACTCTTGCTCTAAAACTGAAATGGGTTTTTTTTCCTACGTATGCTACTGAGACCTTAGAACTTATATCTCAAGATGGGTGACGCATTTACGTTGTAGCTGTCTATGGGCTCCAGTAACCAGTTAACATCAGGTGGGCTGTGAGCTCGTCCACCCAACTAAGAAATAAAAAAAGCTTATATTATTAATATAGAGTGTGACACGGCTAATTAAGTAACAGCTTCAGTGACTTCGTATAGTGAACTATTATAGAAATGCTCTCGACAACGTGTTCGCTTCTCGCGAAATGCCTCCCGATTAAAATCGATCGTGAACATATTAAAATAAAATAATATCGAAATCATAACACTTTAGTTTCGTATCGATTCGGTAGTGAGGCTGCAGCTGCGCGTACGGTAGTGTTGTACTGTGAGTATATATATTTAAATAATTGTTTTTCTCGAATTTAGAGAGAGAGAGAGGGGGAGAGGGAGAGAGAGGGAGAGGGAGAGAAAATGAGTATTCTTTATTGTACACCAAAAGAAAATAAACTGCAAAATATTAAATACAAAAAAAAGTACAATGGCGGTCTTATCACTATGAGAGAGCTTTATCGCGGCAGTCCCCGAGTGCCATATGTATTTTATTTTATTAAATTAACAATCTTAAAACAATAGGCGATAAGTGCTATATTTGTTAAAACTAGTAATTACGTTGTTTTCGTTAGCTCTGATCGTAGCGCTTTTGTTCAATTAAGTCGAAGGTTCAAATAACATTAAGCAATAAAAACATCTAAGCAATAAAAAAAAATAAAAAAAATAAAAAATTTGAAACAGAATTTCGGGCGTGACAATAAAAAAAAAATATTAGTAATAAAAGTTTTTTTAATTTTATCTTTACGTTCTCGAATAATATTAAAATCAATTGTGCAAAACGTTTGGCCAAGCGCTTGGCCCAACATTTCAGAGTGGGCGCGGTACAACACAGCCGAGCAAAAAAAAATCGATTTAAAAATAAATAATCGTTACACACCCGTTCGCGTATTTATTCGAGTTCTTCGTTTTCGTTTTTATTACATTCATAAATTGCGTACAATAATGTGTCTCGTTACTTTTACACGTCGATATTTGATATAAACAAAAAATAATCACGTTAATATTGTTGGTTTACTGTAAAGTCGGTTGACGGACGATAGTTTTCCATGATAACGTCATAAAGAAACATTGATGGAAAAATTGAATAATTTTATGAATTGAATTAAATTATTATCACTGAATTCTCATTATTTTGTATAACACAAACGAAGGAGTTAAAATTGAAAATAATTGTTATTTCGATAAATTAACGCTTGGGTCGATCATACCGTTCTATCGCATGATTCGCGCTCCCGCTTGCACGCTCAGGCTCAGACGGAACGTGACACTATTTCGTGCCTTCATCGATTTATAGGAACTTATTTTAATAATATATTCATGAAAAATTAACCGAATACTGTTCAACTGACATTCGCAGTAGAAATAGGCAATGATCGACCTTGAGTTACGACGATATGGCTTACTTTATAGTAAGCAAAGTTTAAATCTTGTTTGTATAATACAGCTCGGGGAACACCGATGATTGACGCGATATATATTTAAACGCACTGTACATAATAGTAAGGGTGGATTGCCTCGGTGGCGAATCGTGCCGGGATCAACGAATATACTGACACGCGCTAGGGTTCGCGGGATAAATAAAACTTCCACCGAAGTATAAATTAAGACACTTAAAACATTTAACGAGCACTTTAAAATTCGCAATTCACTTCATCCGCTTCGCTTCAGGTGATCTGTTCGCTGGTTCGCTTCGAAAAAAACCGATCACTAACTGCCTTAGTAACATCTCTGCAACGCTTTTTATAGTCGACTAGCGACCCGCCCTCGCTTCGCTTCAGAAACATTAAAACACACATGAAACAAACAAAAAAAAAAGTAGCCTATGTTCATCAGGGACAATGTCGGCTTCTAATGGAAAAATAATTTTTCAAATCGGTCCAGTAGTTTCGGAGCCTATTCGAAACAAACAAACAAACAAATCTTTCCTCTTTATAATATTATATTTAGTCGATACGACATCTCTACGATCATCGAGAACATTCTCGTCGTGGCCTAAAGGATAAGACGTCCGGTGCATTCGTATCGAGCGATGCGCCGGTGTTCGAATCTCGCTGGCGGGTACCAATTTTTCTAATGAAATACGTACTCAACAAATGTTCACGATTGACTTCCACGGTGAAGGAATAACATCGTGCAATAAAAATCAAACCCGCAAAATTATCATTTGCGTAATTACTGGTGGTAGGACCTCTTGTGAGTCCGCACGGGTAGGTACCACCGCCCCGCTTGTTTCTGCCGTGAAGCAGTAATGCGTTTCGGTTTGAAGGGTGGGGCAGCCGTTGTGACTATACTGAAACCTTAGAACTATATCTCAAGGTGTGTGGCGCATTTACGTTGTAGATGTCTATGGGCTCCAGTAACCACTTAACACCAGGTGGGCTGTGAGCTCGTCCACACATCTAAGCAATAAAAATAAAAATAAAAAAAATAATCTCGGCAAGAGCAGTCGTTTCGATATGAATTTCCGCTATTTAATAATAGATGGCGCTACTCTACAAGCGGAACAATACTCTTTTACCTTACCAATTACTAAAACTGTCTTTCACAGTAAATAGTGTGCGCCTATCCGATACTAGCTCGAATGATTAGTCGGAATCCCCGCGGTAGAAATCACAGAATCAAAGACTTCCTGGACTTAGTAGCTCCAAACAGGGCCCTGAAACTGCTATAATTTAAAACAAATATTGTTTTGTATATAAACTAGCGACATCTTGTAGCGGATGCCCCTAAACTTATATTTTGTTAAAGTTAAGGCATTTAATTACTGTACAATAAAGCACAAAAAAAAAGCATACAAGTCTTTATTTGTTATAGTCAAATTGATTAAATTTTATCAAATTGTGGTTTCTGAAAATTTACAAAATCCTTCATTAAAAATAAAATATAGGATAGTTAATATGCTACTGCCATCTACAGGAACAATGAGAAACTAATCGAAGCGAAGCCATCTAGTGGCCGAGGCCCGTAAACATTTTTGTTGAGAGTTGCGTATCTATAACTAATTTATGTGTATTATCTATGGTTCCAAAGTATCCCTCAGATTATCAACAATCCACATAGCCTTCTTCGGCACGATATTTAGTATATAAAAAAATGGCGTACATCGCCTTAATGATCGGTACTAATTAAGAAAGAACACAACAAGTATGCCTACGCTAAAATAAAAATGAGATAACAAACTACCAAGGTTCGAATGAAAAAAAAATATCGATCGAAAACGAGGATAATTATAAAAATTAACATTTTATTGGTCAATTATTTTAAATGATTTTAAACTGTCGACTAACGATCTGCTCTGAGGGAGTGTTATTAAATGCTTTTAACATTAAGTTCTTCCTCTCGAGCTTTACGAGCGACGAAATGTGTATCGATCGTGAAATCGATTCGTTTGTATCGATTTTATTGTATCGCGGCCTGATTAGTGTGTTTTTGATATTGTCATCTGCAATATCTAAATATTGATACGTGAAGCAAAAACTTTGTATCCCTTTTTACGAAAATTGCGCGGACGGAGGAGTATGAAATTTTTCGCACTTATACAGAATATAGAGAAGAAGTGCACAATACTAATTTTTTTTTAAATTATGCATAAAAGATACATCAAATCAACAAAGAAAACATTACACACACTATACACACACACATAGACTCTTTGTTTATTGTCAAACTTTTGTTATTGCTTAAGTCTGTAGTCAAATTGAGAATAGGTTAGTATTGTTTATCTTTAATATTACGAGTATTTGTCTATAGTGTAGTCTTGGCGAAATCTGTAACAATAGGACCATAATAATGTTGAAACTTATATTCCAATTAATTATAGTCGAATTTTGACTACTGCGGGACCACTAGTTTGTATAATTAGGGTTTGACCAATACGATTTATGATATGTAATGAAACTAAATATTTAAGTAAGTTTGTTCAAAATTCTATCTGTTCACAATTTTTTAATAAAATAATCCGTTGTCAATCAAATTTTAAAATAGGCGCCTGTACGGGTAGGTACCAAACCAACTCAAAACAGCTATACGGTTTTAAAATTAAGAGAGTCAAAGATAGTAAAAATGCCAACCTCACGTCTCAAGTGTGCTGCGGCCTTCAAGCTGTGCTATGTCTATGAGTTCCATTAACCATTTATCAACAGGTGGGCCGTAAGCTAGTTTACTCTTCGAGTGTAGTAATGCGACTTTCTCAGTAAATGTCACACTTGCCATGTAATTAGCATTGGTTTTTGCTAAAATATTATTTTTGTTTACTTATTTCAGCGTAACGAAAATAAAGCAAAGTTAAAAAAAAATTCGATTAATAATTAACTTCGTAATGACAACATACTTAACTTAAATCGATAATAATATGCTCGAAATAATGAACTCAAATCGATATTCAATGTTAAAATCGATACAAACCCAGCACAGCTTAAATAAATATTTCGTTGTTTTTTTTTTCCGTACTCGAAGTTCGCCACTGCGTCGTAACATCGCCATTATGTTGGCTGTCCCGTATCAAACGCAACACGAGAATGTTTTTATCTCTTTCCCTCTTGTGTGAGTACGTTCTTACCATCTCTTTCTGTGGCGAGGCCAATTTGCAGGCATGTTGTTAAGTTGCAATCAATTGCCATGCGCAAACAGACCTATGATATATCCAATTAAGCTGAACTGAATAATAATGGGGCAAATGTATTATTTAGTTATTTAAGTAATATAGACCTGTTTTATTCTAAATCACTTTAAATTATGTATTTATTTAAGAACCGTAAATTATTAACATTAAAATAAACTTGTATAAATGAAGCAAATTCTATTACTCAGAGGTAAAATTGCATTAAGAATCGTCCGTAAAGTCGCTCCGAAAGCACGTCCGCTGAGCTTATTCCAAATATAAATAAATTGATCTTTTATCCAAAAAAATTATTTGTTTTACATCCGTCAAGATATCTTTCGCAGTATCAACAGATGATTATCAAATATTGATGGTTCGAACTGAAAACTCTACAATATAATGAGTTTTCTTGAGCGTATAATTGATATCTCGCAGATGCTCAGACATCTTCTCAGCGGGTCGCAATTCCGATCCGATAGTAGATTCATTCGCGAAACAGCTACTCTTGAGTTGTTGGGTCTCCTTCGGAGGCGCTCGGGCAGCTGTTAGCAAATCCACCCATCCTGGCTGAGCCTTTGCTCGCCCACCTGCCCTGGTAAAACTGGAAAGGCCACCGAGCCACCAGTAAATTTTAAAACATAAGAAAAAAAACATTTAGCGCTATGATTTTTGTTTAATCTTGTAGCTTTTATCATTCTAGCTACACCAGCTCGGATTACCTGACAGTTCACAGACAGCTGCTCGGCAATATACATCTACCACCAGATCGGAATCGCGAGCCGCTGAAAAGATTTGGCGAGAAACTCAGCGGGTTGGTGCTACAGGTTAGTCGTAATTCAGTGACGTTAGAACTAGCATTTTACAGCACAAACGTCTGCGAAACACTTTAATAAAATACAATTGTAATAACTACATAGTATAAAACAAAGTCGCTTTCTCTGTCCCTATATCTGTCTGTCCCTATGTATGCTTAAATCTTTAAAACTACGCAACGGATTTTGCCGCGGTTTTTTTTAATAGATAGAGTGATTGAAGAGGACGGTTTATATGTATAATAACATCCATTAAATAGTGGAGAAATCAATAATAAATTACAGTTTCCGAAGCGAAGCGAGGGCGGGTCGCTAGTATAAACATATTTATGAAAAATCGGTCGGAAAAAAAGTCAAAATTAAAAAAGTCAAAATTTTCCTCAACCGATTTTTTCACAACGCACCTCGGCCCAGGTAACGCGAAGAAACTCAACGTGTACTAAATCTCCGAACAAACACGCTGTTTGCGCAAACACGCTGTACACTCGCACACACAGACACTCGCACACACACACAACGAGGATACACAAAAAGTAAAATTTGTTTTTTTTTTCATGTTTATGTACGCAATTCGCATTTTCAAACCTAGAATCTTGGGCTAATTGAAACCTTTATTTTCTTTTATCATATTACTAGCTAAACCGGCAGACTTCGTAGCGCCTCAACCGATAAATAAAATACCTAAACTTTTGTATAAAATAAACTTAAAACAAAGAAAAGGAATCCGTCGAGGATTTAATTCCGAGCATTTTCATTTTTATCTACCAATTCAAGACCAAAATTAGCCAAATCGGTCCAGCCGTTCTCGAGTTTTAGCGAGACTAACGAACAGCAATTCATTTTTATATATGTATATAAATAGATACCGTAATTTGCTTATTGATATTTAATTTTAAAACTCAATGAAAACAAACAAAGGTTTTGTTCTAAGGCTTGGCTCGGTAGGCAGCGACTTGGCTCTGCCCCTGGCATTGCTGAAGTCCATGGGCGACGGTAACCACTCGCCATTAGATGGGCCGTATGCTCGTCTGCCTACAAGGGCAATAAAAAAAGGCTTTCGCGGTCACCTTGTATGTCGTGAAAGTGTGTTGAAATTGTCAAAAATGAAAATGAAAAGGCGGCGAGTGACGTGAGCTCACAGGTTCGATCTGAGAGAATTAGCTAACACTAGCCCTAGCAAGAGCAGTTTTTCGCTGAATCTACCAGAAGATTTGGCGAAAAACATATTGAGCTGTGTCTATGGGTTAGTTGGCTCGTCAAACTCTTCGTCGCAATCGACGAATTCGACAAGGACTGTGACCGGTGCTTGAAGAGCCTAAAAGCACATAACAGTGCTTATGATTACAGGCCCTTTTAAAATACCCGCGAAAAAAATAAATACCGAAAGAAATTTTTGAGTTTTTACTTTTCGTCGAAGAGTTCGACGTGCAACCTAATCCATAGACACAACCTAACATTTTTTTTATGTTTTGAGAGATTACTGGTGGCCCGGAGGCCTTTTCAGTTATACCAGAGCAGGCGGGCGAGCAAAGGCTCACCCAGGAAGGGTGGGATTTGCTAACAGCTGCCCGAGCGCCTCCAAGGCAGACCTAACAACTCAAGAGTAATAGCTTCGTGAATGAATCTACTACCGGATCGGAATCGCGGCCCGCTGAGAAGATCCGGCGAGAAACTCAGCGGTTCAACCTAAAATCACGAGCCCGCTGAGTTATTCGCCGGATCTTCTCAGCGGGTCGCGGTTTCGATCCGATGGTAGATACATTCGGGCATCAGCTGCCCTTGAGTTGTTAGGTCTGCCTTGGAGGCGCTCGGGTAGCTGTTAGCAAATCCTACCTCTCCTGACCAAGCCTTGGAGTTCGCCCACCTCCCCTAACGAATACAGAAAGGTTTTCAGATCACCGATTATTCTTCTACCCTCAGAAATTTTAAATCGTATCTTTTGGATTATTTACTATTCTATTCATTCTCCATCTTGTCTTTTTTTTCCTACCTAAGCCTTGAAAGGCTATTTCAGCGTAACCTTAACTAGTAGGTGAGCTCACGGGGCTCAAACTGGAGTTTTTTTTTTTTTTTTTGCTTAGATTTGTAGACGAGCTCACAGCCCACCTGGTGTTAAGTGGTTACTGGAGCCCATAGACACAAATGGCCATAGGCGCCCATAGGCCCATAGGCGTAAATGCGCCACACACCTTGAGATATAAGTTCAACGGCTGCCCCACCCTTCAAACCGAAACGCATTACTGCTTCACGGCAAAAATAGGCGGGGCGGTGGTACCTACCCGTGCGGACTCACAAGAGGTCTTACCACCAGTAAATGTGTGATGCTAACACTGGCCCTAGCAAGAGCAGTGCTTCGCAGAATCTACCACCGGATCGGAAACACGACCCACTGAGAAGATCCGGCAAGAAACTCAGTGGGCTGAGATTGTCTTTGTATCAGAGCAGTCGTTTTAAAAACCCAATTGCGACTTTACCAACTCTTCTCATAAGTGGACTTCGGTCGCTTAAAACCAGGTGGGCTGTGAGCTCGACCGCGGAATTACAGCAATAAATAAAAACAAAAACACCGCCCACAAAATTAACGTTACTTTAATATGAAATTTAATAATGGCTTTTTTCGAGCCTATTCCTAAACAGCGCGGTTGCGTCTAATAGCTCGGCATTTAGCTCGGAAACTCCGAGGGGCGTATTTAAGTAAATTACCCCCGAAATGGGGTTTTAAACACCCACTTATCCCATCAACGAGTGCTGCCCGCTAAATGGGATAAAACGATATTCGAATGTGTCCACGGTGCCACGACTATAAAAAAAAATCGTGCAATCTGTTCTGATCTCGTCAACGATGCTACTCGCATAGTCACACAGTATTTCCTGAAAGATATCTTTTTTGGGACATTTTAATTTTCAAAAAAAAAAAACACTAAGCGTTTTTTTTTTGTTCTGTATTTATAAATTTTTATAAACTGGATTTGGAGTCTCCATTTGAGCAAGAATTTTCTTGTGTTTAGGGAAACCGCGAACTGTATGCGAAAACACGCACACATTTCACACTATGTTCACTGAGAGACAGAAAACAAATGTATACAACTTCAAAACCGAATATTCCCGCATGAGATACCACGCTATCACGAATATACGAGCTTATTCTAATCTGTCTTCTATCTCTATATATAAAAATGAATTGCTGTTCGTTAGTCTCGCTAAAACTCGAGAACGGCTGGACCGATTTGGCTAATTTTGGTCTCGAATTATTTGTGGAAGTCCAGAGAAGGTTTAAAAGGTAGATAATTATGAAAATGCTCGGAATGAAATAAAAACAACAATTTTGTTTTTCCTTTGATGTGTCCCCCGTTGAACGGATTCCTTTTGTTTGTTTTAAGTTTATTTTATACAAAAGTTTAGGTCTTTTATTTATTGATTGAGGCACTACGAAGTCTGCCGGGTCAGCTAGTTATATATAAAATTTAAAATTTAATACCGCCAAATTCAAATCGGATCAGATGCCATAAAAAAGAATATTCATTCTTTATATATTCATTCAATATACATTGGAAACACTCACCATATTCGTTTAAGCATTCTCTCAATTAACTATGAACATAATTTGGTTTCTTCGTTTTTGTGGAATGATTTCGTGGTAATGGCGCCCATCGGATGCTAGTTAACAACGAGAACCGAAGCATCTTTGTTTTAATACGACAGATGTTCCTTTTCGGTTGGAACTGTTAACGTATTCATTCTGTATTAGAGGTCCCGCAGTAGTCGAAATTCGACTATAATTCATTGTAATTGTAAGTTTGTACACTGTTATGATTGTATTTTATACTTCTATAATCACAAATTTCGCCAAGACTACACTATAAAAAATATTAACAAAGACAAACAATATTTAATCTATTCTCAATTTGACAACAGACGTCAAGAACAAAAGTTTGACAATAAATAATATGCATGCGTGTGTGCCTCAAATACATGGTATGTAGTGTGTGTAATGTTTTCTTTATTGATTTAATGTATCTTTTATGCATTATTTAAAAAATATATTAGCATTGTGTACTTCTTCTCTATATTCTCTATAAGTGTGGAAAATTTCATACTCCTCCGTCCGCGCAATTTTCGTAAAAAGGGATACAAAGTTTTTGCATCAAGTATTAATATATAGATTACCGAATATAGGTACAACGAAATTTATTAACATTTTGACGGACATAGAATTTTGTTAGCTATAGACCAGCGACTTTGAAATCATTTAAAACAATCTTGAATATTTCATCGGCATCACGTTAGGATTTTCTTTCGTGTAAGCCTTTGCCGGAAACAGACAAAAAAATAGCAATAGAAACTTTTGGCGGGAACACGAGGCGCGAAATTGTGTGGATTGTTTTGTTTTGTTGATCTATTGCTTATTTAATTTTAATAAATAATGGTCGTTCATTAACTGTTTAGCGTCATTGTGAATGCATAAATGTGGGAAAGTTATATAACGCCGATGGACATGGCTTTTGGGCTCTCTCAAAATGCCCGCTGAAGTTTAAATAAAATCACAATGTTTTATTAGGACGTAATCACATTGTCTATAGTATAATGATAGTTACATTTGATAGTTTTCAGAGAGAGCATTTGTAAGACTTTCAATTCTGTATTAGATTCTCCTTATCAATATACAAGAGTTATATCCTCTACAAAACTATGCTTGATCTCTTCATAATAATCAGCGGCTTCTCTGAGGCACTGGATCGCTACTCAGGTGAACACAAGATGGCGACCATTAAAATAATCCTGGCCATGTAACAGTAAACGATATCGATGAGAATCACTAAATGCTCTAATGAATGCGCTTTGATGGGCTGATGTTAGGCGACCGTAATTAATTCTAATGTTCTTTCACATGTTTGACATGTGTCAAACTTGTCAACAAGCAGCCGACAAACTTTAATTTGCGGCCGTCAAATGCATCGTGCCGTTTGTAATATACTGTGTCTCTCCATTTTGGATTGTAAATATGTTTTTTGTTTTTCTCTTTCTGTGATGTTGACCGCGACGTATAACTTCATATATGTTATTAATTACACGTCTTGTTGACTGTTTGAATCGTGTCCCTTGCTTAAGCCTAGCATTACTTAAAAATTTTTTTTTTTTTTGCATCTAAGATATTTTTTACTGGTTTCACTGGTGGTAGGACCCCTTGTGAGTCCGTACCGGTAGGTACCACTGCCCCGCCTATTTCTGCCGTAAAGCAGTAATGCGTTTCAGTTTGAAGGGCGGGGCAGCCGTTGTAACTTAGAACCTTAGAACTTATAACTCAAGGTGTGTGGCGCATTTACGTTGTAGATGTCTATGGTTCCAATAACTACTTAACACCAGGTTGGCTGTGAGCTCATCCACACATCTAGGATATAAAAAAATAATTAAAAAATATCTATTTATACGACAAACCATATAGGAAGTTTGCTAACTAGAATATCTAGGCTTAATTATAACAAATAAGCTAATAGAAAATTTCGTTTGTGAAGTCCAAAGTTTTGCGTTGGAAAATATAAATTCTCATAACTCCTTGAATCATAAAACCTACTGGGGAAGCTTCGTAACGAAAAAGCGTTACTTCTATACCAATACTGTTCAAAAAAAAACTCTTTATCGATTAAAGAAAAATATAATCAGACTAATTTAATCTCCAAACCAATTTGAGCCCACAATTATTCTCCTTAACTGCCCACAATGTGAAATTGTCGGCACTTCATAGATTAAAGCGATAAACAGCCAACTTACAAAGAATAAGACAGCACAAATAGAATTTAAATTAACCCCTATGACGTTGCGCATAGAGTTAATTTTAACTGTGAGATACGTAAGCCAATCATTGTGTTACGACAAAGGATTATTTAGTTATAATTCGATAATGTATTATCTGTACAGAACTGTCAATCGCCATTACAGAAATGTCACGTTGACAGCCAGTCAACCAATCGGGGACGCGTTCGATATTTGAGTATTTTGTAACAATTTGGAACGCTAGAAAAACTACTATCTAAAAGAAAAGAATAGCTTCCATTTTTAATATAAAAATTTAAAAACGTTGAAACTAACTCACCAGTAGTAAGGTGTCTTGTGAGTCAGCATGAGTAGGTACCACCACCCTATCTATTTCTGCCGTGAAGCAGTAATGCGTTCCGGTTTGAAAGGTGGGGCAACCGTTGTACTATAAAAACCAATACCTTAGAACTCATAACTCAAGATAGGCGGTGGCATTTACGTTGTTGATGTCCATGGGCTCCTGTAACCACTTAACACCAGCTGAGCCTTGAGCTCGTCCACCCATCGAAGCAATAAAAAAATAACAGACATTTAAAGTGATTTTTTAATTTTTATTTATTCCGATTAATAAAAATTTCCACCCACAGTATCGACATGGTAATGAACCATTATTTAATGATTTATCTTCGAAATCCCTTAATGGCATCTTTTTATCCACTAGACGATTGGACATTCCCTCGTTCCAGAAGTTCAGGAATCATTGAAGCCGGATATCAGGTCTTTTTTTTTCCTACCTATGCTGATTGCCTTGAGAGGCTATTTCAGCTTCACCCTAACGTGTGTAGGTGAGCTCACGGGGCTCAAACCGGAGTGTTGCTAACACTGACCCTAGCAAGAGTAGTGCTTCGCAGAATCTACCACCGGATCGAAAACGCGACCCACTGAGAAGTTCCGGCGAGCAACTCAGTGGGCTGTGTGTATGGGTTAATTCGCTCGTCGAGGCCTTCGTCGCAAGCGACGGTTTAGACGAGGACGGTGACCGGTGCTTGTGGTGCCTAAAAGCACCGTTAATGGATCGGGAGAATCCGTAATGACGTGCTTTGGGCGACGTCGACTGTTTACCATTCGGTCTACAGGATCGGGTATGTAGTTTCCAGCGGCCACGACAAGAAGGTTCTCATAAATCTCAATACTATTATGCGACAGCCGTCTCAGGCTTCACACCAGAACGCATAGCTTCGCTGTTGGTGGCCGTTTGTGGTATCTACCCTTGCGGATTCACAATATACCTTGCTATCAGCGAAAACCATAAGAAAATTCTAATCACTACATAGTATAAAATAAAGTCGCTTTCTCTGTCCCTGTATCCCTATGTATGCTTAAATCTTTAAAACTACGCAACGGATTTTGATGCGGTTTCTTTTATTAAATAGAGTGATTGAAGAGGAAGGTTTATATGTATAATAACATCCATTAAATATTGGAGAAATCCATATATATATATAAAAATGAATTGCTGTTCGTTAGTCTCGCTAAAACTCGAGCACGGCTGAACCGATTTGGCTAATTTTGGTCTTGAATTATTTGCGGAAGTCCAGAGAAGGTTTAAAAGGTAAATAAATATGAAAATGCTGGGAATTAAATAAAAATAACAATTTTATTTTTCCTTTGATGTCCCCCCAGTCGGATGGATTCCTTTTGTTTGTTTTAAGTTTATTTTATACAAAAGCTTAGGTCTTTTATTTATAGATGGAGGCATTCAGAAGTCTGCTGGGTCAGCTAGTCAATAATAAATTACAGTTTCCGAAGCGAAGCGAGGGCGGGTCGCTAATAGTTCATCAAAGAAAGCCAAGCTTGGCGCTACTTACAGAGCATGCTATCATTGCCATTCAATTATATATTCTAGCTACTATCAATGGTGATTTGTTTAGGCCACAAATGACGTCACGTTTAACGGAGTTGGCTTCAGACAAATCCTGAAAAGCTAAAGCGACAATTCTTCCAAAATACGAACCGCCCCATTCTGTATTAGATTAAAATTTTAATCCCCGCAAAAAATGTCAAGAACTTTTGACTTTAACCGGAGAAAAAAAAAGGTATGAATAACACATTACGGAGTAAAGTGCCGCGCTATATCATGCGCGAAACGACAGGATTAGTGCGCAGGTAGCGGGTTCGATAGTCGGGCGGTTCACGGGAAGCGATGCGGGTGGTTTCTCTGTGATAGATTCACAAATAAGATAACAGGGTGAGTAATTGGTTTTTTTTTAGGGTTCCAGCATAGACTTTTTTTCCTAGCTAAGCTGGGTTTTTTTTATTTTTATTTTTACTGCTTAGATGGGTGTACGAGCAAAGGGTGCCCCACCCTTCAACGCATTACTGCTTCACAGCAGAAATAAGCGGGGCGGTGGTACCTGCCCGTGCGGACTCACAAGAGGTCTTACCACCAGTAAAATAACTCCAAGGGGTTATACTAGATTCGCAAAACGAGTAGGTGAGCTCACGGGACTCTAACCTGACGACGTTGCTAACACTAGCCCTAGTAAGAGCAGTGCTTCGTAGAATCTACCACCGGATGGGAATCGCGACTCACTGAAAAGATAAGGGCAGAAACTCAGTAAGCCCAGCATAGGTCAAACTGCAATGTTATTCTATACACAAGCACTTTTTGGTGTCTACCGCCCAGTACTTAATACCCTCAAGGAATTATTCTGGTTTCAGCTTGACTTGTGGAAGAGCTCACCGGGCTTAGTCTAAGATAATTTCCTAACACTAGCCCTAACAAGAGCAGTGCTTCACAGAATCCACCACCAGATCGGAATCGTGACCCATTCAGAAGATACGCCGAGAAACTCCATAGAGAGACCTTAACCTTTAATTTTTATACGGAACCTAAGATATTAAAACCGATTCAATTTTGCGAACGATTCAAACAAAGTTTTAACGCATTTCGCACTTTCCCAAAGTACTCGGACAAGAAGAGATTAAAGTTAATTCTATTTAATTTATTAACGTTTCAATGGTTTTTCGTTAATTTCGTCCGCCCGGCTACAGAGAGCTGGTGGTGTCTCTCAGTGGCCGTGAAAGAACATTTAATAAGTTTTGGCTCTACATAAAAAGGGTAACGTTTTGTTGGGCTTCGCTAATAGGCTTACAGCTTTTGGGTTTAAATGGCTTTTTAATTTTAATAGCACTTATTCAAAGAAGCCTTTTTTTGTAGTGAATGCGTCTAGCGCTTTTCAAACAAGTTTTTGAAAGAGTTTCGCACCGCATAAATCGGTTTTACGACGATTCGTACGTTTTTTTTATTGCTTAGATGGGGTGACGAGCTCATAGCCCACCTGGTGTTAAGTGGTTATTGGAGCCCATAGACATTCACAACGTAAATGCGCCACCCACCTTGAGATATAAGTTCTAAGGTCTCAAGTATGGTTACAATGGCTGCCTCACCCTTCAAACCGAAACGCATTACTGCTTCACGGCTGAAATAGGCCGGGTGGTGGTACCCACCCGCTCGGACTCACAAGAGGTCCTACCACCAGTAACGTGACAATAATATATTATCTATACTAATATTATAAAGAGGAAAGATTTGTTTGTTTGTTTGTTTCGAATAGGCTCCGAAACTACTGGACCGATTTGAAAAATTCTTTATCCATTAGAAGCCGACATTGTCCCTGATGAACATAGGCTACTTTTTTTAATTTTTTTTTTTTTTTTTTTTGTTTCATGTCTGTTTTAATGTTTCCGAAGCGAAGCGAGGGCGGGTCGCTAGTTATTAATATATTAATAAATCAATTCGTTTAAATCTTAAATTAATCTAACAGGTTTTGGTAGCGTTTTGCGATAGTGGTTAGTGCTTAGCAATGTTAAAATACAAATAAAGGGGACAGTATTTTTTGTAGTATAACTATGATACTATGCCAGGTCGCGGCAAGAAAAGGCAAAGGAACCCGAGGGAAATAGGAACGGTTTGGAGTCGTCCGAAAATAGCGACTGCACTAGTACTACGGTACGACTTAAAGAGTGGTGGCCACTTTTTTATTTGCTACAATAGATGGACGAGTTCGTGGCCCACCTGATGTGTTTAGTTTTTTTTTTTATTGCTTAGATGGGTGGACGAGCTCACGGCCCACCTGGTTAAGTGGTTACCGGAACCCATAGACATCTACAAAGTAAATGCAAACAAAACGCATTACTGCTTCACGGCAGAAATAGGCAGGGTGGTGGCACCTACCCGCGCGGACTCACAAGAGGTCCTACCACCAGTAAAGTGGATGTGGTCACCGGAGCCCAAAGACATCAGCCTGACATCAGCCAGACAAGCATCAGTGGGCTGTGCTTCAATAATAAAAAAAAGTAACGTCATACGGACGTTCAACACAAAATAAATTGTTTTCCATTTGAATTTGAACAAGTCCATTTTATCCATTACAATCGGAGTTGAATACCGTCGTGTGCACACAAAAGATGTTTTATGACCAATAAAACTGACGACGCATCGTGAATCACGGCCGGTAACCGTCGCGGCGTTGACACTGTCACTGTCAGTCGTTAACTCGAGACCGTCCTAAGATTATTCACCGATTTCTTAACAAGAATGTTTTGTTATTAGTCAATGAATGTTTTCTTGACGCGATCTAAGGTCCGTTTGCTGAAAGCGCTGCTGTCTGGACAGTGACTGTCCCTATCTCATAAGATACCCGATGTACGCATATAGAATGATAGAATACTTCTTTCTTAGAAATTACAACATGGGAAGGACCAGCGGGCAAAAGAAGAAGAGGACGACCAAGAAGCAGATGGATCGACGAAATAATAGCAGCAACTGGAAAAGAATGGAGAAACAAAGCCAAGGATAGGGAAGAGTGGGGCAAGCTGGAGGAGGCCTATACCCGAATGGGGTTCCAAGCACAAGTTTATATTTAATTTTGTAATTTTATTTGATAAGGTGTTTTTTCTTTTTTTTCTTTTTTTCTATTTGTGTTTGGAAATAAAATGGGCTTATTATTATTATTATACTTCTTTCTTTAATCCTCTAGTTAAATTAAGCACTTAACATATTCAGGAACGATTTCTGCAATGAAGGAAATAGCCATAGTCTAATACATATAAGGCCTTACCGATATTGATTATAGCATTTCCGAATCTCTTAGTATCTAAAGAGTATCTCTTAGTTTTGTAGCAAAGGGTATTCGACCAACAAGGCCATAGAAAGAACGCTAGCGTCCACCTAGAGATATGTCCATATATCAGTTGAATTGTGGAACTGTTTCAATTGCGATATAACTAGTCTCAGACCTCAACCCTTTAGACTTCAAATTATGGTCAGTTTTAGGCGACATGGCCTGCTCTAAACGACACGGCGACATTGAGTCTCTTAAGAAATCTTTGGAGCAAGCAGTGGCGAAATTTCCCTTGGAACCAGTACGTAAATCCATAGATTCGTGGCCAAACAGATTAAAGGTCTGTATAAAAGCCAAAGGTGGTCATTTCGAATAGATTTTTTATTTATTTTTTATTTTTTGCTGAGACTTTAATAAATATGTAAGTATACATTTTAATAATATTACATTACTACATTTAACCTTGAAAAATTGACTGTGGTGGTCGAGATAGAAGGGAAAAGACCCACCGGCCGGCCGCCAAACCGTTGGTCAAATCAGGTAACTGCGCTCACTGGACTCTCTGTTGCGACCGCCCTGAGAGAAACCGAAAACCGAAGGAAATGGAAGCTGATGGTGCAAAGAGCCACGAAGGGCTTTCAGGGATACGACCTTCAGCAACGAAGTATGCGAGTAAGAAGAAGACTACATTTAAAAAAAATATGCATTTTCATTTGTAACAGAACTTATGGCGGGACTAGGTATATTTGATAATATATTTCCGGTGTAACGAGTCAAAGGCTCTCAAACTGTCCGCCATGCGACACATAGTCACGGGCGCAACAAAAAACTTGAGGTGTGAAGTGGAACTATTTATTTTACAAACCATCGGCTGAGCCTCCAAAGCTAAACGACTGGCTGCTTCGCGGTTTAAACAGGTTGCGTGCCCGTGCTGGACACTCCACGTCCTTCCACTAGCAAAGCGCAGTAATTATCACAAGCCCGCATTGAATGACAACGTTCATATAACAAAGTCGTAAAACTTAATGCAAACAAAACATGTTTAAACCTTTAAAAATAAACATTTTAGTGCGCATTATCGAGGAGTCGTTTACGGCAATAAAAACAAAAGCGTATATCATTTCTCAACAATGTCTTATTGTTGAATTGTAATGAGGTAAATAAAGTTTTTAAACGTCAATAAACGGAAAACGTGGACTGTGGAAATGCGGAATTCTAAGCGTCTCTGGCCTTGTAGTCTGCAATGATGAGTACGGTATGTTTAGCGCGAGTTTTTTAACGTTGTTGATAACGTAGAAGTTAACTCAAATTTGTATGCAGTTGGAACAGCGCCCCTAGCGACAAACGTAGACAAACGTTCTAACTCTATACAAATTTTGAGTTAGCTTTTACGCTATAGAAAACGTTAAAAAACTAAGCTTGTTCCTGTCACCAGCAAGGATTCTATTCTAGTCTATCAGCCCACAGACGTCCACTGCTCGACATAGGCCTCCCCAATCCTCGCCACAACGATCCTGCGCTGCTTGCATCCGGTGGATCTCCGTGAACCTCAATAGGTCGTCGGTCCATCTTGTGAGAGGTTGCTAGGCAACAAATCAATCTCTTCTCAAGGCTACACCTAACTGAGCACTTACAAGGCTACACCTAACAGAGCATTTACTATTGACTAAGTCTACACCTCTAAGTCTAAAAGAGCACTTAGTATTGACTAAGTGCTCTGTTAGGTGTAGCCTTGAGAAGAGAATGATTTGTTGCCTAGCAACCTCCCACAAGATGGACTATTGAGTGATGAGTGATATGGACACTGTTGAGTGAACCTGAAAATCTCGGTATGCTCGCACTGTCACTGGAGGATCCAGGAGCTTGACTGTAGCCCCTGACATTGAGATCTATCATCAGCGGTAACCACCAGAGGGGCTGCAAACTGTCTGTTTACGAAGCTTATTAAAAAAAATGTCAATCAATGTTTCACTGTAACGCCTTACCGATATTTTGATACTAGGTATGTACTTTAAATAGCCAATTCGTAGTTTTTCGTTTACTTCAAATAAGAGTAGGTAATGCAGTTCGTCATTATTCTAAACAAAATAGAGATTGTAGCTAGTAGCTGGTGGCGTAGAACAACTATTTGACAGATATATATTATTATTATTTTATTGCCCTTGTAGGCAGACGAGCATACGGCCCACCTGGTGGTGAGTGGTTACCGTCGCCCATGGACTTCAGCAATGCCAGGGGCAGAGCCAAGCCGCTGCCTACCAAATCTGAATTGCGTTTCATTCCACATGAATCGACATTCACAAGATAAATTTTCATAAATGTTTTAAAGTACTCTCTCTCTTCTACATCGTTCCCTCACTGCTAAGGATCGCGACCACATGTGATGTTCCTCCACAGTGTTCGATCATGGGTGACACGGACCGCGTGGTACAGACTACCACCAAGTACTACTGCTCTTACTATATCTGACCATCTGGCTGGAGTTCTGCCCAGGGCGCGTTTGCCCTCTATGCGACCCGCAATTATAATTAATATAGTACATACTTACACAAATTCCGAACAATAGCATTTGAAGCGTCGGTCTGCCGAGCAATACACCCTCTCTCCCTTAGAAGCAGCCCACTGAGTTTCTCGCCGGATCTTCTAAGTGGGTTGCCTTTCCGATCCGGTGGTAGATTCTGCGAAGCACTGCTCTTGCTAGGGCCAATTTTAACAACAATTCCGGTTTGAGCCCTGTGTGCTCATTTACACGTTAGGGTGAAGCTGAAATAGCCTCTCAAGGATATTAGCATAAGTAGGAAAAAAAAACACCCTCTCGTCGAAGATCTTTCCTTTGTCGTCACTTTCATCTAACATTTTTAAAGCGCCCCCACTAGTGCCTACTTTGATTTGCGAATTCAAAGCCTAGTAGCTCTTTCGGATAAAACGGATTTCGGACGTCACTCAAGCAGCCAGTCGTAAAAATCAAATCAAACGAATATACGAGATAATAATAATATGTATTATAGCAGTGGTACTCATTGAGAGAGATCACAATTGTAGGATCTTATATTAGCTACATTAAGAATCGCAGCGAAACGTATCGCCTCCTTGTCTGAGGACAAACAAGATGAGGAAAAAAACACTTAAAAAATTCACCAAACTGCCGACTTCGGGGTACCAAATAAAACATAATTTCCATAAACAATATCGAAGGATAATCGATTTATTAACGATTCTGCGCACGCGCCCACTCTGCATTCTCGTGTGTTGCCAGCATTGCATCAATGACGTCACCAAGAAGCTATTTGTGTGGTCCGATTTAAAAAAAAAAACATCATTTGCCCGTCCGTTTTGTATGAAATTTAAATTAATAATGCATTTCCTTTTGTTTTATTAATAGTTCTTAGAGACGCAACACTATGCTTAACGCGCTAATCGTAGATTTTTATTGTTTGTATTTAATTTAATAATAATGGTGTATTTAATAATGCTGCTATCTCAAGCACTGGAGGATGTGGCGAAGAGATCAGACGACGATGCGCTATTACCAGGTCAGCAGTGGAACGGCTGGGAAAGATTTGGAAGGATAGGAGGATTACCAAGAAGACTAAGGTCAGATTGATGAAATGAATCCACTATGGTCGAATGTACTCGAAGCGGTTCGAACCGCCAGACCTGGAAGCGCATGCCTGGAGGGCAGTCGTTGGGAGCATGGGCGACCTAGCAGGTCCCCCTGCATATACAGCATCAGCGCAACCACGACGACTTTGACAAGAGTGTCCGACTGAGAAAAAGAAGATTTAATAATAATTGACGTGGGTTTTGAAGATCAGTCGAACAAAAACCGAGTACATGTTCTGTGATTTTAGTAGTTCTTCAGACTTCACGCCAATCGCCTTCGCTGGTGTAGCCCTGTCAGTGTGCTCCGACTTCAAGTACCTCGGTTCTATATTGCAAAGCAGCGGCAACATAGACCGTGACAAAACAAACCTAATAAAAGCTGGTTAGGTGAAATGGCGACAGATCTCTGCAACTAGCTATGACGAGCGCTATGACATGTCCTTCTTGGCTTGTGGCGAGAATATTATGTGGTAGGCAGCGGCTTGGCTCTGCCCCTGGCATTGCTGAGTCCATGGGCGACGGTAACCACTCACCATCATGTGGGCCGTATGCTCGTCTGCCTAGAAGGTCAATAAAAAAAAACAGCATGCAATCGTAAAATGCCCCTTAAGCTCAAGGGGATAGTTTACAAAACGATCATTAGATCTGTAATGCTGTGTAGATCCTAATGTTGGATGAGGAAACTAAAGCATGAAAGAAGAGTGCATGCGGCAGAGATGCGAATGTTTAGATGGATGTGTGGAGTGACAAGAATGGACAAGATAAAGAATGAGTATATCAGAGGAAGTGTGAAAGTAGCTCCGGTGATTGACAAATTAGAGAGCGGACGGTTAGCGTGGTATGGACATGTGATGCGTAGAGAGGAGATGCATGTGACTAGGAGATGTATGGAAATGGTAGTGCAAGGTAGAGGGGGATGAGGTCAACCGAAGAAGACATGGATGGAGCGTGAGAATGATATATGAGAGAGAGAGGAGTGAGTGTTGAGATGACGGCTGATAGAAGAGAACGGAATGGTAAAATTATCTGTACCGACCTCACCTAGTGGGATAATAAGCTGATGAAGATAATAAGGCGCGATACAAAAAGCAGTTACCCTCGATGCAGTGCTTATTGTGAGGAGGTTTCTCACTCTGGAGTCCTAGCCATTGGTGACTGGTATCGTAGACACTGCCATCAGCGGGAATCTATTTTTTGTATAGTGTTTTTTAAAACTGTATTTTAATATTTTTAAAGAAAATTGTGTAATCAATAATATATTAAATAAACATAGTAGAATAATAATAAAATCGTTTATTGCCTTTCAGACAGATTTAGTTGTAACAGGTAGATAAACAAAGAAAAAGAAAACAAAGAGGCAAAAGGAGGTGACTCAGCTAATCCAGTCGAAAGTGGATGCATCGGGATATCAGTTATTACTGGTGGTAGGACGTCTTGTGAGCCCGCTCGGGTAGGTACCATAACCCTGTTTCCTCTGCAAGGCAGCAATGACTTCCGATTTAAAGGGTGGGACAGCCGTTGTACTATAAGACTCCAAATTCACGTCTCTAAGTGGGTGGCGGCATAACGATTCAAAAAAAGATAGAGTGACCAAGTGCCCGAGCACCTAGACACGAGACTGTGTCCCATAAGTGTCTACAATTCACAAAAAAGGCCACAGGTGGGTCAACAATGACCGATCGATTGAAGGATAAATCGTCGTTTCGCATTAAAAGTGCACAATTTCATAAAATATTCGAAATTGAGTTAATATTATGTGGAATTATTTGGTATCACCAGTCTTTTTCTCATAAATACTGTCAAAAGAGCGTAGTTTAGTTTTAATTTTTTTTTAGGTTACCTTTGTTTTGACTATTAACAAAATTAATACATAATTTTATCTTAGTTTAAAAGACAGAGGTAACTGGTAAAAAATAAAAAATAAATATTGCAAAGATGATTAATATTAAAAATATCACATATTAGGCCTTTAAAACGCTCTCCTGTAAAATTAGTAAGTTTTGAGATTATACAGCTTTAATGCGAGAAGACGAAATGTGCTCACATCCAGTTTGCATTTAGATATCGGGGACAATAATATACCACTAGTGATTGTCGCACTCGCCACACCAAAACGCTATAAGTGACTACTTAGAAACAGACTAGAGAAACATCTTATGATAACCTACCCATGTCTACGGGTAAACGTCCTATCTCTAACGCTATTCATTACGAAAAATCTTACATGTTATGAATTCGACTCTCTTAGACAATATTATAAGATACTAGCTATACTCGACCGCTTCGCTGGGCATTTAAAATTAACATTATCTCTCACCCCCACAAACATTCTCATCATTAACGCCCCCGCAACTGGTGTAAGGAGTCCAACACTCATATAAATATTAGCCTATCCATTAAGTACGTGTATTTTCTACATGCATACCAAGTTTCAAGTCAATCGAATGCATGGTTCAGTAGTTATAACGGAACATCCGTAAAAACCACTGTAGATTTATATATTAGTATAGATTATATTCTTTGGACATATTACCAGAAAGAGAGGTGATAATTTAGAACGGCTTCTGGTAACAGGCCAGGTTTTTTTTATTTTTTTTATTGCTTAGATGGGTGGACGAGCTCACAGGCCAACTGGTGTTAAGTGGTTACTGGAGCCCATAGACATCTACAACGTAAAGCGGTAAAGGTATGCGGAAGAAAGCCCAGAGACATAATCCCAATGCGCTGGTGAGAGACAATATTAAAACCGATATAGTGGAAGTCTGGCTTTCACAGGTATTGGAATATGTTCCTATAGAAAAAGGGAATCCGATATAATTGCGTCACTTGCAATTTTAATATTTACAATCTTTGTATTATCTGCAGATTATCAAAGACTCTTAAGGGAATTTGGTAAAATAAAAATCATGTGTGTGTGTTTTTTTTTATATAATTTATTCAAAATTATATTATTTACCGTTTACATCTTGAAGGTTTCACATATAATACAGTTTCCGAGAGTTGAGGAAGAGTATGTAAAGAGACTATTTTCAAAACATAGTTGACAATAAGTTTCAAATACTATACTGAGTTGTCGCATCTTTTTATTTATTTACAGTTTGAAATGCTTCAGATAGTTTACAGGCTTCTCTGTATACAATATATAAATACGAGTTTAAACAGTGAAAGTACTTTAATAATATCTCCTCTAGACTTCAGAAGTTACTATATTATATCGAGGGAGTGACAGGATATTTGGTTTAAGTGACATTCCGCTTAATACACAACATTTATCTTTGTAATTAAAGGTGCGTTTTCATCATCATCAACATCATCATTTCAGCCTATCGCCGTCCACTGCTGAACATAGGCCTCTCCAATAGATTTCCAGTGCGACCGGTCCATTGCCACCTGCATCCAACGAGACCCAGCGCTTTTTACTAGGTCGTCGGTCCATCTAGTAGGTGGCCGTCCCACACTGCGCTTGCCAGTACGTGGTCGCCACTCCAGGATCTTTCTGCCCCATCGACCGTCCTCTCTTCGTGCTATGTGGCCGGCCCATTGCCACTTCAGTTCACTAATTCTACGGGCTGTGTCAGCAACCTTCGTTCTTCTACGGATCTCCTCATTTCGGATTCGATCACGTACAGAAATGCCGAGCATAGCCCTCTCCATATGCGTTTTATTAAGTATTATTGACAACAATTCGAGGTTTGTAATTGAAGTTCAATTAAGTTTTACGTCATTCGAAAAGCCGAAGAAGTTTTTTTGTTAGGATATTTTTTCGCAAAATTATATTAAATGTCTCTCATGTAAAGTTACAAAACTTTTCTTTTGCCCCTCGATATAATAAAGAATTAACACGAAAACAAAATTTTCCGCTACACAAGTGTTTAAATCCTGCACAGTGTACAACAATGTCTGTTTTAAAATGCAGCTTGACAATGACATTGACGGTCGACACTTAGAATCCGTTTAGCAATTATTTATGTACTATTAACGCAGTGGGTCTAGGTATTTATCGTCAAATGCGTTTCAGATAGTGCTGGCGGCAATAGATCTCACAATCGCTTTATATACTTGAGCATGGAGGATAGATAGTATATAGAACCGTCTCATATGGAAGACAAGTTGGAAAGGCTGTCCAATAACCCAACTAAACCACGCAGCGTAGTATGTGCCGTGATAAAAATGTAGCTGTTTTAACGGGGTTTACAATTTATTAAAATAACTTTTGCTGCAATTCTGTCCTCATATGAGAGACAAGTTGGAAAAGCTGTCCAATAACCCAACTAAACCACGCAGCGTGGTGAGTGCCGTGATAAAAATGTAGCAGTTTTAAGGGAATTTACAATTTATTAAAATAACTTTTGCTAAAATTTTGTCCTCATATTATGGGAGACAAATTGGAAAAGCTGTCCAATGACCCAACTAAACCACGCGGCGTAGTAAGTGGCGTGATAAAAATGTAGCAGTTTTAACGGAGTTTATATTTTATTAAAATAACTTTTGCTGCAATCTTGTCCTCATATGAGAGACAAGTTGGAAAAGCTGTCCAATAACCCAACTAAACCACGCAGCGTGGTGAGTGCCGTGATAAAAATGTAACAGTTTTAACGGAGTGAACAATTTATTAACATAACTTTTATCGCCATCTTTGAAATAGCACCACTAGCTACGGTGACGCCGCTCTGTTTGCTTGCTTTTTAAAGGACACTTGTTAATACAAAAAGAGTGTTTTCCAAACATCTACCCTCCATACATTTGATTTTTATCATTATTTACGTTAAAATTGTCAAATGGCTTTTGAAAATGTCGTATTTTAATGAGTTCGTTAGCAAATACCTCTCAAATATCGACGCTTGAAAGGCAAACGTGACTAAGCGACAATAACTGCTTTGTACATAAATGATAGGCAATAACCATATTCGATGCGCAAAAAAAATAATATATTTCTAGGTCTGTTAAAATCATTTCAACCCTACAGTTAGATTCGTTAAAATAGATTATTTTTTCAGGTATTTCAACTCTAAATTAGTCTACTGTAAAGTTCACGCATTGTCGCTTAGTCACGTTTGCCTTTCAAGCGTCGATATCCTCAGAGAGGCGCTTAATCTTTTCACGCACAATACCGTTGTAAATTCAATGAAAGCTTCATAATGACATTGACCGCTCATATTTTTCATCGACTTTGGTTTTGATTTCAGTTTTTTTTTCCAGAATTACGTTCAATATTAGCAATATCGTGTCTACAAATTAAAAAATATAATTATGACATTGTCAATAATATAAGATGCGGCTTTCATGTGTTTAGTACATAAATATTGTAACACAATAAAGTATATAATCTATTTATCTTCTATTACACAATACATTACCAAATCGAGTGACACACGACAACTTAAGTAACACGCAAATATTTACATTTAAAAAAAACGAAAAGTAAAAGCAATTTACATTAATGCTTAAAGTTCACATATAATATATTTACCATATATTTATTATAAACTTATATTTACATTCACCTATGGCATTCTACTCACGATACAAGGAACATTTTATATTATACATACTTTTGTCTACAAATTTGATAAATCTGTAAGTTTAATTGATTATCTGTTTCTGTCAGGCGTTCACAAATTCACTAAGTAGACTTACACTTAGCATCAGACATGTCATTAACACGTGTAATATACAGAGTAAATTCACAATAATATTCGGTTCATCGACAAATATCAAAATTAATAGCCTTTTTTAATATCCAAGGACGAACCGTCTGAAGGTGGCCTAAAGGATAAGACGTCCGGTGCATTCGTATCTAGCGATGCGCCGGTTTTCGTATCCCGCAGGCGGGTACCAATTTTTCTAATGAAATACGTACTTAACAAATGTTTACGATTGACTTCCAAGGTGAAGGAATAACATCGTGTAATAAAAATCTAATCCGCAAAATTATAATTTGCATAATTACTGGTGGTAGGACCTCTTGTGAGTCCGTACGGGTAGGTACCACCACCCCACCTATTTCTGCCGTGAAGCAGTAATGTGTTTCGGTTTGAAGGGCGGGGCAGCCGTTGTAATTATACTGAGACCTTAGAACTCATATCTTAAGGTGGGTGGCGGCATTTACGTTGTAGATAGATGTCTATGGATTCCGGTAACCACTTAACACCAGGCGGGCTGTGAGCTCATCCACCCATCTAAGCAATAAAAAAAGAAAAAAACTAGCAAGTCTCTTTTATCCTTGATAGTAATAGCATTTAATTAGTTGAGTATAAAACGCAAGATTGAAGTCCTAGCCCAAATCAGATTACGCTCATACCCAGATTGGGCTAGATACCGTCATGTATGGGATAGAAATATGCACAGATTTTATATTAGATTCTGCATTTTGCTAGAAACCGGCCGTTCATCCTCTTTTAATGCTCGACTTAAAAAGCAACAGGGAAACTTGTCTGAACCGACGCGGATGTGATTGTAATAATATAATTAAAATAATATGGTTACCGTATGTTGCAGACGAAACTATGCGACTTGCTTCGCGTTATAAGTACAATAATTCCCCTTATAACACGGTATTCTTATAACGCATTTTCATATAACACGTCTCTACTATAACACGAGTATTCCCCCATATAACGCGAGAATTTCACACGTTATATTTCTGTGCTTTTGTGATGATATACACAATAATAATTATCTGTACAATTCATAATTAATTTCGCGTACCTTTTCACATTGTGTCAATTGTTTTGTTAAAAAATTGAATTAATTTAATTTATTAAATTTGTTTTTCTAGTTCTTTTAATTGTACAAACATTGGTTATCTTGTATTATATTTGTACGTTTTTTTTTATTCTTCATCTCACTCTCTACGCACCGTAGAGAGTGAGATGAGGACTGCCAACGTGACCTGGAGTGATGTCAAGGAGCAAGCGCAAGACAGGGTCAAGTGGAGGCAACTTGTGAGGGCCCTATGTACCAGCGGGGTACCCTAGGACTACAACAAAAAACAAATATTTGTATATATATTATATTTGTACATATCGCGTTATATGGGGTCATACGAGCGCGTTATGCGAGAGTACTCCTACAACGCATTTCCTATAACGCGGAACCAATCTACCGTGTTATAGGGGGAATTACTGTTTTATAAGAATATTGTCCCATTAAACATAAAACCATTAATTACAACAATATAAATATACAATACGCGACGCCACCACGTATCTTAATTAAATACGAATTATGTAATAAATAAATATCATTTTCCGTAAAATATTTTCGATGCATATTATATCATAATTAAGTAGCTTACATTAATTTTTACAAACAAACAGGTTCCACTTTTCAATATAAATTAAAGACTAAACTAAACTTATTAATATACACTCCTTACTTTTTATCATTCGAGATGGGCATTTTAATATTTAAATTATAATTTTTTATTATTATATTTATTCATAATTTTCGGTTGACTTGAAAATTACGTGTTTTTTTTTTTTGAAGAAATTTCGATTTTAACCTCTGACGTCACATCAACAATATCTCACAAATGACCCACGAAACACTAAACTTAAAATACACTTACTTTGAATTGAATAATTTCGATTTTTAATTTACACACATTTTGAAATCTACGGGGCCTGGAATATTTTTTTAAAATAAAGTTTTTTCTTCTTTTTTTTTTAATTGGTAAATTATACCCGAAATTATTATTGGTCAGCCAAACTATTTAACCTTTTTAAATAATACTGAATACTTAAGTTGAGTTATTAACATACTTTTCGTCATTACCAGTGAATATACAAATTGAAAATGATGAAAAACAGCATTTGTTAAATTTGCTGATGTTTAACTTACTATAATTTTGCGGTAAATGTTGTCAAATTCGATATATGAACTACAGCTGGACTTCCCTTGTGAACACGGTCATCGTTCAGTAAATTAACCCACAGACACAGCCCACTGAGTTTCTCGCCGGAACTTCAGAGTGGGTCGCGTCTCCGATCCGGTGGTAGATTCTGCGAAACACAGCTCTTGCTAGGGTTCGCGTTAGCAACGTCGTCAGGCATGAGCCCCGTGAGCTCACCTACTAGTTAAGGTTACGCTGCAATAGCCTCTCAAGGCTATCAGCTTAGGTAGGAACAAAAAAAAAACCTTGTGAATATTTGTTAGCACGCCTCTTTAAGTCAGATGAGCTCACAAGTTATGGTAGGCAGCGGCTAGAGTCCCTGGCATTGCTGACGACCATGAGCGACGGTAACTACTCACCATCAAGTATAGTAAGTCTACCTACTAAGGAAATAAAAATAATATTAAAAAAAAAAAATTTTTTTAGTTTCTCCTCTATATTGCCCCTCACTAAATCTTATAGGCCAAAGAGTTTCTAAAACAAATGAATTGTCCTACATTCAAAGTCCGTCGCAGGGAAATTCTTTAGCTTTGTAACGTAGCTTGATGAGTTCGTTCCGGGACTGTGCCGTAATTCCAGTAGTGGTTTTACCTTAACGCTCTATTATAAGGGTAATTTGTAATTCGCGTTTCCTGCCTTTGTTTAAGCATGATTTACGAGCCCGAGTATCGATTTCATACGAATCGATTAAAATCATGTTTCGAACCGAATGACGTTGAAACGAGAAATTAATGTTCATATTATGAAAGCGTAAGTGAACTTTTTATTGCTGGTAACATTTTTTCGGTTTTCGTTTTTTTTTTTTTTCCTGTTTCGCAACGGAGTTCTGTTTCGTGGCATTGTATTCGATGTTTTAAGTATTTGAATGCGGATTAAAGTGAAGGACATACTATTGATAAAATAAATTTGAAAGATATTACGTATGTACGAAGAGTCAAGCTTTTGTGAATTTATTTATTAATATTATATAATATTATAGTACAAAACTTGTTGAACTAGCGTTCGTATGAAAATGGCCTTAGATATTATAAATAAATTATTAAATTAAATTATGTAAAGCTCTCCCTAAAGAACGGTTAGCTGGTAAATAACTCAATTGTTGAGTTAAGCTCGCCATTTTATAAGTTTTCGCAGTTATTGTATTGTATTAACTGTGGGTACAATAAAGAATAAACAGTGCGCCATTTATTATAATCCAACTAAATAATGGTTTGATAGGTCAGACAAATTGAAGTTAGAAAAATATTAGTTGGAGAAAAGTAATGGATATATTAATACGTGAAGCAAAAACTTTGTATCCCTTTTTAGGAAAATTGCGCGGACGGAGGAGTATGAAATTTTCCACACTTGTAGAGGATATAGAGAAGAAGTGCACAATGCTAATATTTTTTTAAAATAATGCATAAAAGATACATTAAATCAATAAAGAAAACATTACACACACTACATACCATGTATTAGACGCACACACGCATGCATGCTATTTATTGTCAAACTTTTGTTCTTGACGTCTGTTGTCAAATTGAGAATAGATTAAATATTGTTTATCTTTGTTAATATTTTTTATAGTGTAGTCTTGGCGAAATTTGTGATTATAGAAGTATAAAATAGAATCATAATAGTGTACAAACTTACAATTCCAATTAATTATAGTCGAATTTCGACTACTGCGGGACCTCTAGTTTTAGAGAAATAATTAAAATTGCATTTATCTTATTTTCATTATACGACAACGACATTTATATAATGCGGTAACTGGCGTCTTTTTTAGTACAAAAATCATTTCTAAAGTATTACGAGAGCTTGGTAATAAATAATAAAATAAATATAGGAGACGCGAAATTAAATAATTGTGTTTGACATTTACGTAAAACCGAATGAAATACTTTATTTATCGAACTTAAAATAATCATTTTGTCTGCACAAATATACACAGATGTTAGTACAGAGAAGTTACTTTAAGAAGTCGTCGTGACCTAAAAGATAAGACGTCTGGTGCATTAATATCTAGCGATGTTCGAATCTCAGGCGGGTACCAATTTTTCTCATGAAATACGTATTTAACAAATGGTCACGATTGACTTCCACGGTGAAGGAATAACATCGTGTAATAAAAATCAAACACGCAAAAAATTCTAATTTGCGTAATTACTGGTGGTAGGACCTCTTGTAAGTCCGCACAGGTAGTTACCGCCGCCCTGCCTATTTCTGCCGTGAAGCAGTAATACCTTTCGGCTTGAAGGGTGGGGCAGCCGCTGTAACTATACTTGACATTTTAGAACTTATATCTCAAGGTGGGTGGCGCATTTACGTTGTAGATGTCTATGGGCTCCAATAACCACTTACACCAGGTGGGCTGTGAGCTCGTCCACCCATCTAAGCAATAAAAAGAGAGTAACCAGACAACCAACCAAGAATTCTTGCGTCAAATAACCAAAAAAAAATCAATAGAAAAATTAACGAAGAGCGAAATCGCGGCGTAAAAACCTAATTTCACAGCAGAAATAGGTAATGCTATTTGAAAAAATATTTAATTGCCATTTTGGAATCGATTAATCGGGTAATCGTTAATAAATTATCGATTAGCCGTCCCGATTAGCGGCCTTGTACGGCAATTTACGATGCATTCTCTCGATACATTTTAATTAATCGCTCCGTGATTGATTTTTAAGTCTCCGATTATGCGACATTATTAATTTATTGAAGCAGGCCAGAGATAAGGCTCCGATAACTAAGTACTAGATGATGACCGAGCTTTGCTTGATTTTTTTTTATTTTAATAACGCCATCTGTTGTGTCTTTAAAGCGGTTAGTTGGCCTCAATTAAGAAAAATAGTATTATTATTCGCTAATAGATGTCGGGAAGAGTTGATTATTGATTATTGAAAACACGAATAGAACAACATTTTCTGAAAATAAATCGTAGCTAGATCGATTTATCGCCCCCGAAATCCCCTATATACTAAATGTTATGAAAATCGTTGGAGCCGTTTCCGAGATTCAGATTATATATATATATATACAGTCAAACCTGGATAAGCGAGAGTTCAAGGGAGCACAATCTCATTCTCGCTTATAGAGGTTTCTCACTAACCCGAGTTTCTCGCTAATGCTCCCTCTGAATTTCGATTCGCGATTTTCCGCATTCAAATGCATTCACTATTTTAAGTTTATGGCTTTAATGACAGTACTTTAATTTTCCGTTTTTACATGATGCAGAACAGAACTTTCCTTCGCAATTGATTAACGATAAACTGAGTAAGTCCGACAAACAGGACGGTACACAGGCACACGTGTCCATTCGAAAATAATGCGATAAAAGAATACGATAAAATAACAACGTTATTTAGTTCCACGAAATAGAATAGGTTCAATATTCACGAGAAAACAATACAAAAACAATGATAGGAAGTTCCACGAAAGTTAAAAATGAGTCATAAAATAGCAGATGTTAAATTTGTAATTTGTTTTGTCATTTGTTCCTCCTAAATAATATAAATAAATAAATAAAGCTCGGCTGTCGCTTATAGAGATATAGATAGGTAGCAGTCTCACTTACGGAGGTCCATGAGGAAAAAACGACTCTCTCTTACAGAGGTTTCTGTTTCTCGCTCATAGAGGTTTTGGGAGCTTAAAATGACGGGTCCTTGCTATTACTCTCACTTATAAAGTTTTCTTACTTATCCAGTTCTCACTTACCCAGGTTTGACTGTATACAAGAATTGCTCGTTTAAAGGTATAAAATAAGATATTGATACTTTGAGTATATTGATATTGAGACCTTAGAGCTTATGTCTCAAGGTGGGTGGCGCATTTACGTTGTAGATGTCTATGGGCTCCAGTAACCACTTAATACCAGGTAACACCATCTAAGCAATAAAAAAAAATATGAACTTTGAAAATCTAGCGCTAAAAATTCGTGCAGCTCACAACATAAGTCGCTGTGAATAAATTCAGTGTTACTGCTATCAAATGTCGTATTTAAGACTTTGTTAGTTAGTACTATAGAACTCTCCGTCCATGCCAAAAATTTTAATTGACGTCGATGAAAAGATATTATGACAACGATATTCATTTTAATGGTAATTCTAAAGATTTTCTTGTAGCGTTATCATTATCACAATAGCCTTTATCAATGATCACTTTACAGAAAGCTAATCGAATAAAAGAACGATAAATTAGTAAATATGCTGCCCCCAAAATTCCCATAAAAAATCGGATTAAGCTTGCGCGTTTTTTTTTTTAAGTTTTAAAATAAAACTTTACAATTTCACAGACGACCGAACGTGACTAGGAAAACTGTAAAGTATTCCAAACATGGGAAACAATATGACGACAGTAAAAAATCATTCATCATAATTATCCTGCCCTTCTCCCAGTCACCTGGGGTCGGCGAAACATGTTTTCTCCTTCCATACTCTTCTATCATATACCATTTCTTCCTTCACTCCCCTCTTACCCATATCGTCTTTCACACAGTCCATCCATTTCTTCTTAGGTCTACCTCTTCCTCTATATCCTTCAACATTCATAGTTAACATTCTTTTACCAACTTCATTGTCACTTCGTCTCACCACATGTCCGTACCATCCCAAACGCGCACTTCTCAGCTTCTCTGTCACAGGTGCCACTTTCAGACTTCCTCTAACATATTCATTCCGTTTTCTATCCATTCTCGTTACCCCACACATCCGTCGCAAGATTCGCATCTCTGCTGCATGCAATCGCCTTTCATCCGACAGTAAACGACTGTAAAAAACACGATATTAAAACTGTAAAAGCGTTTTTAATCAGCTAACTTTAGTTCAAAATGGAAATTGGCTCTATCCGTACACTCGATCAGAGTGTTATAAAGATTGATAGTTGCTAAATCTTTTCGAACTTATCGAATGCTTAATAAGAAATAGGAGCTGCTCTAAAAACCTAGAAGTCGTCGTGGCCTAAAAGATAAGACGTTCGGTGCATTAGAAGTCGTCGTGGCCTAAAAGATAAGACGTTCGGTGCATTCGTGTTGAAGCGATGCACCGGTGTTCGAATCCCGCAGGCGGGTACCAATTTTTCTAATGAAATAAGTACTCAACAAATGTTCACGATTGACTTCCACGGTGAAGGAATAACATCGTGTAATAAAAGTGAAACCCGCAAAATTATAATTTGCGTAATTACTGGTGGTAGGACCTGTTGTGAGTCCGCGCGGGTAGGTACCGGTTCGAAGGGTGGGGTAGCCGTTGTAACTATACTGAGACCTTACAACTTATATCTCAAGGTGGGTGGCGCATTTACGTTGTAGATGTCTATGGGCTCCAGTAACCACTTAACATCAGGTGGGCTGTGAGCTCGTCCAACCATGTAAGCAATAAAAAAAAAAAACCTCGACGGGCCAATCCAACAGATCTCCTGAAACATTTTTTGTTTGCAAAATCTCCAAATTACGCTCAATCTGAACAACAAATACCTCTTCCGCAGTTTAAATAACCAATGACAACGGACCTTCAACGCGAAATGGGGCCGAATATGGGGGATGGATAATGGAGAGCATAGTAGAGATATGTTTATCTCCTATCCTTCTTTAGCGTAAATAAACCACGTTATTTGTTGTGAGCCGTCTTACAAAGATTTTTTTTTACTACCTATGCTGATAGACTTTTTTTAATTTTTTTTTATTGCTTAGATGGATGGACGAGCTCACAGCCCACCTGGTGTTAAGTGGTTACTGGAGCCCATAGACATCTACAACGTAAATGCGCCACCCACCTCGAAGAGCCTTGAGAGGCTATTTCAGCTTCACCCTAACGTGTGTAGGTGAGTTCATGGGGCTCAAACCGGAGTGATGCTAACACTGACCCTAGCAGATCCGCAGAATCTACCACCGGATCGGAAACGCGACTCACTGAGAAGATCCGATGAGAAACTCAGTGGGCTGTATCTGTGCGTTAATGTTAGCAAGTCCTCAAGTTAGACCACTTGTCAGAGTAGCGAAGCAATCAATATCTTCCTAGTTTATTCCTTGCCTGTACAAAATAACAATGTTATTGATGTATTCTGTACATTGCACTTTGGGTTCGCTATCGTCAGCCATAAAAGATTAACAAAGCATTTCCTATTACACGATTCAACTTTTTAATTATATACGCCATTAATCATTTAATTTATGTTTGCGCTCACCGTGTCATTTGGTTATGTTCTGTGTCCCATTATGAGGTAAACCATTGTTTGAGTCGTAAAAAAAAACAACATATAATTGACCTCATTACACGGGCGTTTTATGCCCTTAAGCTGCTCGGAGCTTTAGGCTTTGTTTTGTTTCCAGAGCTTTTGTGTTTAATTGGCATGAATCAAAGGAGTCTGCTTTTAATGTGTTGTGGTCGGAATACGTTGCTTTTTTTTTGTAATTAGACAAGAGGTATATATCTGTTATGCCTCGGAATATATCCACTAAAGCAAACATGTGGCAGTCTATTGATAATTTATTGTCATTGTCAATGACTGGGGGAGTAACTAAATTAACCGAAATTTTAAAAATTAGATCGTTTTCTTATCTTAATTACATAATGTCGTTATTGATGCCTTTTAAAATTTATGTGACGAGTTTGACTTGTTCACAAATATCAACAAACGAATGTTGCCACAACAAAAAAGTCACGCATTACCAGTGTCAAAAAAAAAATAACAATGGTATCGAGCGCTTCAAAGAAAGCATTGAAATTCAAGATCCTTATCTAAAACACCACAAACTCGTAGACAAATAGTCTTAAAGAACAATCGTCCGTATTAAAACAATTTGGTTACGTCCACGGCAATTACCCGACGCGATTCTAACCGGAGATACCTTTTTGAATTCATCTCTTAATAACAGGCCTCCGACATACCTTTCTCGCTCTGACAACGCACCGCTGTATATACGCGTTCCGTTCTATTTGACAGCCCGCTTGAAAACCTCGCTGCGTATCGGTATTTCAAATCTAAAATGTCTAATTATAGCTCCATCGCCCGAGGGGATGGTCGAAAAAGAATAATTTTTAATTAATTTAACCTCAAAACTATTATAATAAAGGCAATTTCGTTATCTAATAAACCGTGAAGCGCTAACGAGGAACCAGGCGCCATTTTGAATGCTGTTAATGTTTAGTCGTTTTTAAATTTAGATAAATTATCGACTTTTTTTTTTAATTTTTATTTACTGCCCTGGCTTTATTTGAGGTTGTAAAAGCGATTCCAATTAGTTTCTGGTGGTTTTTGGGGAGCTCGTTTTGAAATGAACTACAGTAAAATTTTAAGTATTTTTATTTAGCTTCACTTTGGAGTTTTGAGATTATTACATTTAATAAGTTAATTAGTGAATTACTGAAGTGATCCTGGGAGATCGATTAAAGGACTAAATATTTATAATAAGCGTGAGTAACGGTAGAAGCAAGCCATTCATAGGAAATACTTTCTTACTTAAAAGAACAATCATGTTTTGAAATCTCATTTAAGTCAAAATTTTCAATTTGTATTTTCACAGATAATATATTGTGATGTGATTTTTTTTCTTAATTTCCTTTGTAAAAAGAGCATACGATCTACATGAATGGTCACCTTTAGCAATACCAGTGACACTGCCAAGCCGTTGCTTACAGTTTCCAAAGAAACAAATTATTGTGAAATTGAAAACACAATATCATGTTAACCTACTTCAGTTCAAAAATAGATGTAATTAATTATTAGGAATGAAAAGGAACGTTCTAAAACTGTTAAAAACAAAGAAACGGAAGATATTAGAACTTACTTACAATTGAATACCTACGAAAAAAAATTTACGTGTATTTTTTAACAGCTCATAATTTGAGCAAAGGGAACCTCTTAAACTATCCACCGATTGGATTTAAGACGCTAAAAATAAATACTAAATTCTAGTTCTATTTACAATATCACTGCACTCCTACGTCTCATTCTCACTCTCACTTAGTTCGTCCATGTCCATGTCGATGAGCTCCTCGTCTTCCTCGTAGGAGTTATTCAGTTGGCTTCCGTCTTCGGGTTTAGAGGAAGAACCGGACTTGCCACTCTTTGCTTCTTCCTCTTGCTGCATACGTTTGTGCTTCGTTCTTCTGTTTTGGAACCAGACTTTTACCTGCAAACAAGAGAGCAGTATGAAAGATTATCTTTGATAGAGATCAATAGAAAAAAAAAAAGGAATTTAAATCTATCGATATTTCTTTGCCACATTTATATTAAGAAAAAACAATGCCAGACGTGATAACAATAAACGAAATTTATCTACATCGTTTTATTTAAAACTAGCGACCCGCCCTCGCTTCGCTTCGGAAATATTAAAACACACATGAAACCAAAAAAAAAAATTAAAAAAAAATTAAAAAAGTAGCCTATGTTCATCAGGGACAATGTCGGCTTCTAATGTAAAAAGAATTTTTCAAATCGGTCCAGTAGTTTCGGAGCCTATTCGAAACAAACAAACAAACAAACAAATCTTTCCTCTTTATAATATTAGTATAGAAGTATTTTAACCTCCAATAAAAAGTATACTTGGACTATATATAATCTGTGAACAAATTGCACAGATATTTTTATTTCGACTTTTGTAAATCTAAATGACAATCGAAGAAGCGCATTATTGATACATAAACGTACTTGCTAACACAAAAAAAAACAGTACTAAGTCATCTTTTATTGTTATTTCACGGAACATCAACGCACAATAAAGGGTTGAAGGAAGGAGCCAATAAAAACTATTCATAACTCCCCCCTCATCCATATTTCAGAGGAAATTCCTTTTGTGGAAACATTTTTGGAGCTGCGCACACAAAGCGCGTGTTTCCCGCCCGAAATCCGTCAGCCATTTTGTGAAACGATCCGTCAGCTGTGTAATGGCGCGAACGATGTATCGAATTTGTAGAAAAAAAAATAATAATTTTTTATTCACTCCGTTTTATCAGTTTTACTTGTATTTACCATTGCCAAAAAAACTACGACAATAGATTGTATTTAATTCGATTTTCGCTAGTCGCAGACGTAATTAGGGTTACTTTTCGGTTTAATCTTAAATACTTTACATTTTTCGTGGTCACAGACAACTGACCGACACAAACCTCTAGATCAGTGTTTCCCAACCGTTTTTGTGCCATGCCCTATTGTAACATTCCTAAAATTTGTATGCTCCCCATAATTTAAAACATTAAAAAATTTATTTGTTCACTTAAGAAACGCAAATGATATGTTTTAGTAGTTAAATTTTAATACCGATTTTCTGTATTAATTTAGTGCGATTGCCCCCCTTAATTATCAAATTGTCCCCTTGTGGGGCGTGGGCCTCACTTTGAGAAACACCGCTCTAGATTAAAATGTAAAAATAGTTTAATTGATTTTAGAGAGAACAGTTTTTCCACTCCAACCCTACATGACGATTACAATCTATCAAGAATGATTGAGAATAAGAAGTAATATCGTTCCTTTATTCTGTCGCTTATATCACATTCATTTAACAACAAATCATTCGTATACATTGCAGTTTCGCGCAACACTTAAGCAAGCGCGATGCGGCGCGAAATGATTGAGTTTCATCATTAAAATGACAAAGCCGTTGTCATAGCAACAAAAACAACAGTCACGCACCTCGCTTTTGAACCAACAAAGAAACGAAACTTAACCAACTCGCAACATCCATTAACAACACACTTAAAATGACCACCACCTTTATTTTCTCGCACATAACCCTCGAACTTATATTTAAAGGTAATAAATATTTTAACGGACGTTTTTAAAATAAATCACGCCGTGTTTGCTTGAGCCCTGTCGAGAGCTTCACTTAGCGTATCGCTTCGTAATGACTGGTTTAGCTACTTAACGACACCACTTGTATACAACTCGGCGGATGATAGGTACAAATACACGGTCGACTATATACCAAGAAACATTCATTTTCACAATGAAACATTAGTATCGTGTCGTAAAAAGCGAATAAAATAAAAAACGAAAATAATATAATATTTTGATCTAGTAGGTATATTTAATATGTTTATAATTCGATTTATAATTTGATTTTACTGGTGGTAGGACCTCTTGTGAGTCCGCAAGGGTAGGTACCACCACCGTACCTATTTCTGCCGTGAAGCAATGCGTTTCGGTTTGAAGGGCGGGGCAGGCGTTGTAACTATACTGAGACCTTAGAACTCATATCTCAAGGTGGGTGGCGGCCTTTACGTTGTAGATGTCTATGGGCTCTGCTAACCACTTAACAGGAGGTGGGCTGTGAGCTCGTCTACCCATCTATGCAATAAATAAAAAAAATAGAAAATAAAAAAGCCTTTTATTTCACCCATAAAAAAACTAATACATTTTTACATAATTTGTTTTTTTTTATTATTACTGTTTTATTATTTTTATTCAACTAACTTTGACTTTGAGTAAATTTGTTTTTAGTTAAAAAGAGCGTGAACCCCTCTGTTTGAGGGTAAAGGCCTCCTCCAGAGATGCCCAATAATCTCTGTCTTTGACCTTTTCCATCCACAGTTTACTCTAAACAATAAAAATAAATAAACAAAAAGTTGTTAATAAAGCCCATAGATATACCAAGGACGCTGATATCGCTACCCACGTTAAGACATGAGTTCTAAGTTTTTACAGCGGTCGCCCCAGCCTTCAAACTAGAACTCCCGACTATTTAACTGCTAAAACACATAGGAGTTCGATGTGTGCCCTTAGTGGATAATACATAAAATACAAACATAGAATTTTCTGGAAACTTCGTTCAAAAAACAAATAAATTTTCCCTGTTATCAAAAGCAAGCGATTTTCCCAATTCATATCGTGTAAATAAAATGTAAAAACGTTGTTGATACGTGAACACAATTTCACGGTAATACATCGGGATTTAATGTTATCCAATTTATATTGACTTTTTAATGGAAACATTAATGGAATTTTTGTATTGCACAAACGACTTTATGGTGTATAGGTATAGTAATGACTAGCTGAGTCCCGCGATGTTACCCGCGGTTATTGTCGTACTGCGGGTGACGCCGCGGGGCGAAGCTAGTCTAAAATAAGTAGCCTAAGTTACTTCTTATATCATTAGCTACCTATCAGTGAAAGTCCCGTCAAAATCAGTCCAGCCGTTCCAGAGATTAGCCGGAACAAACAGACAGACAAAAATTGTAAAAAATGTTATTTTGGTGTATGTACCGTATATATTTCATATTTTTAAGCATGTATGTAGTAAAAAGCGGTTATTTCAATATTACAAATAGACACTTCAATTTTATTTATTTACTAGCTGACCCGGCAGACTTCGTAATCGACAAATAAAAGAACTTTTGTATAAAATAAACTTAAAATAAACAAAAGGAATCCGTCCGACGACGGAGACATCAAAGGTAAAACAAAATTTTTAATTTTATTTAATTCCGAGAATTTTCGTATTTATCTACGTTTTAAACCTTCTCTGGACTTCCACAAATAACATTCAAGACCAAAATTAGCCAAATCGGTCCAGCCGTTCTCGAGTTTTAGCGAGACTAACGAACAGCAATTCATTTTTATATATTATATAGATTATAGATTACAAGTCGTACTCGCCCGCTTCGCTGGGCATTTAAAATGAACATTATTATTTATTGTCATTATTATTATTAGGGAGTCCAACACTCATATAAATATTAGCCTATCCATTAAGTAAGTACATGTATTTTCTACATGGATACGAAGATTCAAGTCAATCGGATTCATGGTTCAGTAGTTATAACGGAACATCCGTAAAAACCACTGTAGATTTATATATTAGTATAGGTTTGTTGGACATGACTGTTGTTTGAAATTAAAGCTAAAGTTACCTATTGCCCGTTCGTCAGGGAATTAGTTTCGTACCAAGACGGAAGTCATAATGCAAGGACTCATCCTTGCTCATAGCACGCGGACGGCAAGCATTTCTAAAATTGAATTTATTTTATCGTCTTTCTCACATTAATTCGTTTTTCTGTTCTTTTCGTGTTTGTTTTTAATAAAGAAATAATGTTTCGTAAATTATTATTAAGAGTCAAAAATTAAATTTAAATTGACCCATTGATTAAAAAGATTGCTTGCTCACTCTTGGCTTAAAGGATAAGACGTCCGGTGCATACGTATCGAGCGATGCAACGGTGTTCGAACCTCAGGCGGGTACCAATTTTTCTAATGAAATACGTACTTGACTAATGGTCACGAGTGACTTCCACGGTGAAAGAATAACATCGTGTAATAAAAATCAAACCCGCAATGATTGTAATCTGCGTAATAACATACCTAAGTATTGAGTCATAGGACTAGCCTCAAAATGGGTGACGGAATTTACGTGGTGTCATCTATAGGTTCCGGTAAACACTTAACACCAAATGGACCGTGAGCTCATTGGCCCGTCTGCTGCTTAATAAAAAAGTCACACATGAATAGGAGAGGGCTGATGATATTTGAAGCCAAGAAGTTATTTTAATAATTTTTTGGGAAATTTAAGCTTTGAATAAATAATAGTTTTCGTGGTCATAATTTGGTAATAATCTTTAATTATTACTAGTGGTCGTCCAGTAATCGAAATTCGATTATAATTATTAATCTCTATATATAAAAATGAATTGCTGTTCGTTAGTCTCACTAAAACTCGAGAACGGCTGGACCGATTTGGCTAATTTTGGTCTTGAATTATTTATTGGAAGTCCAGGGAAGGTTTAAAAGGTAGATAAATATAAAAATGCTCGGAATTAAATCAAAATAACAATTTTGTTTTTCCTTTGATGTGTCCCCCGTCGGAAGGATTCCTTTTGTTTGTTTTAAGTTTATTTTATACAAAAGTTTAGGTCTTTTATTTATCGATTGGGGCACTACGAAGTTTGAAGGGTCAGCTAGTTTAAATTATAATTTAGAACATTGTTATATTGTCAAAGATTTTACTTCTCTATTCACAGATTTCACCAAGGCCACACTATAGACAAATATTATTAAATTCAAACAATATTAGTTAATCTATTCTCAATTTGATCACAGATTTTATCAATAAACAAAAGAGTATATCTGCGTGTGTGTGTCCAATGCATGGTAGTGTGTGTAATGTTTTTTTTTAATGATTTAATGTATTTTTTACGCATAATTTCAAAAAAATAAATTAACATTCTGCACTCCTTCTCTATATCACTACATAGTACAAAGTCGCTTTCTCTGTCCCTATATCGGTCTGTCCGTATGTATGCTTAAATCTTTAAAACTACGCAATGGATTTTGATGCGGTTTTTTTAATAGATAGAGTGATTGAAGAGGAAGGTTTACATGTATAATAACATCCATTAAATAGTGGAGAAATCAATAATGAATTACAGCTTCCGAAAAGAAGCGAGGGTGAGTCGCTAGTTCTCTATAAGTGCGGGAAATTTCATACTCCTCCGTCTTCGCAATTTCCATCAAAAGGGGTACAAAGTTTGCTTCACGTATTAATAAATATATAGATAAATAAATAACAAACTACAGAAATAAACGCTAGTTTCATTGAGTAAATACTGTGTAATGATATTATAATAGAACTGTTTTATTATTAACGATTTTACAAAGATCAATTTTCTATTAGATTTGATTTAAACGGGCGTTCCCCCACAAATATTTTCAAAGTACATTAACAGTTCATATATTGACAACGAATATCAATTCGGAAGCACCCTACCCCTTGCGAGGGTAATGGAGCATGATAGAAAAGGACGCAAGATTATATTGATACGGGAAAGAAGGAAATGCGAAATATTCTTAGTTAATTTTTTTTATCAATGAGTTTCACTGGTGGTAGGGAGTCTTTTGAGTATTCATAGCACCTCCCCGCTTATTTCTGCTGTGAAGCAGTAATGCGTTTCGGTTTGAAGGGCGGGACGGCCGTTGTACTGTTAAAACTGACACCTAAGACCTCATGTCTCAAGGTGTCAGCGTTTACGTTGTTGATGTCCATGGGCGCCGGTAATCACTAAGCACCAGATGGGACGTGTTCGTCCACCAAGCGATGCAAAAAAAATAATTTCCAATTTTCTTTGTATTCGAACGAAATATCAATGTTGTAAAAATGTTATCGTTAACAAATATGTATGCTGAAGTACGTTGTTAAATTGAAACAGTTAAGGAATGTTAAGGATTGTATTTTCTGACTTGTTTTTTCGTTTATTTTAAATATTTATACTTATTTAAAAAAAAAAATTGAGAAAAAAACAAAAAAAAAACCGCTGAGTTTGTTTCCCCGGTTCTTCTCAGGACTGTGGCTCTGTTTAGAACCGGTGGTAGAGTTAACATTTTTATTTATATTTTGACATTCAACAAGTGTGTTTTGCTGACATGTAAGTTGAAATAAATGATTTTGAATTTGAAATTTGAATTTGACTCGGTTTGCGTTTCGTATCGGTTTAAGAGTTAAGTTCTACTCGATTTAAGCATTCGATTATCATCCACACAACCTTAAAACCATTGGATTAGCCCCTTAGGTTACCAACGATTAGGTAGGGAAAAAAGTAAATAAAGAAACAACTTCGCATGTCATCTCGGGTTCCTCTAAAGAAGTCTTATTTGTAAGAGCAGCCGTAGTTATACTGTTTCAACTAGCTAGAATATCTAGGCACTGACATGAAGGAGTGTGGGGCTTTAATGACGAAGCAATGATCTTCCTTCGTTTGATATTGCTCGGTTGACCGACGGTCCGAATGTTGTTGTTCGGAACTTGTATATATGCGAGCTTATATATATATATATATATATATATATATATTTATATATTGAAAACGTAGTATCTACAGTCGGCATAATTGCGCCACTTTGAGAAGGCGGCACGACATGAGAACCCTCTTTACGTGGCCGCTGAGAATTACATACCCGATCCTGTGGACCGAATGGTAAACAGTCGACGTCATCCTAAACACGTCATTACGGATCCTCCCGGTCCATTAACGGTGCTCTTAGGTACCACAAGCACCGGTCACCGTCCTCGTCGAACCCGTCGCTTGCGATGAAGGGCTCGACGAGCGAATAAACCCAATTAAACCCATAGACACAGCCTACTGAGTTTCTCGCCGGATCTTCTCAGTGGGTCACGTTTCCGATCCGCTGGTAGATTCTGTGAAGCACGGCTCTTGCTAGGTCAGTGTTAGCAACACTCCGGTTTGAGCGCCGTGAGCTCACCTACATGTTAGAGCGAAGCTGAAATAGCCTCTCAAGGCTATCAGCACATAGACCTATATAGTAGGGACACGACATATTGTTCTATACGTACAATTGCTTATATAAATAGCACCCATTTTGAAGGCACATACATAAACATATATCTATCTCGTTCTTACTCAGCACTTTAACTCGCAGGAAAACAATATAACAGTATTTCAGTGCGTACATAAAATGAAACATGAATATACGTAAATATCTCCGNAATCTTTTGTACAGCACTAAAGCCGCCATGTTTTGTGGCCAGATGACGTCACAGTGGCACGAAATTTTGGTTGACGTTTCATTTCCATAGGTTTCCTACTTCATTGTATCAGCATAGGTAGGGAAAATAATTCAAAACGTCATAAGCGAGATTCAAACATCTGTCAAATACCTTGTGTTGTATAATGGCTACCGGCCACACTGTAAATAATCGTCATTTCAATGAAACTTTACCTTATCGCAACTCGTCTCGTTTATTATAATTTCATCTCGAATGGTTATCTTTGCAAAGAAAATGACTACATCTCATACCGCTCGTAATTATTTTTTTTCGTTTAAGCTAACAATGGATTGTATAAACTCGAAACTAGCAACGATGGCACTGCAGGAAAACAATTGCCATACTAAAAAAAAAACAGAAACAAAATATGTTTACAGAAGGTTCGCTCGATACGGACTCTGATTCAAACTAATTTTGAACTTATATAAAATTAGCAATAAACAAATTATGCTTATGTCATCTAATGTGTATTACGTATAGGCATTACAACGGTTGTACAATCCAATATGATGAGACCTATTAAACGGCGTTTGGAAAGCTAATCCGTAGCTCGTCCCCGGGGCTCCCTGGTAACGGCTCAGACGCCATTCATCACCGGCCGTACAGCTCTCGAGGGAAATGAATGATATCCCGCCCTTTATATCATCCAAATGCGATAGGGTTTCATGACTCTGAATGAAATGTATCCCTTTGCAATCTTTATAAAGTTTCTATGTAAGTTCAATATATTTTTTATGATTGAGTCATTATTGGTGGCCTGGAGGCCTTTCTAGTTTCACCAGGACAGGTGGGCAAGCAAAGGCTCAGCCAGGAGGGGTGGGACTTGACAACAGCCGCCCGAGCGCCTCCAAAGGAGAGACTTAATAGTGGTAGGACCTCTTGTGAGTCCGCACGAGTAGGTACCACCGCCTTGCCTATTTCTGCCGCGAAGCAGTAACGCGTTTCGGTTTGAAGGGTGGGGCAGCCGTTGTAACTATACTGAGACCTTAGAACTTATATCTCAAGGTGGGTGGCGCCTTTACGTTGTGGATGTCTATGGGCTTCAGTAACCACTTAACACCAGGTAGGCTGTGAGATCGTCCACCCATCTAAGCAATAAAAAAAAATAAAAAAATATTACCGGCGCTGACTCTCAACCGAAGCCTACCACTTAAGAGGTTACGTCAATGGGTGACGTTTTTTTTTTATTGCTTAGATGGGTGGATGAGCCCACACAGCCCACCTGGTGTTGAGTGGTTACTGGAGCCCATAGACATCTACAACGTAAATGCGCCACCCACCTTGAGATATAAGTTCTAAGGTCTCAGTATACTTACAACGGCTACCCCACCCTTCAAATCGAAATACATTACTGCTTCACGGCAGAAATAGGCAGGGTGGCGGTACCCACCCGCGCGGACTCACAATAGGTCGTACCACCAGTAAAAACGTCCCAAGATCTCTTACCAATCCTGTTGGTAATCATATTTGCGATTCATTTTCCATATTAATCAAACAACCTATTACTCATACATTACGAAATAATAGGATACCTTATACTGCAATGTTCCTATATGAACTGTTAATTTTAATTAGGCACCCATCAGTCGTAACAACCAGAACGACGCATTAAGCAAACGATTTAACATTTATAACGTTTTGATGCAAATGTAATGTTCAAAAACTTTCGACCCCATAACACAACAATGACCTTTAATTGGTTTTATGCTCTACACAATGATGCATCTGCCGTTACGACACAGTACTAGCATAAAACGAGCTCCCGCTACCTCAACACAAAGGGACACGGCCGTATCAAGCTAAACTGGTAGCACAATAAAGTCATAAGTCTCTCCGCAAACAATCGTTTTAATACGAAAAGGGGGATGAATGCCCGTACTAAATAAATAGGGGTCCTATTCACGAGCCCCGAAATGCGATTAAGTACTTATGTACCCGATTATACTCCCCTACGGAGGGTGCGACGGGCTTATACGCAAAACAACGGGGCGAAGCGAGATAGAAAACAACGCAATTACGCCGAGCGTGAATTGGGCCAAAATTTAAGCGGAAAGCTATTTATCTGTATATTACTTTATTGTGGCATTCAGTGGGAAAGGGACGGGTATACGGGGACGGGGTACGATAAATTGGGGTAGTTAGATCGCGAATATTCTGCGGCTGAACACAGTTCCGGCCGAGCGAGATAAAAGATCGAATCTCGTACGCGCGCGAAAGATACAACACTATTTAAGTCGGTAGTCAAGAAAGATGTCCGCCTGTTAATGTTGGCCTTTGTTAACTGTAATTGGTTACGAGTTGAATTTATTAGTTTAAGTACGTTTTGATTAATGTTTGCTTTAGAAAATTATCGGGTAGAGCTGTTCGTGTTTAGAGAGTTCAGAGCGCGTGGGAGATATTTCGATGAAGTCTCCGTGATGAGAGCGGGGTATTTGTTTAATAGTTTTTACGTTTTTGGGTTAGTTAAAGCGCGATTAATGGCGGTTTGTGATGCAGCGGTCGGGGAACTTTTTTAATTATAACCCCAAAATATTTTTTTGTAAGTTAATATTATCCCATGGCGAAGAACAAAAAAAAACGAAATCGCTTCTTTTTAGCATCTTTCATATTAAAGACCCCATGATAATTTTGAAAAGAAAACAATAACAAAAAATTTAACGATTCTAAAGAAGTTTTACTTCAATATATATTTGTTACTCACAAAAGTTTAATTTTTACCCCCCAAAATTTCATTTTGCCCCATTTACCCCGGATCCCTGACCGCTGGCTTAGTGCGAGTTTTTTAACGTCTCCGATCGCGATAAAGTTAACTTAAATTTGTATGGATTTGGAACAGTTTCCCTTCGTTTGCCGCTAGGTGCGCTGTTCCAACTTCATACAAATTTGAGTTAACTTTTACGCGATCGAGAACGTTAAAAAACTCGCACTGAGCACGCTGAACTAAAAAAAGTCCGGTCAGTGTTGCTCCATTTTAATTATGACACATCTAATATTCAAGATAAAAAGCCACAAGGATTCTCTGTAAGAAATCGAAACGTTTTTTTAAATTCTGGGGACTAAAACGGATAAATCAACTTTGCGTTATGAATTTGACCAAAATTACAGTATTATATCTATTTAGCTACCGCGATCAAACACACAAATACAGTTTGAAGCCCGATTTAATGTAAAAAAAAATCTAATTTACTTTTCCGGAACTTTGTTACCGATGACATAATATTGTGTTAATCTGTATTTTATAGTTTTTCAATTATATATCCGTTGTTTTTTTTTTTTGTAATTTGATGCCTTTGACAACTAATAAGCAAAAGGAATACCACCCTTATTCGCGATCGCAAGGAGACGGGCCGGGAACTCGTCCGTGGAAACGAGTTAGTTCCCTGCAAGCAAACTGAATTCATTTCCGTAACTCGTTAAACTAATATCGGATTCTATTGTGGAGCGGCGCGGCCAATGAAATTAATTGTTCTGAACTACGGAACGGAATCGACGTGCTTCGGCTTAATGCGATTAAAATCTTCAGGATTTATGTTCGACTGAGTGTTATTTGTAGTCTTTTATTACGTGTATTCAAGTCCCACCCGGAATTAGGAAAACTCAAAGACGTCTTTATTTTACTTACCAAACTCTTTTTTTTTCGGGTAGGTGGCCGAGGAACAGACCCCGGGCCCAAGGATTTTAGGGCCCACCCACTAAACGACTCCCCTGCACTCTTACACCCGATCCCCTCCGAGGTCAGAACCCGGATAAGATAAGGGTTACCGCGGTCAACACTACAACCAGACGGCGCGGCTCACCCCAAGGACGCCCAGCCGACGGAGCCTTCGAGGCGAATCGAAGGCTCTGAAACGTCGGCTGTCTCGGTACGTCAGCCCGTCGGGCCGCCCAGACGGTGTCGCTCATGTCCCGGAATACCCCGCTGGACCAGAACCAACCTTCCGGGTCGAGACGCGATACACCGCCAACCGATCGCTCTATATACTCCTCGACAGCTTGTGATACCTACCTATTCTTTTTATTTTTATTTTTTTTATTGCTTAGATGGGTGGACGAGCTCACAGCCCACCTGGTGTTAAGTGGTTATTGGAGCCCATAGACATCCACATCGTAAATGCGCCACCCACCTTGAGATATAAGTTCTAAGGTCTCAAGTAAGTTACAACGGCTGCCCCACCCTTCGAACCGAAACGCATTATTGCTTCACGGCAGAAAATAGGCGGAGTGGTGGTACCCACCCGCGCGGACTCACAGGAGGTCCTACCACCAGTAATTACGCAAATTATAATTTTGCGGGTTTCTTTTTTATTACACGATGTTATTCCTTCACCGTGGAAATCAATCGTGAACATTTGTTAATCACGTAGGTATTTCATTACAAAAATTGGTACCCGCCTGAGATTCGAACACCGGTGCATCGCTCAACACGAATGCACCGGAAGTCTTATCTGTTAGGCCACGACGACTTCTTACCTAAATTGTCGCTCAGCGTGCTATAGAAAGGTGTATGCTCGGAGTTTCTTTGATGGATCGAGTCAGAAATGATGAAATTCGTCAAAGAACCAAAGTAACCGACATAGCCCTAAAGATTAGCAAGCTGAAGTGGCAATGGACCGGACACACGTGTCTCAGAACCGATGGCCGATGGAGCAGACGTGTTCTGGACTGGAGACCACGTACCGGTCGGCAACGTTGGGCGTCCCCCTGCCCGTTGGACCGATGACTTGCGGCGATATGCTGGGAGAAATTGGATGCGGAAGGCGAAGGATCGTTCATTGTGGCGGACCATGGGAGAGGCCTACATCCAGCAGTGGAGAGATACAGGCTGATGATGAACTTGTAATAGCATCAAGGGGCTATTCTGGCTTCGTCTTGACTAACGATCTACCCCAGCAAAGGTAAGGATTAGATATACTAATGGAAATTGAAAATTCATTATTCAAACGGTGGAAAATACGTTTTCCACAAAGGCAAATGAAAATTTCCCTAGTGTCGAAACAACGGTCGATGACCCGACAAACTAATTCTTATTTCGGAGACGGTTTTACGAAAGAAAAACCCGCTACAACTGTCAATACATGTACTGTATGTACATGAAGGATTATTATTATTATGATTATTATTATTATTATATTGTTATTATTACACTGTCGTCCGTATTCGGTAAACGATAAAACTCAGTTCGGAAACCGAATTGGTGATGCTAGTTTCAACGGGGACGTAATGAGGATGTTTTAAATTGACCTCACGCGGGTGGTAAAGCGCAGAATTCACTCTGCTTCTAACAATTTAAACTAAAGTGTATTGGACTTTTTGGACGAAGATTTGCGAATTGTTTATTTTGTTTGTTTTTTGTTTTATTTCTTCATATTGAATCGTGTAATAACTATTAACTGTATAAAATCTATGAAAGAGCACAAGTGTGAGCAAATGATTCAAAGTTGCTGAACATGGTTTCTCGGATTCTACCAAAATTTGCATTTTAAACAACCACCATTTAACTAAGACTTTATTTAATTCCGTCTTATCTCGTTTCTTTTAATTTTAACCCAATTTATTACGTTTTTTTTTTTGAGACTAATTCATATTAAATTCACTTCATCTCATTTCGCTACACATAATTTTCCATATAACAGAATATGTATGTATTTATTAGCTGAAGTTTTTGTTTTAAACTTGACACGGACTACAATGAAAAAGGCAAGAATCTAATTGCCGTGATTAAAAAAAAGAATACGTTTAATACGATAATACTATTCTTTTTTCTTCTTTTTTTTCTCCTACCTATGCTGATAGCCTTGAGAGGCTATTTCAGCTTCGCCTTGACGTGTAGGTGAGCTCACGGGGCTCAAACTGGATGCGTTGCTAACACTGGCCCTAGCAGTGCTTCGTAGAATCTACCCTCGGATCGGAAACGCGACCCACTGAGAAGAGCCGGCGAGAAACTCAGTGGGCTGTGTCTATGGGTTAATTTACTCGCCAAGCCCTTCTTCGCAAGCGACGGGTTCGACGAGGACGGTGACCGGTGCTTGAGGTACCTAAAAGCACCGTTAATGGATCGGGAAGATTCGAAATGTCGTGTTTAGGGCGCTTATACTCTCTGCCAAGAAGACTTAGAACTCATGCCTTAAAGTAGTTTACATTAGTCTACGGGCTCTAGAAAACACGTAACACCGGACGGGATGTGAGATCGCTAACCGGTCTGAGCTATAAAAGTTAACAATAGTGACAGTACAGCATTTATTCGTATGAAACTATAACCTGACGTGTCAAGTTCAACGTCTGGTCTCTACAGAGCTGCACCGTTTGGTATTTAATAAAATTGACGGTAGGCAACCGCTTGGCTGTGCCCCTGGCATTGCTGACGTCCATGGGTGACGGTAGCCACTCGCCATCAGGTGGTCATCGTCTGCCAACAAGGCTAATAAAAAAAATGACCCCCACCATCGCCCGAATGCGGCCCTGTGGAACGGAGCCGCCGAAACATCGAACGAGTGCATTTGGAAAAGCGGATACAAAGCCATTTCCTGTTTCTATTGTCGCATAATGTGCCTACTTCCTCCACGATCGTGTATTTAATAGCCACGATATTTCATAAGGCTATGATGATTTTGATTATCTATATATTAATACGTGAAGGAAAAACTTTGTATCCCTTTTTACGAAAATTGCGCGGACCGAGGAGTATGAAATTTCCCACACTTATAGAGAATATAGAGAAAGAGTGCAGATAATTAATATTTTTTTAAATTATGCATTAAAAATACATTAAATCAATAAAAAAACATTACACACACTATCATGTACCTATTTGACGCACACACGCATGCATACTATTTATTTATTGTCAAACTTTTGTTCTTGACGTCTGTTGTCAAATTGAGAATAGATTAAACATTGTTTGTCTTTATTAATATTTTTCTATAGTGTAGTCTTGGCGAAATTTGTGATTATAGAAGTATAATAGTCTTTGAAAATAGAATCATAATAGTGTACAAACTTACAATTTCAATTAATTATAGTCGAATTTCGACTACTGCGGGACCACTAGTGTATTAATATGTGAAGCAAAAACTTTGTATCCCTTTTTAGAAAATTGCGCGGACGGAGGATTATGATATTTCCCACACTTATGTAGAATATAGAGAAGGAGTGCAGAATGCTAATATTGTTTTGTAAATTATGCATTAAAATACATAAAATCTATATAAAAAGCATTACATACACTACCATGTATTTGACACACACACGCATATATAGGTACTCCGTTTTTTATTGTTAAAATCTGTGGTCAAATTCAGAATAGATTAATATTATTTGTCTTTAATCTTATTTGTCTACAGTGTATCCTTGTCGAAATCTTTGATTATAGAACCATGAATATTATACGTAGAAATGTGACCATAAAACCATAATAATGTTCAAACTTATAACTTAAATTAATTATGATCGAATTTCGACTTCTGGGGTACCACTAGTAAATTTAAACTTATAAGTTTACGTTGCCCGTGTTAATCTAGTATCGAATTATGCAATACACCCAAAATGTCCTCCAGGATCGGTGGTCGCTCACCGTGAGGAGGGGCACACGGATCCTTTCACAGAGGAAGCTCGGGCTTAAGAATCTTCAATAGTGACTCTCTAACCTTCAACGCAATCACTACCGGTACCATAATTTCCATAGGCCTTAGCTTTAGGCACTGTTAATGTTCATGCTTGTCTGCCTTCGCAAAATATATTTTAGTCAACATTAAATAATAGTGTTTGGGGGCGAATAATTCGAGGGGGGTGACAGCGGGGGGTTGTCTTCACACGCACCCCGCGGGGGGTGTCGATTCATCATACCAGGGTCAATGTGTGAACAAGACTAGTAGATAGGGTTGTCGCAGCCAATCCTTTTGACAAACATCCACTAGTCACTATTTTATTAGCGTCAGTAGGTATATCTATACTAATATATAAATCTACAGTGGTTTTTTACGGATGTTCCGTTATAACTACTGAACCGTGCATCCGATTGACTTGAAACTTGGTATCTATGTAGAAAATACATGCACTTTAATGGATAGGCTAATATTTATATGAGTGTCGGACTCCCTACACCAGTTGCGGGGGCGTTAATGATGAGAATCTTTGTGGGGGTGAGAAATAATAATGTTAATATTAAATGCCCAGCGAAGCGGATGGGTAAAACTAGATCAGTATAAATCTTTGCACCTTCTTAAAAAATACAAGCCGTAGCTTTAGTCATATTGGCAGATCCCACCTTTCATACTAGGTATCATGAGTGAAACACTCCGGAGAATTAATGGAGATGGTGATCAAAACATAATCTTTAAAGGATCCTCAAACTAATCACAATACTACCTTAAATCGATTTTCGACTAAAACAAGCAACGTGTTTTTAAAACGACAAATTTAAATACTGATTGTAATGAAAGCAATCTGACGTCATTGTTTTTTTTCCTACCTATGCTGATAGCCTTGAGAGGCTATTTCATCTTCTACTTAACGTGTAGGTGAGCTCACGGGGCTCAAACCGGACGTGTTGCTAATACTGGCCCTAGCGACCGTCATTGTGGTACATCGAGTTAATATCAAATAGATTGTGTGATTATCGAGTGGAAAATTAATGCAAATTAATGCACTATTCCGATAAATCAGTACACGCGCGCGCAGTGATCTTTAACAGAAAATACATGTAACCTTTCTCTTGACACAGCGCGGTTTTCGCGCTGTCACAATGCGACTTCAGTGAATAGGAGTTTTGACCTCCTCCTCATGATCGTTCTCCTGCCCTTCTCTCAGTCACCTGGGGTCAGCGCAACATGTTTTCTCCTTCCACACTCCTCTATCATACACCATTTCTTCGCTCACTCCCCTCTTACACATATCGTCTTTCACGCAATCCATCAATTTCTTCTTTGGTCTACCTCTAAAGCCTTCCACATTCATAGTTAAAACTCTCTTAACAATGTCATTGTCATTTCGTCTCATCACATGTCCATACCATCCCAAACGCGCACTTCTCAACTTCTCTGTCACAGGTGCCAGTTGTCCAACAAGCTGACCCATACAAGACGGCAGGCCTTATCAAGGTCTAAGATATCTTCCCTTTTAGGGGAAGAGAAATGTATGAGTCACACGTGGTGCCCGTGACCTGCCGCCATGTCGTCCATAGGACCTTAGCCAGTTTATTAAAAAAAACCTTCTTGATGGTTAACCTAGATCCTTAAAAGATTGAACAATCGATTGCGCTATTTTATGACAGGATAACACATTTCTTCAACCAAAACTCCGCAATGTAACATGCAAAACTATGCCTCAGCGCCCCTAGCGGCCAACATAGGCAAACGTTTCAACTCCATACAAATTTGAGTTAACTTTTACGCTGTCGAGAACGTTAAAAAACTCGCACTAAGCACACAGCTGTCGATATCGATTAAGTAAATAAACACATTTTTATATCACGAATACAAAAAATATTAACGGAGTGAAAGCAAAAAGTTATCGATCGAGTCGTAATTATACAAAAAAAAAATGATTCGACCGCTTCCCGATAATTTTGCTGAGAGCATAGGTCCGGCAGACATTAATATTCGCAACATGTGTGCGCTCACAAGACGTCACACGTGTGTAATTTGTGTAATAACGTTCAATTTGCATTATTTACCTCACAACAGCTTCGAGAGACTCGAATGAGCGGCCATCTTGTATACAAAAATGTTTTTTTAACTCATTGTTTTTTTTTATTGCTTAGATGGGTGGACGAGCTCGCAGCCCACTTGGTCTTAAGTGGTTACTGGAACCCATAGACATCTACAACGTAAATGCGCCACCCACCTTGAGATACAAGTTCTAAAATTCTAATTGTACGCCCTGTCTATTAGGTATCCATCAAGATCTTTAAATTTTTAGGCTGAAAATTTGTATTGCAAAACAGAGCCCCTACCATTCCAGAAAACGAGAGACTACAGAAATAATAATGACATTTAATAATGTGAGTTGATTAATAAAAGTACAGACCATAATAAGTCTTAAAAAGGATAAAGGGTTGATTTTCCATCGGCTGTTGTAAATGCTAGAGCGACACTCCAACTGTGCTCCAAAATTACTCGTATATTTTTTTATTGCCCTTGTAGGCAGACGATTACACGGCCCACCTGATGGTAAGTGGTTACCGTCGCCCATGGACTTCAGCAATGCCAGGAGCAGAGCCAAGCCGCTGCCTACCGTTAAGTACTCTCCACAAGCCACGTTTGAAGGACATGTTATAGCGCTCGGGAAACACCGTGGAGGAGAGCTCAAAGCTAGATGGTACGTGGCAAAAAAGATCTCTGGAAGCGCACTGTGGATGAACGCAGTGGCTCCAGGTAGTATGGATAAACTCTACTCCGGTGGCGGGCGATGCGATGGTAAACGCTAGACGGTGTTATCATCTCAAACAATTCCTCAGAGCACTCCCCATGGAACATACAAAATACAGGGGGATCCGAAGTCCCTCCGCAGACCCAGAGGGTCCAAACTTATCTTGTATATATGAAAACTTATCTTGAGAATGTTTAGCACGATTCAGATATGTATCAAGTATCTTGTTTTTATATTAGCTACCAGCTACGAGCTAGTGTGACGGAAAGAAATGTCATTTGGCCGTCACTTTTTGGCGGGAACGCGAGGAGTGAAGTTGTGTGATTTGTTTTATTTTGTCTAAGTATTTAGTGTTTCTTCAGGTTTAAATGTGTAATAACGGTGGTTTATTAACTGTTTAATATCTGTGAAAGTGCACAAATGTGGGAAAATGAAACAAAGCCGCTGAACGTAACTTCTCGGGATCGTCCAAAAATTCAACTGAAAAAGTCTCAATAAATAACCATATTTTACTGAGATTATATTTAATGCCAAATCATCTCATTTCATTTAATGTCATGCCAATTGATTAATATTTCAAATTAACTTCATTTCATTTCCCTCCATATAATTTTTCATAAAATAAAATAGACAAAAGATTAGGCTATATGGTATGATACCTTTGGCTTTCCATTTAGAAAAATATATGTTTTATTTATTTTTATTTATTGCTTAGATGGGTGGACGAGCTCACAGCCCACTTGGTGTTAAGTGGTTACTGGAGCCCATAGACATCTACAACGCAAATTCACCACCCATCTTGAAATATAAGTTCTAAGGTCTCAAGTATAGTTACTAACTACTACTACTGAAGTGTGGAGAAGTTTGGCGATGTGTGCAGTGAAGTCCGGATAAAGCTCTATTTTTAAGTAACAAAAGACATTATGAACACTATTAATTAACGGTAAATCAATTTGCAATAATACTAAATTATATTAATACAAATTTATTTCATCGTCTACATAAAGGTTGGTTTCTTCTCGCGCGCAAAATCGTGAAATCTAATCGTAAGCCGACGTAAGCAATATACAGTGCGATCTTCAAGGCTCATTACCCGGTGATTTTGTACGTTAATTATCTATAATTAAGAACGTTGTTACTGGTTTAATGATAGCAAAAAAAATATAATGTTTTATCGCACATTTTGCTATAAGGTCGGCGCACACCGGTTTAATGCGATTACCGGCGAGACGCTATGCAGATTCTTTCTTTTCACTCCTGGTAGAGCCCAAACCCGCCTACGTCTTGATAGAACTAGAAAGGCCTTCGGATCATCACTAATACCTTTTTTTTTTTTATTGGGTAGATGACTGGACGAGCTCTCACAGCCCACCTGGTGTTAAGTGGTTACCGGAGCCCATAGACATCTATAACGTAAATGCCGCCACCCACCTTGAGATATGAGTTCTAAGGCCTCGGTATAGTTACAACGGCTGCCTCACTCTTCAAACCGAAACGCATTACTGTTTCACAGCAGAAATAAACAGGGTGGTGGTACCTACCCGTGCGGACTCACAAGAGGTCCTACCACCAGTAAGTTTTCTTTGATATATGGTATTAGTGGTAACCCGAAGGCCTTTCTAGTTCTACCAATACATGTAGGCGGACACGGGATCATCACGGAGTGGTGGGATTTGCTAACAGTCACCTTAAGGCCTTCAGAGGAGACCTAACAACTCAAGGGCACCTGGATCACGACTGAAACTACTACTAATCGCGACCCACTGAGAAGATCCGGCGATAAACTCAGCGGGCTGATGTATAGGTTAGGTTTAACCGTTACCAAAGACCTTATACCTAATCCCAATGCCAGCTAGAGCTGTAGGCGTCTAATAGCAATATTAGTGGGATGGATCCGTAACATAACAAGGACTTGTACAACGCTAGTCATGTTTGACATGATAGAGTGGTATTTCATTTTTATCAATTAAGAAAATCGCATTTCTGTCAGAATGCCAAGTTTTTTTTGTTTTTTTTTTTTTGTTTTAAAGATAATGAATAATGGCAAACGTAAGCACTAACGCACAAGCCTTAGTATTTTTTGTTTGTTTTAGCGGTTTAAGAACGGTATCATGGTCCGCATAATTGAAGTGGTTATTAACCTTGAGACCTGAGGTCTGAGCCTCAAATACATTGTATAACGGCAGTCGTGTCCTCCAATACGCAAGTTCAGAATACGCTTTATGCAATGTTGCTGTTGAGGATGTCGAGAACAGAGTAAGGTGTAGGACTAGAACAGGGAAAGCTGACCCTACCACCACGTGGATATATGGAAAGAGAGAGAGAGAGAGAGAGAGAGAATACGCTCTACATAAATGCATATGTGATTGAACCAATAAGAAAAGCCTTCTATCATATTTCTTTGAAACAGTCAAGTACCTTAAATAATATATCACTTCTCATTTCGTATCGGATCCTCCTGATCCACTATCGGTGCTTCTAGGTACCTCAAGCACCAATCACCGTCCTCGTCGAACCTTCTCACCGTGTCACGATTCGGATCCGGTGGTAGATTCTGCGAAGCACTACTCTTGCTAGGGCCAGTGTTAACAAATTCGCAGGTTAGAGTCCCGTGAGCTCACCTACTCGCTCGGTTGAGCTGTCTTAACCCCCTACGTTACCGGTATGGGTAGGAAGAAGGCAATAATGAACTGTGAACGCAATAGTTCGAATTTAATTATTAAATCTCCAATTGTCTGAAAGTGTATCGCGTACCTTAACTAAATAATAACCCAGCACTAACTTCCCACCGCGCCCGTAATAACTCGTAGCCGTACCGATTTTTTTTTTTTGCGAACAGTTTCACTAATTAATGAATTGTAATGATTTTCTAATGTTTTGTGTTCATTAACTGGGTGGGTGAGCTCACGCACTTGTTCGTTTCGTTACTGTAGCCCATAGACGTCTAAACTTGGATTTCGTCACCCATATTCTTCGTGTAAGCAGCGGTAGCGGCTTAGCTCTGCCCCTAAAATTGGTGCCGTCCATGGGCGACAGCAGCCACTCATCATTAGGCGGGCCGTATGATCGTCTGTCTACGAGGGCAATAAAAAAAAACATTGGGACTTAAGACTGAAGACTTTGTTGCATCGAATTAAAAAAAAATACCCGAGTTTTCGAATGAAAAATTAAAAAAGTAAAATAATTCTCGCGGCAAAAATGAGCAGGCTAGTGGGATATATCCGTACGCGTTTACAATTTACCATCGATAAAGTACTCTAACGTAATAATCCAAAGATGTATTTTACGTAAACATGATTCCGATAAGCCCATGACAGATTTGTCCATCTGACATTGACATTAATTAGCGTCACTTAAACGTCAAAATGACGTTTCAGTTGATAAACGGCCAGACGTAGGTACGTGCGTCCTGTGAAAATTAACGCTTCTTTTTAAATCAATTACTTGCACGCGAGTCGTAATTAATAATTATTGTTTGCTTGCAACGAGAATGACTTGGACATTATATTCGTGGGACAGCATTGAACTAATGAGAGGGATCTTATTAGTGATAGAACGTGGTGTGGCTCGGCAAAGGAAGATGAGCTGTATTTTTTATTCATTGAACTCATTAGACCGGTCCATCTTACGGATCCATCAGATCCAATAACTCTTGCATTAGACGCCTTCAACTCTAACACTAGGAGCAGGCTTAGGGACTCTGGTAACCGTGCTCGTCGAACTCGACAAAGAGGTCGACGTGCAACCTAACCCATGTATCAGCCCGCTGAGTTTCTCGCTGGATCTTCTCAGCGGGTCGCCATTCCGCTCTGTTAGTAGATGCATTCGCGAAGCAGCTACTCTTATGTCGTTAGCTCTCCTCCGGAGGTGCCTGAGCAGCTGTCAGCAAATCCCAACCCTCCTGGCTGAGCATCGCCCACCTGTCCTGGCGAAGCTGGAAAAGCCTTCGGACCACCAGCAATACTTCATTCCCGAAAAAAAGCAACCACCTTACAGCTTATAGAATAAATATAGTGCTTTCTCTTACAATAAAATTATTTTTTCTTACACTATTTGTAATTCAAATTTATTAAAACTTTTTAGTTGGATTTTCTATAAAAGCGTATTTTGTTTGTTTTTGAAGCTATTATTTATTATTAATTTTTAATTTCTTCATAAAAAAATTTAATATTGAATTGTCATTGGTCCTAAGTATACCAAATTTCGAGTTAATCCGACGTTTTGAAAGGGGTCAAAATCATGTTCAAAGATTCCGTTACATACTAACATACATACGTCTGAAGCTAGTAGTCAACGAACATTTCATTGTTGCTGACAATTTTTACCCAAAGCGTGTTCCGATTTGCAGAGAAGATCTGGAAAATATCATCACAAATAAAAAGCCTCTGTGATAGATATCCGTTTGCTTTTTTTTTTCGCGTTCCCGTTGCCTCTGTCGAATGTTGAGATTTCGCCGCTTCGTCATTATTCCTTCAGCTGGCGTACATGAATAATTAACAGTCGAAAGTAAGTGCGAGTCGACACGTTTTAATGCGACATCAATTAATTTAAATAAAAAAATAACGACACAATAAAAATGAAAAACACACAGGTGCAAAATAATCAATTTGATACCACGAACGAATTTACGTAAAATTCACTTGCACATAAATTAACACTGGTTGTTTAGTATCTGAGGTTCCGTAGTCATTAATTTATTGTATTCAATAACAATGTTATTGGACGGATTCGATTTTTATGTTTCCTTTACTTTTTTAATGTTCCCACATAATTAATTAATCACTACATAGTAATAAGTATAAAACAATGTCGCTTTCTCTGTCCCTATATCTGTCCCTATGTATGCTTAAATCTTTAAAACTACGCAACAGATTTTGATGCGGTTTTTTTAATAGATAGAGTGATTAAAGAGGAAGGTTTATATGTATATTAACATCCATTAAATAGTGGAGAAATCAATAATAAATTACAATTTCCGAAGCGAAGCGAGGGCTGGTCGCTAGAATTTAATATTAAGGGGTGAAAAGCTATTTGGTGAAGCGACATTTTGCTTGAAACGCGACATTTATCTATGTAATAAAAGGTCCGTTTTATCTATTATTAGTATCAACAGTTCGATGTTTTTAATTGAACTTCAATTAAATTCACCCATTCAAATAGCCGAAGATTTTTTTGTTATGATATTTTTTTCAAATTTTAAACTTTAAATGGCTCTCCTATAAAGTTGCAAAATGTCGCTTATACCAAATAATCCTTTATCCTTACATATGAAACTTACATTAAAAATACATACTATTTTTTTAATATTTATATTATTATGTAATGGATGCTGGAAAATGTTGCTGGAAAAGGATGCTGGAACGTTCAGAAATTGTTTTTGGTAAGGCGTTTGATAACTGTTTGTTTGTTTGTTAACATCAAGTTGACCGAGAACTGTTCTGCTCAACAAATGCACGCAAAAAAAAACAAAAAAAGGGATGAAAAATTCAGTCAAGCTAAATTACCATTACAGTTCATGACGTCATATGTGGCCAACTATTGCGTATTTAGTGTTTAATCTATGATCAGCTTATTGTTTATTTTTGATACGTCCAGCCAAAATTGTTTACGCGACAATTTCTAAAAACACAAACTGCCTCATGGCTCTATATGAAAAACAAATAAATCTAAAGGTTTCTACAAACCGTGCGCGGAACCCTAAATATCGTTGTGTTAATGCGTTATAGAAACTAGGCTAAGTACTACAAGCGGCCGCACCCTGCACTCGGACGTACCGACTGCAAAACAAATTATCATTCATTATTGTATACAGTGTATTAAACTTGTAATTTTAGATTATTAAGCTGATCGTTTGATGGATAATTTCGATCTGTTATTTTTAAAGAAATGTTTGTTTTGTTCGATTTTGTCTATTGTGTTTTTTTTGTACGCCACAGAAAATATTCTTTTTTTTTTTGCATAAATACTTTTAATGTTTAATAAGCATGGAAGAGTGAATGGGAATGTCTCGCTATCTCTCTCACACGTTTCTGTTTCTTAATAACCTTCATACCTACTCGTGCACGTCATTACGGATCCTCCCGATCCACTAACGGTGCTTTTAGGTACCCCAAGCACCGGTCACCGTTCGCGTCGAACCCGTCGCTTGCGACGAAGGGCTCGGCGAGTAAACTAACCCACAGACACAGCCCACTGAGTTTCTCGCCAGATCTGCTCAGTGAGTCGCGTTTCCGATCCGGTGGTAGATTCTGCGAAGCACTGCTCTTGTTAGGGTCAGTGTTAGCATCTTCGCCAAATTTGAGCCCCGTGAGCTCACCTACTTGTTCGGTAACGCTGATACAGCCTCTCAAGGATGCTCGGCCTCCTTGTGTCGATAATCCTCAATGCTCAGGGTCTAGCATGCCTTTACAATTTTTTTCCGAGGTTGTCCTGCGCCAGCCCTGCCTATCCTCAGCTGCGGGGATGGCATCATGGACTAAGATGTTGAGAGCACAGCGTATCCGGTCCGTACCAGTGCTGACTTTTAATACGGCCTACCACTAATTAAAGTGTTTTATCGCATATATTTTTATTGCTTAGATGGGTGGACGAGCTCACAGCCCACCTGGTGCTAAGTGGTTACTGGAGCCCATAGACATCCACAACGTAAATGTGCCACCCACCATCCCATCCCATCATGTGTTAAGGTTACCGGAGCCCATAGACATCTACAACGTAAACGCCGCCACTCACTTAGAGACATAAGCTCTCAGGTCTCACTTTTAACCTCTTGTGAGTCCGCACGGGTAGGCACCACCACCCTGTTTATTTCTGCCATAAAGCACTAATGCGTTTCGATTTGAAGTGTAGGGCAGCCGTTGTAACTATAACTGAGACTTTAGGACTTATATCTCAAGGTGGGTGGTGGCATTTACGCTGTAGATGTCTATGGGCTCCGGTAACCACTTAACACCAGGTGGGCCGTGAGCTCGTCTAGTCTGATACGCAAAAAAAATAAAAAAATATATATATTTCGTTCAAAACCAAATGCACGATGCTTCTACAACTTAGCTAAACCTAACCATTCAATCTCCCTGCACAGCCCACCGGTATTTGTTTTTCAGATGACGAAACACATAGACGTAGTCTTTTATGAGCGAGCAAGCACTAAGTTTTCAGTCTATTTCCGCCATTAAAACTGTTAATGTGACCGTTTTAGCGGTATGTTTACGAATTTATGTTTGGAACTCGTAAAATGGCGGCTTCGTTACACAAAATGGCGCTGTTTCGGGTTTAATAATCGAATATGGAGGCTAGAAGTAAGAGGTACCATCTTGTATAGGGAACAAGTTGAAAAAGTGTCTTTTTTTTTCCTTCCTATGCTGATAGCCTTGAGAGGCTATATCAGCTTACCCTAGCGTGTGCAGGTGAGCTCACAGGGCTCAAACCGGAGAGTTGCTAACACTGACCCTAGCAAGAGCAGTGCTTCGCAGAATCTACCACCGGATCGGAAACGCGACCCACTGAGAAGTTCCGGCGAGAAACTCAGTGTGTCTATGGGTTAATTCGCTCGTCGAGCCCTTCGTCGCAAGCGACGGGTTCGACGAGGACGGTGACCGGTGCTTGTAGTGCCTAAAAACACCGTTAATGGATCAGGAGGATCCGTAATGACGTGCTTTGGGCGACGTCGACGGTTTGCCATTCGGAAAAAGTGTCCACCTGTTAACAGCAACTTATTATTGGAAGACTAACCGAAGTAGCGCTAGTGTAGGAATTGGAAATGATATGAATATAGCAGTATTGAATAAAGAGAGTAAGGTGTGCTGGGTTGAAAAATTAAATATTTTTCGCGACCAGTTTAGTTAAAAACATGCAGTATTTAAAACTTCAACTCTTTAGTTTCATTAATATGTAATTGGAGCTCTCTTGGCCCTTCATTACATTTAAATTTCCCGCGCATTAGCTTCGACTATCATAATAGTATTATCTATGGTGGAAGCTATGTTCACTCTATAATTGAGATGGAATCAATTCTATGGAATTGCTATCTGGCTTGGAACATTCAAAAAGATAACGTGCTTCTTTAAAAAATTAAAAAACTTGCAGATTTAAAAAAAGGTTGAAGCAATAATTCTTCTTCTTCTTTTTCTCCACCTTATCCCACTAGGTGGGGTCGGCACAGCTAATTTTTCTCTTCCATTCTCTTCTATCAGCCGTCATCTCAACACTCACTCCTCTCTCTCTAATATCGTCATTCACACACTCCATCCATGTCTTCTTCGGTCGACCTGTTCCCCCTCTACCTTGCATTACCATTTCCATACATCTCCTAGTCACATGCATCTTCTCTCATCATCTCTTACTTGGTTTTTTGTTTCATTAACAACACATTACAACTATTTAGGTAGAAAGCGTTTCTTTTCTTCTTAATTTAGTGTCCTACTCTAATAATTTAATGGCGTCGTTTTTAAAATCTCTCCGTACCGCTAATATGGCGCCAACTTAACTGGCTTTCTTTCAGCTGACACTTTTAATACATTGAGGTGGTTCTCCTTACTTCCACCCTCCATATAATCCATTCGATTCTTTATTATCTATGATTCGAAAATAACATACAAATGCAAATATTCGATGAAGTTTTCGCGCGATTCCTACCGTATCCGTCAGAAGAGAAACCTATGAAACTTCAAAATAGATTTATACTACAATCTCAGACTAATGCTTAGACTATTTCATATTTTACACTCTGCGAATATGCTTTACACGACCAGAATAATGGTTTTTGATCGACTGCGTTTTTAGTTTTGGTCTGTGATGAAATTCGAGTCAAAGTTCCGTTATATTTTCTTAGAAGGTTTTTTGTTTGTTCGAAATAAGCAAATCTTTATATACTAGAGGTCCCGCAGTAGTCGAAATTCGACTATAATTGATTGGAATTGTAAGTTTGTACACTATTATGATTGTATTGTCAACGCCAAGACTACACTATAAAAAATATTAACAAAGACAAACAATATTTAATCTCAATTTGACAATAGACGTCAAGAACAAAAATTTGACAATAAATAGTATGCATGCGTGTGTGCGTCAAATACATGGTATGTAGTGTGTGTAATGTTTTCTTTATTGATTTAATGTATCTTTTATGCATTATTTAAACAAAATATTAGCATTGTGCACTTCTTCTCTATATTCTCTATAAGTGTGGAAAATTTCATACTCCTCCGTCTGCGCAATTTTCGTAAAAAGGGATACAAAGTTTTTGCTTCACGTATTAATATATAGATATATATTTCTTCTGTGCGTGTGTTTGTCACTGAATTCCTCCTAAACGGCTGGACCGATTTTAATTATTTTTTTTGTATGCGTTTGTGTGGCGCCCTGAATGGTTTAAATTCACAAATCAGCCCGGCAGATAGCGCTGCAGTCGGTATCTAGATTGTTTATCTTTCCTAGAAATAATTTATGTGGCAAAACAACGTTTGCCGGGCCAGCTAGTACTTAATAAAAATTAATATTACGTGAACATTTTAAGCACCATATGCCTGATTAAATATGTACAATACAAAAAAAACCTCCAAATTAAAACTGATAAATTTCAATGACACAAAGACATTGATAACGTTTTTAAAACAATATAATAATACTATTATTGATCTTTAAATTTGTTGTTTAAGCGGCTAATTTAATTATTCTTAATATTATCAGTTATTTTATCGTTATTTTTTTTGTAATTATAATTTAATTACTTCACGGAATATTTTTGGTTAATTATTTTATTATGAGCGAATATTAAAAATATTTTTCGATTGCGCAATATCATTTTGGTTCCGTAATAACGTTTTGTTTTGTTCATAGTTTCAATTGTCAAAGACGTATTTTTGAAGATTGGAAGCTCTCCAATCAAACCAAATCAAAAAAAAAATATTCCACATAAATGACAGTACATACTTGTTGAACGTCAAAAGAACTACCGCCAATTTAGAAAAACTACCTCCGTCCTGAGAAGAATTGGCAAGAAACTCAGCGGGCATGTCTTTTTTTATATTAGATAAAAAAATATATTAGATGTTTTTTTAAATATTCATTTTTATAATGAATATTATAACGTAACAATTATTACAATATTGAAATGCCCGGAGCGAGCAACTCATTCCCACTTTGTGCAATCTTCTAGATAATCATTGACTTTATAGTAAGCTTTATTGCACATTTATGTTATTTAATAGTTTTCTTAAACCTATGTATATGTAGGATCTGAACACCTTGTGGGATTTTGTTGTACAGGCGCACAGACAAACACCCGAATGAATTTCTTATCTTATGTAACCTACTCATCGGCACAACAAGCTTGTGTTTGTTCCTAGTATTTCTATTATGTATGTCCGACTTTTTAGGAAACTCCTCAATATGTTTACGAACATACATCACATTTTCAATCGTAAATCAAATTTATCTACTACATATAAACATGATTAGAAATTTATTTTGTGGTTGTGTTTACCCGAAGCTTAAGATGCCCAAATCACGGGCCTTTTTTTATTTATTGCTTAGGTGGGTGGACGAGCTCACAGCCCACCTGATGTGAAGCGTTTACCAGAGTCCATAGACATCTACAAAGTAAATGCGCAACCCACCTTGAGATATAGTTAGTAGGTCTCAAGTATAGTTACAACGGCTGCCCCGCCCTTCAAACTGAAACGCATTACTGCTTCACGGCAGAAATAGTCAGGGTGGTGGTACCTACCCGTGCGGACTCACAAGAGGTCCTACCACCAGTAAAAGTGACGTGGAAGCGTATATAAATTACTTGAATAAGTCAGAAAGGACCTTGAGATACACCTGAATGGGTCAAATGAAAGAAAAGAGGCAATGAGGAGGCAGTATCCACAGTCCCAGGTGCTGATACGAAATACGCCGCTCGTAAATGCTTTGCTTTTATGATTGAAGGATTACTGGTGGTCCGGAGGCCTTTCCAGTTTCACCAGGACAGGTGGGCGAGCAAAGGCTCAGCCAGGAGGGGTGGGATTTGTTAACAGCTGCCCGAGCGCCTCCGAAGGAGACCTAACAACTCAAGAGCAGCTGCTTCGCGAATGAATACTACTGCTAGATCGGAAGCGCGACCCGCTGAGAAGATCGGGCGAGAAACTCAGCGGGCTGATGCATGGGTTAGGTTGCACGTCGAACTCTTTGTCGAGTTCGACGAGTACGGTTACCGGGGTCCCCAAGCCTGCTCTTAGTGTTAGAGCTGAAGGCATCTATTGGATCTGATGGATCCGTAAGGACGTGTCTAGGGCGACGACGGTGACTGGCTCCTGCGTGATCAGGATTCGGGGAGACATCGTAAATGCTACTCCAGAATATGGACCTGACGAAGTTATACGAAACCAAGACCCGAAGAAGATAACCAAGCCAACTTTGTATTCGTTTTGTTCAGTTTTACAATTTTTAGTGACTCGAAGCCTAAAAGTCTCTGTAACCACAACTTACTTAGACGATATGATTGTTTTTTTGTTCCAATAGAGAAACAGTTTATATATTATAGCGACCCGCCCTCGCTTCGCTTCGGAAACATTAAAACACACATGAAACCAAAAAATAATAATAATAAAAAAATTAAAAAAAGTAGCCTATGTTCATCAGGGACAATGTCGGCTTCTAATGGAAAAAGAATTTTTCAAATCGGTCCAGTAGTTTCGGAGCCTATTCGAAACAAACAAACAAACAAACAAATCTTTCCTCTTTATAATATTAGTATAGATTATGTACATTTTTTTTCTGATTCCCCGCTTTTCACACTCACAAAAAGATTTGGTTAAGCTAAAAAAACAAAAAGAAGCAACCCCAAAAGCAACTGGAAGCGTTGAGAAATCATATTACGATTGCCTCACACCGAACAAAGATAGGGGCTGCTAAAATAATGACGCGCTAACCTCTGATCTAAATAAATTAGCGTTTATCTTAACTTAATATCGTTATTACGGACGACATGTGCTTATTATTTCGTATACAGTCAGTGTTGCTAGATAAATGGTCACCTGGACGACCTTTTGTTACTTAGTCGCGCGCTCTGGGCGACGGACATACATAGAGATACAGGTTTTCAAAACGAAATACACTGGGAAATAGCTCAGGCACCGCTAACCATAATTTAATCCAATTAATTGTTTTTTTTTATTGTCTAGATGGGTGGACGTGCTCACAGCCAACCTGGTGTGAAGTGGTTACTGGAGCCCATAGACATCCACAACGTAAATGCGCCACCCACCTCGAGATATAAGTTCTAAGGTTTCAGTATGGTTACAACGGCTGCCCCACCCTTCAAACCGAAACGCATTACTGCTTCACGGCAGAAATAGGCAGGGTGGTGGTACCTACCCGCACGGATGCCCTACCACGCATAATAAAATTGCAATTGTAATTTAATTAAATTTGAAATTTAAAATAAATTTAATTTTAATAAATCAGCTGCGGGTATTGTGTGCGTTTTAGTTATTTATCTAATTTATTTAATTTTCAGTAAACACAATGTCTTTATACATCTAAAAGCTTAATTGATTTTAAGTGCTTATTTCGAAATTTATAATAGTTTTTATTAAATTTTATTCTATTTGTTAACTTTGAATTCGCGGTCCCACGGGTGGAGGGACGCGTCGATACCCAGCCCCCCAGCCTCGATATCTGCCCTGACAGTTTGCAGCTACGCCATAGACAATCAGACACTTGCGTAACGAAAGAATAACACCGTAATTAATTCGTGGAAGCATAAACAAAAATTTATATTAATTAATGCGCGTGACACAAACGTTACAACAATGTTAAAGGGCAAACTTTGATAAAAATTATAAGCGATAATAGAAGACACATTTTGATTCGATGTTTTCATTCGTTTTGCGTAATATCCGAATGTAGCTGATTGATTAGGCGGCCGTAATTAATTCATACGAAACAGACACATGTTTTTTTTTTTTTCATTGCCCTTGTAGGCATACGAGCATACCCACCTGATGGTGAGTGGTTACCGTCGCCCATGGACTTCAGCAATGCCAGGGGCAGAGCCAAGCCGCTGCCTACCGCTTAATACGGAGAGACAAGCCTCGTTTGAAGAAGGACATGTCATAACGCTCGGGACACACCGTGGAGGGGAGCTCATTCCTAGCCGGATGGTACGTGGCTAAAAAGACCTCTGGAAGCGCACTGTGGATGACCGCAGTGGCTCCAGGTAGTATGGATGAACTCTACTCCGGTGGCGGGCGGTGCGATGGTAAAAACGAGATGCCGGTATCATCTCGAACAATTCCTCAGACCACTCCCTGCATGTGTTTATGTGCTCTTTTTGTGTATATAATACTAGCGGACTCAACAGACATTGCCTAAAACACGACTTCATGGAAATGACTCCATAGAGTGCCTTGTCGTGTGGTTACTGGAGCCCACAGACATCTTCAACGTAAATGCGCCACCACCCTTGAGATATAAGTTCTAAGGTCTCAAGTATAGTTACAACGGCTGCTCCACCCTTCAAACCGAAACGCATTACTGCTTCACGGCAGAAATAGGCAGGGTGCCCGTGCGGACTCACAAGAACACACACAGAAAAAGATCATCAAATGCAGGAATATCGTTCGAATATTTTAAAAACACTCCCAAACTTCCTGTAGTGCTATGGTAATAAGATATATAACAAATCGACAACAATAAAACGGAGAAGCAAACAAATTCATAATTATGCATTTTTATTTAGAAGATTCTTGAGAAAATCAAAGCGTTGACGCTATTAGTAATGATTACATTAAAACCCTCGCTCATCTACCAGAATAGGCTAATAAACAAATTGACCAAGACAAGTATCGCCATTTTGAAAATCATAATTAAATTTGGCGCCGTTTTAATTTTGGGCAATACACCAAAACGGCTGCTTTTTTTCAGTATAGGTACATGTCATAATTAATTCTTTATCGGGTGTTTAATTTTCAAACATTAAGTTTTGAACGCGTACTCTTGACGGAACTAATTATATAATGAAAATATTAAAGAGGCTATCGCCTGTTATTAATGTACTTATCAATTTAAAAACAGTGAGTTATTAAATATTTATTAACCACTAATCATGGAAAAAAAATATCTCTACATATCTTGGACTTCGTAAATTATTTTTCATTTTAGTTCCGCCATTCCGTTTATTTGTGAAGCAAAGAAGTCGTCGGATGTAACGCCTAAACAAGAAATATGTACAAATTCGATCTTATTTTTTTAAGGTGCAGTATTATCTGTGCTGTTTCCATCTCATTTATCCTAGCGACTTTTTGGCGGGAACGCGAGGAGTGAAGTTGTGTGATTTGTTTTATATTGTTTATTTAGTGTTTCTTCATGTTTAAATGTGTAATAACGGTGGTTTATTAACTGTTTAATATCTGTACAAGTGCGTAAATGTGGGAAAACGAAACAAAGCCGCTGAACGTAGCTTCTCGGGATCCTCCAAAAAGCCCTGTGAAAAAGTCTCAGTAAATAACCACCATTTTACTGAGATTATATTTCATACCATTTCATTTCATTTAATTTCATCCCAGTTGATTAATGTCTCAAATTAATCATCTTCATTTCATTTCACTCCTTAATATCATTTTTCATAAAAATATGAATATAAATTAAAATAAGACATGACTTAAAGATCTTAGTCACCAGGTCATAAAATCCCTTAAAAAAAATATTTATCCTAGCTCCGCCTTAAGAGAATGCTGTGACATATCTTGAGGCATGCTGCTGGTTTTTCTAATGAGACCGAGAATAGCACCACCCTATCTCTTCCCGTGGATGTCAATAAAGGCTATTCACTGGTGAATGAGCGGCAGCGTTCTCTGAGTATATATGCATAACAAAATATATAAATAACAGAATATATACGCATATAACATAAACTTGAGACTAGCAACAATGGCAATGCAAAATTATAATTGCCATACTTAAAAAAGAATTAAATGAAATTGACCAGGGCTTTCAATAGGTTAAAGATGGCGCTGACTACAGTGACGCTAAAAATGCTACTTTACCAAATAAAACAATTTCCATTCTCCGGAACTGTTATTAGTAATCTACACATATAAATAAAATTGGAGTGTTTGTTTGTAATAATAAAATAACCACCTTTTACTAAATGTGTAAGTATGTATACACAGTACATATTATACCAAAATAACATTTTTTACAATTTTTGTTTATTTTGTCTGTCTGTCTGTTTGTTCCGGTTAATATCTCAAACAGCTGGACCGACTTTGATGAGACTTTCACTAATAGGTATCTGATGATATGAGGAGTAATTTAGGCTACTTTTTTTAGACTAGCTTTGCCCCGCGGCGTCACCCTCGGTACGACAATAACCGCGGGTAGCATCGTGGGACTCAGCTAAATAATAATAAAATTTTATGATTCCGAAGCGAAGCGAGGGCGGGTCGCTAGTCACAAATAAGTCTTACCTGAGTTTCGGTTAAGCTCAACGCCTGCGCGAGCTGCTTCCTCTCGGCTCCGACCACGTAATGATTCTTCTCGAAGGCGTGCTCGAGCTTGAGGAGTTGAGACGGAGAGAACGCCGTCCGGATCCGCTTCGGTTTCCTGAACGGCTGCAGGAGGAACCCCGGGATGTCTGGACCTAGAATAACGATTTTCGTTAATAATTGTTATATAATTTATAGTTTCTTAGTTACATATTTTATTTTTGTTGTTAATGCACTGTCGATTGCACCTATAATTGAGGTGACATCTGCCATGAACTTTTGTCAATTGTTCAATGTTTTGTATTGATGATCACTTTGTTGGTGCAACTTAATAAATAAATAAATTGTCTTTTGGTATTTATTTATTTGGGAAATCAACAGTACAATATAAACAACAGTACAATATAATATTTAAAAAAATTTAGCTAAAACATTAACCAAACATGTTTCCACCATCAAAATCACATATAAGAAGAAAATGAACAGAGAAGAGAAATTTAGAAAAACAAAAGCAACACAATACGCACATAATATTAAGTTCATCAACTTATACTATAAAACTAAGTAATACTCATCGGACTAAATCACCTTACAAATATTCGAAAATAGCTTTTCTTTAAGCTACAAGTGACAAGCAAAAGGTATACGGCACTTGAAGACTTTTATTTGAAAATTGTGGTAAGAATCCGTTGAATTATAGCTTAACTTGATCCTGATTGGGCAGAAAACGTTGGGCCATAGAAAAGTGCCCAGAAAAAATGAGTGATAAAAAAACACGTGTGGCACTCGGGGACTGCCGCGGTAAAGCTATTGCATAGCATTTTCTTATTAACTTTTGCAATAAGACAATAATAATTTAATATTAAAACAATAATAAAATAAAACCACGCTATATTTATAAACATCGATAAAGACAAAACATTAACTGTCCCCTTCAGACTCATAAGCTAGACCGCGCGAGAGAGAGACGGGCAGACTTTTCATTTTTTTTTTTTTTTTTTTTTTTTCCTACCTATGCTGATAGCCTTGAGAGGCTATTTCAGCTTGCCCTAGCTTGTGTAGGTGAGCTCGCGGGGCTCAAACCGGAGAATTGCTAACACCGCCCTAGCAAGAGCAGTGCTTCGCAGAATCTACCACCGGATCGGAAGCGCGACCCACTGAGAAGATCCGGCGAGAAACTCNCGATGTCACTGCTCAGAAGGGGCTTGTCCGGGGGGAGATAGACGGATGCGATGACGATCGGCTGGTGTCCCGTCAGCGAGATACGGCACACTGACGCCTCGATATGTGAGAGCGAGGGGGTATCGAGAGGGACAACGTGCAGGGCCCGCCTATAGTAAATGGCAGTCCCGCCTTTGGAGGCGGTGAGTCTGTCATTCCTAACCATGACGACTTTTCATGATGCACATACAGTGCGACGTCACGCCGCGCGTTTATTCACAAACACTACACAAGCGCAACGTGTGAATGTGTTGAACGCGAGCTACATGGTAGGTGGAGTGGGGGTGTTAGGTTTTATTTTCGTTACGGAATTTCTTGATTCGGTAGCCGCGCTCAAAGCCCGCGATAAAAGCTATGCAATAGCTTAATAATACCTTACACGTCTTTGTCTAACCTAGAAAAGTGAGTGCAACTGTATTTACGACATAATATGAAATATCTTTATAACACATAGCACGTCATATTTCACTTATCCTTAAATGCACTTAAACGACCCGTTTTTTTTCCGTTCACGTACTTACAAGATCCGTAATAAGTTATTGTCGATCACCGCATTCATTTGATTTATCACTAAACGCAGCGAAATTGGTTTTTGTTAAGTTTATAGACGCTAGAACCGTAACAAGGTGTGCCTTCTAAGGAGTTTTACTAACGGCATTAAGTGACAATTCTATTTGGATCAAATGATTGGACAGCATACTTGTAAGACAAACCAGACGCGCTGTATTAGGAGTATGTAGTTTGCTGGACTCGTCAATCTGCAACACGAGAGAGTTTCCCGGATGGAATCAATAGGCCGCATCGGGGAAGCTCAAATAGCTCACTTTACTGGTGGTAGGACCTCTTGTGAGTCCGCACGGGTAGGTACCATCACCCTGCCTATTTTTTGAAGGGTTGGGGCAGCCGTTGTAACTGTACTGAGACCTTAGAAGTCATATCTCAAGGTGGATGGCGGCATTTACGTTGTAAATGTCTATGGGCTCCGGCAACCACTTAACACCAGATGGCCTGTGAGCTCGTCCACCCAACTGTTCAATGAAAACAAAAATTCGTATTTCGTATAAAGTAGAGCCTACACTGCATATTTTTATTACTGTTACAGCGAAATTTTCATTTCTTAATACGTCCGTATTTAATATGTCATGACGTAAATTTGACTTTAATTACTTACAATTTGATTCAATCTTTGTTCTAATTTTATGTTTTATTATATTCTAAATAATTTTACTGTAATCCATTCTAGTTGTTAAATATGTAAACCTGTATATAACGATGCTATATTTATAAATACAATGGTAGCTTCCAAAACAAACAGTCGACTCCCAACGACAAAACATTATTAAGAATAAACGGAACTACATTCATTTACAGCTACAAACATTTTACGTAATGATGATGGACGATCCGCTTGATGCTAAACAATATTTAATTCAATTTTAATAGCCGACATTTCAAGAATAAGTCGTGCTTCACGTTAAGATGTGGTCGCGTGATAAACGACTTTAGATGGTTCTCATAGTGCTTATTTTTTAATGGTATTAGTTTGAAAAATTTTCTACTTTGATATTGGATAGAATAGAGCAGTAAAGTACGCCCTAAACACGTCATTACGGATCCTACCGATCCATTAACGGTGCTTTTAGGTACCTCAAGCACCGGGCACCGTCCTCGCCGAACCCGTCACCTGCGACGTGTAAATTAACCCATAGACACAGCCCACTGAGTTCCTCACCGGATCTTCTCAGTGGGACGCGGTTCCGATACGGTGATAGATTCTGCGAAGCACTGCTCTTGCTAGGGCCTCTGTTAGCACCACTCCAGTTTGAGCCCCGTGAACTCACCCACACGTCAAGGGTATTAGCATAGGTAGAAAAAAAAGTTGGTACAGTGTTAGTCCGCGCGGGTAATTTCCATCACCTACCTTATTTTTTTTTGGGTAAAATGACTTGTCGACTTGAAGGGTCACAAAAATACAATACTAGCTAACCCGGCAGACTTCGTAGTGCTTCAATCGATAAATAAAAGACCTAAACTTTTGTATAAAATAAACTTAAAACAAACAAAAGGAATCCGTCCGACGGGGGATACATCAAAGGAAAAACGAAATTGTTTGTTTTTATTTAATTCCGAGCATTTTCATATTTATCTAACCTTTTTAAACCGTATCTGGACTTCCACAAATAATTCAAGACCAAAATTAGCCAAATCGGTCCAGCCGTTCTCGAGTCGCGAGACTAAGGAACAGCAATTCATTTTTTATATATAGATAAATAGATAAATGATCTTCGATCAATAATATTATTGATCGAAGAACATGATCATCGAGATTCTAACCTCGTGTCTTATGGTGGATTGCAGCATCCACATTGTGATATGACTCAAGTGACATAATATGAGATGGTACTAAAAAAAATGCGATTCCCTAAATTTAGATCTACTCATCTACACCCAAAGTTGCTCATACTTTTGATACGCTTTGTACGAATGTAATTATCTTTTATGACGCTCTGTTAGTGAGATATAAAATTTTTAATGTCGGTAGCACGTGTTTACGTTCATATTATGATAGGTTTATTAATAAAAAAGTAATAAGTTTTTTTAAATGGCCTTCGTAGGCATATAGACCGTATGGCTTATATTCCTACTACATGAGTTAACGACCTACTGTTAAGTGATCACAGGACTCGCTAATTTTGAAACAAAATGTCGAAGTCTCATTTGTATTCTGTTAATGAACATCAACGTAGGTATAGTTGTTAAATTGGTAATTTATTATTTTGTGTATTTATTTGTTTACTTGAGAAGTCGTCGTGGCCTAAAGGATAAGACGTCCGGTGCATTCCTATTGAGCGATGCACCGATGTTCGAATCCCAAGCGGGTACCAATTTTTCTAATGGAATACGTACTCAACAAATGTTCACGATTGGCTTCCACGGTGACCGGTGCTTGAGGTACCTAAAAGCACCATTATTGGATCGGGAGGATCCGTAATAACGTGTTTTGGGTGACGTCGACTGTTTACCATTCGGTCCACAGGATCGGGTATGTAATTTCCGGCGGCCACGACAAGAAGGTTTTCGTGTCGTGCCGCCTTCTCAAAGTGGCGCATATAACAGCAACAATAATTGCGTAAAAATAATCTTTAGCGATGAACAAAACTAAATATCAGATTTTTCAATTACACAATCTCTGTACCATGAGAGCGACCTCATAAAGGTGAACTCGAATTCGTAACTTCTTCATAGTAAGTGCATCCCACCATAAAACGGTAGGCAGCGCCTTAGCTCCGCCCCTAGCATTGTTGAAGTCTATGGGCGACGGTAATCACTCACTATCAGATAGGCCGTATGCTCATCTGTCTACAAGGGCAACAAAAATAAAAATGAAGCCAATTCATGAAAGAGAACTTTGAATATATACGCTCCATAGTGCATACAGCTATCGATGAACAAGCAATTATTACTAAACTATCACGTTTTAATGAAACAATTATTATAATAACTACTCCTTTATCGCATTATCAATTGAAAAACTTTACCTATGAAGGTTTTACGAGCCATTTTGACGTGGGTGGCCAGTGTTGTAAATGTTAGAGATTTTACCATTTTAGGAGAAACTTCACCGATTGTGATGTTAATGAAATTTAAATGACATTGCAGAAGAAATTCGCTCTCGGGACGAGGGCAAAGTTTTTTCAAATAATTTTTAGATGCATCAGTAACATAGTCAAATATTTTGTTTATTATGGAACATTCTATACCAGACTTTGGTTATATGTTAATGTATCAATAACGATTATAATTTCCTGGTGGTAGAAAGTCTTGTGATGAAGAGGAAGACGAATTTCTTGTGGCAATATCATTAAAATTTTATTCACATAATAACAATCAGTGAATTATTATATTATAATATTTTATGGTAGTCCACCCCGCTTATTTCAGCCGTGAAGCAGTAAAGCGTTTCGGTTTGAAGGGCGGGGCAGCCGTTGTACTGTAAAACTGAGAACTTAGAATTAGAATTGCGTCATTTACGTTGTAGATGTCTATGTGCTCCGGTAACCACTTAACATTAGGTGGGCCGAGAGCCCGTCCACCCATATAACCAATAAAAAAAAGTATAATTATATTGTAGTCCGCATTGTTAATGCATTTGCATAATTACTATGGTAGGAACAATCGAAATTGTCGTAAACCTGGCGTAAGTGACAAGAGCTATCTGCTCTCATCACCAAATCGAAATACATAAGAATCGTACAGTTTCGGAGGATCTGATATGTTTTTTTGTATTCAAATGACCTATTTATTGCTGGTATTAAGGAGTGTTTGAAACCCACAAGAAAAGATACGAATATACTATTTATTTCTGTAATAATCAGTCATGAGTTTGGATTTAAATAACATATAAAACGATTGAAACTTCAAAATAATTTAACATATTTTTTTTTTAAACATAAATAAAACTGGGTTAATTTGAACTTTATTTGCTTGCAACACCAGTCATATCGTCACACACATTAACCGCACGCAGTGGCCTTGCAGCCTCGTCCTGTCAAAACTATAACTTAATCACGCGACCATTCTATCGGGAGCCCTCCGACTTCACACAAACAATTTATCGTTACACCCTTTACGAATGTCAAGTTTTAATGGTACTATGATAGCATAATAAATAGCCGAGTTAATTTGATAGTGGCACAAGTCGAAATTAACCACGGGCGATTGTCGTTACATCGTTTGCTGTTATAAAAACGAGACAACATGATTTAGGACCGTTTGATTCAGGAAATAAGAAGTAGTATGCTTTAACATGCAGATACGAACACCGATTTTTTTTTCATTATTTTATATTTAAGAATATATTTCAACGATCAATGACCATATTATTATATTATATTATAATAAGCTACATTTAGGAATTAAACTGGCATTTTTGGAACGAAGTTCCTTACGGCAGGCTTGGAGGAGATAGGGATTTTGCTGCGCGACCGAACTGAAATAAATGTGATAGTAAAACCGTAAGAAAAAGTCCGTGGAATAAAACCGTTAAATGAGACGTGCGCAGGCGCGACAGTCGTATACACAAGCGAGTAGTGTATAATACCTTTCTCTTTCTCCTTCTTTCTTTTCGTTCTCTCATCCCTTCTCTCTCTCTATTTTGTAATTATTTCTATTTCTATGTAATTTTATGTTGTCAAACAAAAATAAAGAGACATATTTTTATTGTATTTATTTATTTGCGTTTCAAATACTTCGCAGTTTTCGTATACGCGGACGACTAAAGTGTTATCATTCGATGACATTTGTATACTTTGGTAACAACCACAGTCTATATTTCTATAAGAATATTTCCTAGACCGAACTAACCTGAGATGCGCTAGTTTGTTTGACATCTTTTTTTTTCCTAGTTAAAAAATCAAGCAGCGACATCGTTGATAAACTATTAACAGCAATTACTGAAACACGTTTAATACGAACTGTTTGCATAAAACGTTTTAAACGGACACTTGATGTGGATATAATTGTTAGGTGTGCTATTGTAACGAGAATATCGCGTGCGGCGCTAGATGTTACGCGAATTTTAATATTCTCACTAGATACAATGCTATATAGGTACATAACTATATAGCCGTACTCGCCCGCTTCGCTTGGTATTTAAAGTTAGCATTATTATTTATTGACATTATTATTAGGAAGTCCAACACTCATATAAATATTAGCCTATCCATTAAGTACGTGTATTTTCTACATGGATACCAAGTTTCAAGTCAATCGGATGCACGGTTCAGTAGTTATAACGGAACATCCGAAAAAACCACTGTAGATTTATATATTAATATAGATTATATAAGAATGGTAAGAACGCAACGTTAACATGCGACGATTGAATAAGCAAGGCGTAAAAAAGATGGCTATTCATTTTTTTATTTTAATAACACAGAATATTTTGGAAGAGAACAATAAAAATTGAACAGTGGCATAGTTTTATTTTATTCGCCACGATCCTAATTCTACATATATATGTACATATATGTATACAGGGTGTCCCAAAATTCAACGATAACCGGTGTATGGTCGGGTCAATAACTACCCATGGAAAAATAAAATAAAAAAACCTGGATTTTTGGGGACACCCTGTATTTAGCAATGGAATCGTTTTCGAAACGCCCTCGATGGAGTTAATGATGCGCGAGCCATAGACAAGTTACATAACTTTAACAGCTCACTGAGTTTCTCCCCAGATCTTCTCAGTGGGTCGCGATTCCGATCCAGTCGTAGGTTCCTCAAAGCACTGCTCTTGCTAGGGCTGGTGTTAGCAAGACTCAAAGGCTGAGCTCCGTGACTTCGTCTTTTTTTTTTTATTGCTTAGTTTGGTAGACGAGCTCACGGCCCACCTGGTGTTAAGCGGTTACCAGAGCCCATAGACATCTACATCGTAAATGCCGCCACCGACTTTGAGATATAAGTTCTAAGGTCTCAGTATAGTTGCAGCGGCTACCCCACCCTTCAAACCCAAACGCATTAATGCTTCACGGATGAAATAGGCGGGGCGGTGGTGCCTACCCGTGCGGACTCACAAGACGTCCTACCACCAGTAATTACGCAAATTATTTTGCGGGTTTGATTTTTATTACACGATGTTATTCCTTTACCGTGGAAGTCAATTGTGAACATTTGTTAAGTACGTATTTCATTAGAAAAATTGGTACCCGCCTGCGGGATTCGAACACTGGTACATCGCTACACACGAATGCACCGGACGTCTTATCCTTTAGGCCACGACGATTCTACACATTGAAGCTGGCAAAGCCCCTCGAGGTTAACCAGCAATTAATGAATGAATTAATTAACTAACTTTACTGATAAATTATTTCCTTTGACTTGCAGTTGTCATTGAATCATCGCGCGTCCTTAAATTACATATTATCTGACTGTGTATGTATGTATCTGTTCTTTTTGTTCTTTTTTGTCCAACTACCCACCGTCATAAATAATATATTGAACTGACCAGATCCGGACCACCCTTGATTCCACCATCTACGATGCTACCGTTCATCTAGAAGACAGTCTGAGTTATCACAGAACAAAAGTTCGAAATGAGAACCTCATCTATTTTTGAAGTCGGCTAAAAATAAACTTACGTAACATTAACCAAGTTTGACATTACACACGAACTCGTCTCAAAATAATGCTGAACTCACAGAGTTAACGCTCATTTTGAGCCAAACTCTATGACGTTACGAAACCTTGTACAAACTAACATTTTTAAGGTATTAAAAAAAAAGAATTAGAATACAAAAAGAACAAAAGAGATACGCCAATCAGATGTTTTTAAATGTTAGGCATAAATTTGTTCAAATTCGTGATCTGAGTACGAATAAATCCTAAGGAACGGGCGTCAGAAAAACTATAAAAAAAAAAAACAATAAATTCATCAACACCAACTAATGACAGTGCCAAGGATTATTTAAAAAAAAAAAAACAACAACAACAACACCGAACCCAAAACCTTTATCTTTGAGATAACCTCACAGAAGTGTCACGAAATACATTAAAAATTTTTTACGATCCCACAAATCGACTTTAGGTTCCACTGACGTAAATACCATTGAATATGACCATAATCGATATAATAATATCGATAATACGATTTTATGAAGAACAAACACGTATAGTGAAACTTAATAATATATGGTTTTTCGACGTTTTTTTTAGAAAATCGTAACTGCTTCCTCTATTTTATTAAAAAGCAAAGATTAAATGAAATTTATTGATAAATGAAATTATGTATTTGTTACCTATGCAAGAAATACCAAACGCCATCACTACTATAACATTAAAAAATGCATTTCAATGCTAACAAGTTTTTCTAGACACCATTAATACTCTACAAAAAATGTCTGTAATATCCTTTGTTTTGTTACCCAAACTTCTTAAGATCTTAGATTACTATTAATTTTAAAAAAGCAAATAGCAAATACTCCGAATATTTCTTCGATTATCTATCGTCGAATTCGGTAATAAAATCCAAATCGATCCGCCACTTTCACTAAATAATATCTGATGCGATAAAAACAACGTGTTTTTACTTGCTTATCGTATTTTACATAACTGATGCGAAGATTGATTTTAAGCAATCCTACTTAAATCGATCAGCGCACATCATGGCGGCCGCATTTGACATACGGATTAAATATGGCGGATCGGTGGCACAAGTAGCCTTGAAACACGGCCTATATCTTAATATCAGTCTAACTCTCCCTTAGTAATAATAGCTATAGGCAAACACATAAAGTAATTAAAAACGAATTAATTAATTATTAGCTACTTCGGACAAAGAATTCGTCTAGCTATTCAAAGGGGAAACGCTGCCAGACTGCCAGTATCTTCGGAACCTTTTCCTAAAGGGACTCCTTTTAATATTATATTTTAGTTACTAAATTATTATTTATTTATATTTATTTCAAATCTTATTAATTACACAATATTTTTTAAAAAAGATGTTATAAATACAATTTTTTTAAAATACTATATAAAAATAGATTGCCGCTGATGGCGGTATCTACGACACAAGCCACCAGTGGTTAGGACTCCAGAGTGAGAAACCTCCTCACAATGCGCGCAATATCGATATGCTTTCTGTATTAGGCCCCTAACTCAGCTGGATAACAAAAGTTTATTAAGATGTTGATCGAAACTTTTTGCTTACAAGCCGTGTACCGACACAGCTATTGGAACAATGATGGTTGAATCAACATGCCATCATAATTGTTATTTTTTTAGGTTTTTAGTTTTAGGTTAATTGTTAGAGTTAATTCTCTCATGTATAGTTATAATATGTTTAATAATAAAGATACAATTTTATATTATGTGATATTCAATTATAACATAAAAAAAAACGTCATTGTATAATTGAATATCACAGTTCTAAAGTGTCTAAGGTTAAAGAGCTTATCTAAAAAACGAACGAAAATTGTGAATGAATGAATATTTATATTATTTTTTGACGTTTTCCCGCGGTTTCGATTGTTTTTTTTTTAACTTAAATCGACGACAGAAATTAAATAATGTTTGTTTTTTTTTTGCAGTGTTTTCTGTATTAAACACGAAATTTAAAGAAAAGTACCACAGCCCCATTGTTTCAAAAGATTTGAGTCTGTGTTGAAACTCCTCTATTATAACATGAACTACTAAATCTTACGCTTCGTAAGGCTATAATTTTAAGCACACAAACATGATTAAAATATGATGTAACTATACTTGAGACCTTAGAACTTATATCTCAAGGTGGGTGGCGCATTTATGTTGTAGATGTCTATGGGCTGCAGTAACCACTTAACACCAGGTGGGCTGTGAGCTCGTCCACCCATCTAAGCAATAAAAAAAAACATTTTTTTTCATTCATTTTTAGATTGAAAACTATAAAAAGATAAAATGTATATGTACCTAGGAAATTAAAAAATACCCGATTTTTATTTCTCATAATAATGCTTAAGACTTGCTAACAGTTCCAAAAACGCTAGCGACTTTTAAATAACAGCTATTATTAGGCAGCTACATAAGAAATCCTTGATTAACTATTAATTATAAAATGCAAGTCATACACAATAACGTTAATTTGTGATTGACAACTGCGTGAAAACCAATTAAAACGTAATTTAATTAATTAAGTATTACCAATAATTAATTCAATTATTTGGTCATTCGATTAATTGAGAACCCATTCAGGCGAAGGTCTTTTGAATACTTGACATTAAAAAATGGATTTCTTTTTTCGTTTTTAAAGACCATTGATTGTCACTTGATTATCTGTGTAACGAGCCACAGATTATGTACCTATTCGATTTCTTATGACGTTTTACGTAGGAAAACAGTTTAGGCTGTATAGTGTCCCTCTAGAATAACGCCACTCCATCTATTCCCCTGGGTGTTGTAAAAATGGACTTATGAATCCATCAGAGAATAGGCAGTACCGTTCTCTCAGTATTGTACTAAGTTGTTGTGTCATTTGGTCGTGATGGGGCGCATTGTGAGTCAGCAAGGATATTTCTGCGGCCAAGCCGTCAGCCGTCCGAGTTTGAAGACTCAACGGTCAATAGTGATGCAAAGCGATTGAGACAGAGACCTCATGTTCCACGGCAGTTCGCGGTGAGCTCGCTTACTTACATACGCAATAAAAGATGTATTAAGTAATTAACGCCTATTTACAATTAACATAATAAATGCAACTTCAAGTCGCGTCGAAGGCTTGGGTAGCTCATTGTCTAAATGAATGTCAGACGGTAATCTGTTAATGTAAAAATAAAAATATTTTTGAAAAAAATTAAATACAAATGTCGTTGCCTCTAAAATTCGTAATTAATTCGTAATTAAAATTTTAATTTCATAAAATTAATTATAAATTGAAAACTAAATATTTCCGACTGACTTCCGCCTTCGCGCCAACACTGCGAGCACGAGTCGACGAATCTTTCGAAGAAAAGAAGAATATTAACTTATATTATATATCTAACATCAAGCACACTCGCGACTATGACGCCACCTTAATTAGCTTCCGCGGACACTTTTTAATACACTGAGATGATGCCCCTCACTTCTACCTTCCATGCGTAGAACACAAGATGGCCGTTTTCCAATTACAGCACAAGAGCGCATTATGCGGCATAATGCTCAACTAAGCTTCAGCATAATTCGGCATTGTGCGTCACTGAGTCGCATTATGCTCTGTAATTGGAAAACTACCATTAAGTAATGGTTTTACTGGTGGTAGGACCTCTTAGGAGTCCGCACGGGTAGGTACCACCACCCCGCCTATTTCCGCCGTGAAGCAGTAATGCGTTTCGGTTTGAAAGGTGGGGCAACCGTTGTAACTATACTGAGACCTTAGAACTTATATCTCAAGGTGGGTGGTGCATTTACGTTGTGGATGTCTATGGGCTCCAGTAACCACTTAACATCAGGTGGACTGTGAGCTCGTCCACCCATCTAAGCAGTAAAAAAAAGGCTATGGCGCCACCTAAGTTAATAATACAGCTAAGACACTTTTTAATACACTGAGATGATTCCCCTCACTCCTACCTTCCATGCGTAGAACACAAGATATTTCACAGATGATTGAATCGTGCTAACGATATTCGGACCGTCGGTCTGCCAAGCAATTTCACTCGCTCGGCTTAAGATCATTGAGACCATTCAGCCCCAAAAAACGATTATTTTTCTCCCGACCACTTGTTAGATTATATATGTGCAGATGAGGCAAAGAAAAATAATTGTTAAATTTGTAGATTCGCGCTTTTAGTTTTTTTTTTTTAGCAAAGGAATCCATGCACTTATTGCCAGATATTGATAATGTATTGATTATGCTTCAATTGTTCCATAGTTTCCAAATTTCATATTTTAACAATATTTTAAATATCAAACTCGTGAGTCTGACTAAAATCATATTTTCGTTCCAAAACAATGAAATTTTGCATGTAATTAATGTTCCTAAAATCCACTGCACACATTTAAATAATTACAAAAATTATTTGTTATATGTTAATTTTTATGTATTTCCATCGTATATTTAAGATTAGATTAAAGTGAAAATATTATTTAACCACATTAATATTAAAGGTTTTAGTTGAAAAGCCAATGTTAAGTTTACGTTAATTTATTGTAATTATGCCGGTTATTATTATGAAAATTACGTTTAATTGTGTGTTAAAGATATGAGTTATAGCGCACGGCCTAGCAAACACAAGGCCGTGTCTTCTATTCTGGTTTTTGTTCTTCGTTTTGCCTATAAAAGCCCGAAAACCCGTTCTTTGAGTTATATTTTTACTGGTCGGTATGGAAACCTTCAATTCTTCCAAAGTAAAGCGCCATTAAGTATTCCGGTAACAGAGGTATGACTTGTCTGAAAAATAGAGATTTCTGTTGTCCAATCTAGGTATTTTTTTCTCTTTTACAGAATTACATGCGGTAGTTTCGTAAAGGTACTGTTGGCAACACCGGTTTTTTTTCCACCTATGCTGACAGCCTTCAAAGACTATTACAGCTTTTCCTTGAAGTGTAGGTGAGCTCACGGGGCTGAAACTGGGTGTGTTGCTAACACTGGCCCTAGCAAGAGCAGTGCTTCGCAGAATCTACCACCGGATCGAAAACGCGACCCACTGAGAAGATCCGGCGAGAAACTCAGTGGGCTGTGTCTATAGGTTAATTCACTCGTCGAGCCCTTCGTCGCAAGCGACAGGTTCAACGAGGACGGTGACCGGTGCTTGAGGTACCTAAAAGCACCGTTAATGGATCGGGAGGATCCGTAATGACTCAACACCGGTAATGTCAAAGCGGTGACGCCTCGCGCGGTGCGAGAATGGAAGTCTTGTTGTGTCTTACTTTACTGATCCGACCCAGACGACGGGGTGACCCAAAGACCCCGTCGACTAAAAAATGTCATGTCAATAAACCCATTGACACAGCCCACTGAGTTTCTCGCCAGATGAATCGCGATGGTAGATTCAGCGAAGCACAGCTCTTGCTAGGGCTGGTGCTAGCAAATTCTCTGCGGTTGAGTCCGTGAACTCACGTACCCGCACGGACGTAGAGTATATAGCCCATTAGGCTACAAGCAAATAAGTAGAGGGAAAAAACTTAGTAAGAAAAAAAGTTAGTGTTTAAATTAAATTTATAATTGTAATGTTAATGTAGGTAGGCAGCAGCTTGGCTCTGCCCCTGGCATTGCTGACGTCCAAAAGTCCACTGAAAAAATCTCAATAAATGACCATCATTTTACTGAGATTATATTTCATCCCAAATCATCTCATTTCATTAAACTTCATCCCAGTTGATGAATGTCTCAAATTAATCATCTTCATTTCATTTCACTCAATTTTTCATAAAAATATGAGTTAAAAATTATAATAAGACTTGACCTAAAGGTCATAGTTACCTGGTCATAGAATCCCTTAAAAAAACACTCACGATCAGGTGGGCCGTACCTATGCTCGTCTGCCTATCCGGCAATAAAAAAAAACTAATTTTATTTTCACACAGCATAATTAATCTCTTCACCGTTACAAAAGAACACGCAATGATACACACATACATACTTAAGTTAGTACCGCTAAAATTTCAGCCCACTTTCGTTAGATAAACGGGGGGGGGGGGGGGCAAACAAACACATCATTTTTTCGGAGTCGCTTGAAATGACTAGAGAGACAGGTTCAAGTAGTCAGAAACGAACAATGGATGACCGAATTGTAAATAAACACGACAATTAATCATTAACAATAATGTTTTCCGAGCAGCCGCGGCTGCGTTTGTCCGGTGCTCACGACAAAATGGCTGACAGGTTACGTTAGTAATGAAGTGAACAGTAACACGGGTCCGTTTGGACTATTTGATAGGGCTTATAATTAAGGAACTTTTTTTTTTATTGCTTAGATGGGTGAACGAGCTCACAGCCTACCTGATGTTAAATGGTTACTGGAGCCCATAGACATCTACAACGTAAATGCGCCATCCACCTTCAGATATAAGTTCTAAGGTATAGTTATAGTTACAGCGGCTGCCCCACCCTTCACGCCGAAACGCATTGCTGCTTCACGGCAGAAATAGGCGGGGTGGCGTTACCTACCCGTCCGAACTCACTAGAGGTCCTACCACCAGTAATAATACAGAAGAAATCAAGAAAACTGTTTTAGTTTTGCAACTATTTTTATTGCATGAATGGGTGCACAAGCTACGGTACCATCTAATTTTAATTGGTTACTGGAGTCCTTAGACATAGCAATGTGAACGACACCACCCAGTTTTACTTATGAGATTAAAGTCTCAATTATCTTATATAGCGGCTGTACCAGCCTTCAAAGCGGTGCTTGATAAATACTCCGCGGCAGAAGTAGCCAGGATGGTGATGTCCCCTCGTAGGGACTTAAATCACGCCCTACCACCATTATATGTCATGCAATGCAAAAAATTCCTATAACTTTCAGAGATCGCTACTGTCCATTCTCCATTAAATCCCTTAGTTGACTTTTACGACACCAACAGGAAGCGATAGTATGATACTATTTTAGGCCATCACACACCTCAATAGTACGAAATATCTGAAAGTCTAACATTATTTTTTAATTTATTTTAATCGTTTTTTTCAATTTCATGCGTTATATTCATAAGTTATAAGTAACCGGTAGGCAGCGGATTGGCCCTGGCATTGCTAACGACCATTTGCGATGGTAGCCACTCATCATCTCAGGTGGGCCGTATGCTCGTCCGCCTACAAGGCCAAAAAATTTAAAAAAAGTTAACTGTAAAACTTTTTATTGCCCTTGTAGGCAGGCGAGCATACGATCTACCTGATGGTGAGTGGTTAGCGTCACCCATGGACTTCAGCAATGCCAGGGGCAGAGCCAAACCGCTGCCTACCGCTAAATACTCTCCACAAGCCTCGTTTGAAGAAGGACATATCATAGCGCTCGGGAAACACTGTGGAGGGGAGCTCATTTCATAGCCGGATGGTACGTGGCAAAAAAGACCTCTGGAAACGCACTGTCGACGTACGCAGCGGTTCCAAATAATATGGATGAGCTCTGCTCCGATGGCGGGAGGTGCGATGATAAGAAGGAGATGAGGGGGATCATCTCAAACAATTCCTCAGAGCCCTCCCCACGGAACACACGGTATAAAATACAGAGGGAACCGAAGTCCCTCCGCAGACCCAGAGGTTCCAAACGATTCGTGAGAATGGGATTATCGACAAACCTTACCTTAACATTATGTTGAGGCCGTTTTATTTCGGCATTTTTTTCCGAAATCGAATAAATTTATCGAAATCAGGAAACGGTCATTATACTTTTAATTGAAGTTATATAAATAAATTTATAAGTACACAAAACCTCCATCAAAAACCGTTCACATACCCTTACAAGCCCTTTACAAACAGAAGTACAAACTATGAAAAAACAAATGGAACAAAATAAACTTTACAACCTACCATTATTGTTCTTTAATACATCAAGCAAAACTACCAACATGGCAACAATAATAAATCGTTGCCTTTAAAAGCCGTCAGTTAATCGTTCCACAACGCTCAACAACAAAGTATACTCAAATTACATCCAATTATAAGCCATTCAATCCTTTTAGTTAGGGAAATATAAAAAAAAAGACCATCAAACAACAATCGCAGGTAATTAAGAAGAGAAAAAGCGCGCTCGCGTAAGATTTTGACGTGGAGTGCTACCAACCTTAAAATAATATGAGGTAAAGTGATGTGCAGCACCCGTCAAACTGTCGATTGTTGTTTTTTTTTTAGTTTAAGAAGACGAAGAATTAGATGAAGAAGAATTAATTTCAATGTAACAATGGTTATCCATCGAAAAAGTCAACGTTACTTTACGGCAGAAGTAGGCAGAATTGTGATTTTTAGAGAAGCGCCCGATGTATTGATATTTACTTGAAAAAAATGTTACTTTTTTCGCACTAATTGGTTTTCTGCCCTGTTTTGCCGCGTTGTATTCGAAGCGAAGATGCCAAACTCGAATAATTCTGATTAGCTAATAACTGGACGAACAAAAAAATCTCTTAAAACATTACTACTAGAATATTAGATACCAAATTATTATTGTACAATTAATACAAGTCATATTTTGTTACCGACTTCAAAACCGCTGGGTGCTTTATCAAAATTACTACTATAATAGTAGTGACAGAGTGGCCGTAGTTGGTCATACCACGTAAGTTTTAGCTCTAAATGTTTTAGCTCCATGACGCGTAAGTGATTAATTAAGATGTTCCAAGAAATCAGAGATAAGCGACACTAACCACGACTCTACAAACAAAATTACAGATCAGACTAAATCTGTTTTTAATTAAATAGAGCTTCATACGTGCTTTTAAGTCTTCGTGACTTTACCACCGATTCGAATTAAAGTTTCAGCTCAGAAGGAAGTACCAGTTTTTTCTTTTCCAAACAATACTTACTGACTGGTGGTAGGACCTCTTGAGAGTCCGCGCGGGTAGGTACCACCACCCTGCCTATTTCTGCCGTGAAGCAATAATGCGTTTCGGCTTGAAGGGTGGGGCAGCCGTTGTAACTATACCTTAGAACTTATGTCTCAAGGTGGGTGGCGCATTTACGTTTTAGATATCTATGGGCTCTAGTAACCACTTAACACCAGGTGGGCTGTGAGCTCGTCCACCCATCTAAGCAATAAAAAAAAATTTAATTACAAAATATTATCAAATCAATAGATACATATACCAGGGATGTCTTCAACTATGGAATAAAGAAAGAATAATTAGAATTCTGCATTTATTAATCACTCCGCCAATTAATACAGGGATAAAATTTGTAAGGAACTATATAAGTACTTCAATTATGAGTGATCATTTGTAAACAACCACCGGTCGCGCCAGTAGCTAGTTCAGAACCAGAATTAATTAATCGATTCAAATTTAAACGATCTAGAGGATATATTTCTACGCAATTATCACTGCCTCATCAATTTCGATCGATTAGGACGTATGTAGAGATCGTAGGCAACCAATTTTATGGTAAACGTAATGGTATAATATATTGGTATATTAGATTGATTCTAATAGACACTATTGAAACCCAGCCCGGGCCAATCTTTGTTTTGATGTTGTTCAACCACTACGAAACTCCGCAAATTCATCCGCTAAGACAAGCTGATTTTTTTTATTGCTTATATGGGTGGTCACTGGAGTCCATAGACAACTACGATGTAAAAGCGCCACCCACCTTGAGATATCAGTTCTAAGCTCTCAAGTATAGTTACAACGGTTGCCCCACCCTTCAAACCGAAACGCATATCACGGCAGAAATAGGCAGGGCGGTGGTACCCACCCGCGCGGACTCACAAGAGGTCCTACCACCAGTAATTACACAAATTATCATTTTTGCGGGTTTGATTTTTATTACACGATGTTATTCCTTTACCGTGGAAGTCAATCGTGAACATTTGTTGAGTACGTAATTCATTACAAAAATTGGTACCCGCCTGCGGGATTCGAACACCCCGTGCATCGCTCGACACGAATACACCGGACGTCTTATCGTTTAGGCCACGATGACTTCGAATTTCCAGAAATTTCACCTTAGCTGTCTACCCATTTCAGAGTTTCGTTTACACACAATACATTTCGACTTTTACAAATATAGATTATAAGTTTGCGTTAGTCAAAATTCACACACCCATATAAAGACAGCGCTTACACATGTACGACGTAACATTCTACACCGTTTGGCGTGTTTGTATCGTTTAGATAATGACGCATTCTTGAAAAGTGAAATTACAATTAGGTATACAACACAATTGATATTTCGACAAAGCCTCAAGATTTCAGTATTTGCTGAAATGAACTCAGGAAAAGAGTCCGAACCCAATACTCGTTTGCTCATCTAGACCAGTAACAACAGACTTAAGTCACATTATTGCCTATAAACTTTTTTTTTTTATTGCCTTTGTAGGCAGACGAGCATACGGCCCACCTGATGGTGAGCGGTTACCGTCGCCCATGGACTTCAGCAATGCCAAGGGCAGAGCCAAGCCGCTGCCTACCGCTAAAATCAATAAACTAATATCAAGAGTTCATCTACCATAGACAAAAAAATAAATTAAATAAGACGCAAACGTAACGACAGATAACAGCCAGTCGATATAACAACGTCAAGTTAAAACTCATATTACGCTCATGAATATTGTAATATAACGACAAACGTTTATTTACAGCTGCTATTAACTAATTTAATTAATTAATAAATAATATTCGGAACTGACATTATGGTGCTTGAGCAAGATGTGTTTGCTGCGAAACCGGATTTTTGAACGTATGTATTTAATTTAAAATTCACAATTAATATTTATATAACTATTTGTTTGTCACAGGGGCGACCAGCTCTGGTTTCGCAGGGGTGCAATGCAGGATATTCGACATTTATGTAATATAATATATATGTATGATATACATAAACCTTTCTCTTCAATCACTCTATCTATTGCTGCTTAAAATCAGCAAAAATCGAGTTCATTTTATTCTATGTAAAGTTTTCTAAGACTAAGTATTCCAATTTATCCATCGCGTTGCCAAATTTCACGATAGGAAGCGGAGTAGCATCCTATTAGAGGCCCACTAAAGCTCCATGACATTCCATTTGTATATAACAATTAAATCTTGGCCCTCACATTCTTGTTAGCTACGGTACCCGGGAAACTTAACAACCATGGGATGTGTACTCGACTAGATGAATAAATAAAACGGTCGAGTTGCCGTGTTGTATGTAGCAAAAAAAAATTGTTAAGAAAAAGGGGCGTTGAAATGATTTCACGACATTTCTATATTCCCATCCTTCTGTCATTCGTTATTTTAATCGTAAGTGAAAAATCTTAAAAAAGGTAGCAATAATCGACAAGGTCTCTAAGCACATCACTAAAAAAATTAATCGAAACGATTTCGGCACAACAATGCCTTTTGATAATGGCGGGTTACGGACGAGATGATTAAACTTTTTTTTTCTTTTCCGAAGTGTTAATCCATTTCTATTAAAACTGTTTGGAGTTCATAATAAAATGTAGTTCGAATAATCTATAATCTGTCTATAATAATAAACGGGTGATATTTTGGAAGCGATCTTTTTTAATCTATGCTAGGGTTACCATTGCCTTTAATAAAAAAATTATTTCGATTGCGAATTGACCAAATTCTACTTATAGTCGTGTACCGCTTTTCACACTCAACTGTGTTCAATAAAACAAATTCTCTTTCGTATATACATACCATTTAAAAAATCTTACATTTAATAAACAAGTCGAAATATTTTTTGTTGTTTTTACGCTGTTATTTAAGATACGTAAATTTTTCATATTAAATTATTATGGTATATTAAATTATTATGGCAACACTTTATCAAAATGTCCGCTTAAATCACAGCACAGATCTTCAATACAACTTTAATATACATAATATAAATCCAATATTTTTTTATATAGGGGTTATAACGAAAAAGGGATATGAATCGTTTTTTTTTTTTATTATTGTAAAAAGGCAAAGGGAACAAGGTGGTGCTGTAGGGCGCATTGTTGACATAGATAATGGCGCGAAATTGATATCGTGCGGTGTCGCTCCCTCCAATTCGATTAAATATGTCGGACGGAATGTAAACAATTGCAATACATTAAATTTATTGATCGTGAAATTTTTCGAGTACGCGGTAGAAGTTATCATTTTTTGTCAGTATTTTACTATAACTGTTTTTGTTATACCTTTTATTGATTTTCTAGAGTACAACAATAACAAAAGAATTCATGAATTCTCTTGAATACAGTCTCAAACTATTGTTTGAGACGGTATTCCTAATGTTACCCGGTTTCTTCTTCTGTTACATGGTACGCATGAAACATTAAGGAAACAGTTAACTTTAACTAAATAGTAACTCTGCGTCGATATATAGGTAACTATGTAGAAAAAAACTTATAAACAGATTCACTGACCTGACATTCAAAAAAAACAAGAAGTTCAGTTTTATATAATTCAATAATACTATTTAAAAGAATAATATAAAAGGAGATTAAAGGCTTTAAATGTTGTTTTCTTATTCGTGTATTTTACAGGAAACCCAATTAAGTATTTTATTATTGTTCAATAATTATAGCATATTTCATATAATTATGTATATCCACATATGTATACAGCTTCAAAACGAAAATACTTACAAAACAAACAAACCCAGTTTGGTGACAAGACCCACGAACATTAAGTTCAGTGTGCTTAGTGCGAGTTTTTTAATACCTGGAACAGCTTCCCTCCGTTTGCCGCTAGGGGCGCTGTTCAAACTCCATACAAATTTGAGTTAACTTTTACGCGATCGAGAAGTTAAAAAACTCTCATTAAGCAGACAGCTGATATCTCGATTTATCGCAACGACACGTGACCCATAGAATCCAGTTCACGATATTTCGATCGACAATTTATTTACACTATTTTAACTTTTGTATATTATATAGCGTAGACTAAGGCCGGATGCATATTGTACTGTGGTAAGTGTGGTACCTGTTTGGATATGTTTTTGTTTTGGATGACAAGTGTTTTTTTTTTCCTACCTATTCGCTGGTAGACTAAGAGGTTATTCCAACTACGTCCGAACGGGATGTGAGCTAACAGAATCAACCTGAGAGAATTTGCGATCATCAACCCTAGCAAGAGCTATGCTGAATCTATCACCGGATCGCGACCCACTGAAAAGATCCGGCGAGAAGCTCAGTGGATTGTGTCTATGGACTAGTTCATAGAACGGTGACCGGTGCTTGAAGAGCCCACGTGTAGATCGCTCATAATACACCTAAAGTGGTTTATGATGCTAACATCGCTGTACACTTTAAGACATGCGGCCTAACAGCATTACGATATGACTATCCTACTCTTGATATTCGGACTTCATAGCAAACTTTGTCTAGGCGGTGGTAACCACTAATTTTTTGCCACTACTAGACAAACATGAACGTTTTTTTATTTATTGCTTAGCTAGGTGGACGAGTTCACGTCCCACCTGGTGCTAAGTGGTTACCGGAGCCCATGGACAACTACAACGTAAATGCCGGCACCCACATTGAGACATGAGTTGTAAGGTCTCAGCTTTAACAGTACAACCTGACCCTTCAAACCGAAACACATCACGGCAGAAATAAACCAATTAATATTTTCATTTAAAAACTCAACAATAAGCCGCAATGTATATTACAATTGCGTTTTCAGTGACAAATATAGGATCCGTCAAATGCAGGTTCAGGGAATTTTTTTTTATAGCTTAGATGGGTGGACGAGCTCTCAGCCCACCTGGTGTTAAGTAGTTACCGGAGCCCATAGACATCTACAACGTAAATGCGCCACCCACCTTGAGATATAAGTTCTAAGGTCTCAGTATAGTTACAACGGCTGCCCCACCCTTCAAGCCGAAACGCATTACTGCTTCACGGCCGAAATAGGCAGGGTGGTAGTACCTACCCGCGCGGACTCACAGGAGGCCCTACCACCAGTAACGACCTTCCTTCCACCGGACCGGCGACCGGACAACGCGCGCCCGTCCTTAAACAGCACACACAAAACACGAGTCAATGTAAACAAATCGATAAACAGTAAGTAGTGTATCGAGTCGCCGGTCGACCTATACGAACTCCGGGCGGCTTACATTGTAACTATCAGCACAATACTAATAATTACTGCACTGATAGTTTAATTACTCGTTATTAAGGGTTAGCAACTTTTTGTTCGGGGTAGAGTCAATGGCAAAAGATCTCATGAACGAAATCCCATGCGCTAAACTGGTGAGAATCCACACCAAAACCCCACTTAACGGGCACGCCAAGCCTCAATTCGCGAATTATGGAGAACACCTATCAATGCTCTGATAAACAAGCATTCCAGATGACAACGACTGCTCTGCGAAGAGTAACCATCTATGATGATAATTAAGGGTCGTATCGTCGAATATAAAGTCGTCGTGGCCTAAAGGATAAGACGTCCGGTGCATTCGTGTTGAGCGATGCACCGGTGTTCGAATCTCGCAGGCGGGTACCAATTTTTCTAATGAAATACGTACTCAGCAAATGTTAACGATTGACTTCCACGGTGAAGGAATAACAACGTGTAATAAAAATGAAACTCGCAAAATTATAATTTGCGTGATTACTGGTGGTAGGACCTCTTGTGAGTCCACGCGGGTAGGTACCACCACCCTGCCTATTTCTGGCGTGAAGCAGTAATGCGTTTCGGATTGAAGGGGGGCAGCCGTTGTAAAGCTACTTGAGACGTTGTAACTTATATCTCAAGGTGGGTGGCGCATTTACTTTGTAGATGTCTATGGGCTCCAGTAACCACTTAACACCAGGTGGGCTGTGAACTCGTCCACCCATCTAAGCAATAAAAAAATAAAAAATAAATCGACGCGTTTGAGATGTGTTACTGGAGGATAATGCTCAGAACTAATTGGACTGACCACAGAACTAACGAATCCATTCTTACCGAGTCCAAGATTCCGACGCGGCTCAACACTATATGCGTGCGGAGGAGTTTCAAGTTTTTTGGACACATTGCGAGAAAGAGAAGTGACAACTTACCGTTAAGGATTATCGACGCAACGAGAAGGAAAGGTCGTATTTAAATATTAAAATATTTTAAAAGAAACGACAAAGGGAAAATCTTTTGACTGGCGATTGAGGTCTTATGCCCGACGGTCCGAATGTTGTTGTTCAGAACTTGTGGATATGCAAACTTATCTTGAAGATGTCGTTAGCGCGATTCAGGCATCTGTCAAATATCTTGAGTTCTACAATGACTATTGCCACACTAACTAGCTCAATTCAGTAGTGAGTAACTAGCGCAATTCTCCTCAATTTTTAATGCGTTTTTAAAGCCCAATTAACTCCATTATTGACGTAAATTCGATACATTTTATAACGGTTCATAGAGTGCCTTATCTTACTCTAGTGAATTAATTATGTGGATGTCACACGTAACGAAGATAGCCATTAAATGTATCGTGGAAATTTTAAGGGATCGGTTTTTCGTCACGAAACCCGCGCAAATTAAATCATTTTAAATAAACAGGCAAAATAATAATGAAAGCCTTCATTATTGGTGTGTGTGTTAATACTTTTATTATCTATAGTTTTTTTTTTTTTACTAACGGACTTCCTAATGCCGACGGATTCGAAAAATATGTAAACTTCAATTATTTTTTTAAAGGTCTCTCTGTTTTTTTTTTTATTATTTTAAACAACGTGTCAAATTTTAAATGCGATTTGAAGTTTCTTTTAGTTTAGTGATTTCTCGAAAACAACGTATTAAGGTATCGTCCTTTTTGTGAACTTTAAAAAAAGATGTACCGCTGGCTGGACAACACTAAGACTTCAAAGGAAAGGCAATTAACATTGAAACAGATAATCCCTTCAAAAGGCACTTTGTTACAAAAACCCGTGCCGAAAAAAATATGAGGAGACGTTAATTTTATTTAAAAAAAAAAAAAAAAAACTTTCCACAGAGTAACAATAATCCTGTTTGTATTGTTTTTTCTAAGCATTTGACATTTACAAGTCGCGTTCCAGATAACTTGAAGTTTTATCATAATGACCGCTCTAAAGAGATAAGCTACCGCGTTTTTTGTGGCACGAATACTAAGTCTGTCATCGAGATTTAAGATGGCGTGCGCTACAAAAGTGATAAACGAAAACTATAATTACACAGCTTAAAAGTCCACGAATTAACACCTGTTTTTTTTTTGTTTTAATGACGCTATATTCACCAGTCCAATTATTGTATAGTCATTGGTCCTAGACGCGCGTGCAAATTTTCAAGTTAATCGGATGTCTTGAAGTCGCCGAAAATGACGTACAAAATTTTATTTTTATTTTTATTGCATAGATGGGGGACGAGCTCACGGCCCACCTGGTGTTCAGTGGTTACCGGAGCCCATAGACATTTACAACGTACATACCGCCAACCACCTTTAGATATGCGTTCTAAGGTCTCAGTATAGTTACAACGGCTGCCCCACCCTTCAAACCAAGACGCATTACTGGTTCAAGGCAATTTTTTTTTACTTTGATAAAAAGTAAGCCTACACAAGTAAATATATGTAAAAAAAAAAACGTTATATTGTTTATGCTGTCCCTATCACCGACGCTAATGGCTAATAACCTCCATAAGTAAATAATATCAACTAATACAAGCTTCGTTTTAAATAATTCACATTAAACGCTACAATTAACTTTGTTTATTACGAATTAATCGAACGCAACTAACTTGCAGTTATAATTATTCATGTAGAATAATAATAAAGTGATTGATATACCCACGATCAACGTAATGTATAATAATTATCTTGTAATATTTATGTTTCCGGAGACCTGATTTCTGTTTTCGTTTCGTATAAAATATTTTTATGCTAAGTTCACGAACGCGGCTTCGTGGCCGTGGACTAAACTATAGATCACGCGGCTGGACAGCCATGCCCAGCGGTGGGATAAAAGAGAAGCCCATATGGCTTAAAAAAAATAAAATCCATGAGGAATTTCATCAAAATCACTTCTGAAGTCGTCGTGGTCTAAGGGATAAGACGTCCGGTGCATTCGTGTGTAGCGATGCACCGGTGTTCGAATCCCGCAGGCGGGTACCAATTTTTCTAATGAAATACGTACTCAACAAATGTTTACGATTGACTTCCACGGTGAAGGAATAACATAGTGTAATAAAAATCAAACCCGCAAATTTTAGTTTGCTTAATTACTTGTGGTAGAACTTCTTGTGAGTCCGCGCGAGTAGGTAACACCACCCTGCCTATTTCTGCCGTGAAGCAATAATGCGTTTCGGTTTGAAGGGTAGGGCAGCCGTTGTAACTATACTTGAGACCTTAGAACTTATAGCTCAAGGTGGGTGGCGCATTTACGTTATAGATGTCTATGGGCTCCAGTAACCACTTAACACCAGGTGGGCTGTGAGCTCGTCCACCCATCTAGGCAATAAAGAAAAAAACTTCAGCCGTTTCGGCGTGAAACGTCCTAGACATTCACTTCCGTATGTTCAATGTACAAAAATGTCGCTATCCGATAATTTTCGTGGTCACACCTACGAATAAATAATAAATCCTTATTCGTAGCGTCACACGCAGCGATATGACGCTTGCAATCTAAACTCTAAGAGTCGGTTATCGTTCTCGTCGAACCCGACGCTTGCGACGAAAGGCTCGGCGAGTAAACTAACCCACAGACACAGCCCACTGAGTTTCTCGCCGGATCTTCTCAGTGGGTCGTGTTACCGATCCGGTGGTAGATTCTGCGAAGCACGGCTCTTGCTAGGGCTCGTGTTAGCAACGTCGTCAGGTTTGAGCCCCGTGAGCTCACCTACTAGTTCGGCGAATCTAGATTAACCCCTCGAGGATACTAGAATAAGTAGGAAAAAAAAGAACTTTAACAATATGACGCAAAATAATAATTTAAACTGTTTTTTTTTAAGTTAGGATAATTATTTTCTAAAGCCCTTTCAAAGGCCGTATTTCAAATCGGTTCCCATCGCGGCGTCTTCACCCGAAGTCTTCATACAAAACCTTGGCTGTTCTTTACGCGAACAAAAAATAATGACGAACGTGCTATTGATCGAGCTTAATAAAGTTTTATGCTAATTAAAAGGCTTTCAATAACGTTATAAGTTTGATGACCGTTACCCATTAGAAGTTAATTAAAAAAAAAAAAACAAAAAAAAAACACGTTTTTGCCGCTAATATAACAAGAAGCAATAACCATAATCGGCTGTTGGATTGTTTAAGTCCGTACCGTTTATAACTTAATTATTTTCTGAACTAGTATCAAATTTGTATCCTAGACAATTTACACATGGTATAAAAGGCATAAGATTATTAAAAAAAAAAAAACACGTTTTTGTCGCTTATATAACAAGAAGCAATAACAATAGTCGGCTGTTGGATTGTTTAAGTCCGTACCGTTTTAAATTATTTTCTAAGCTAACTAGTATCAAATTCGTATTTTGGAGAATTTACACACAGTTTAAAAGGCATAAGTTTATAAAAAAAAAACCAAAAAAAAACACGTTTTTGCCGCTAACATAACAAGAAGCAATAATCATAGTCAGCTGTTGGATTATTTAAGTCCGTACTGTTTATAACTTGAATTATTTTCTAAACTAGTATCAAATTCGTTTTCTAGATAATTTACACACGGTATAAAAGGCATAAGTTTATTTAAAAAAAAACAAAAAAAAAAACACGTTTTTGTCGCTAACATAACAAAAAGCAATAGTCATAGTCGGCTGTTGGATTGTTTAAGTCCGTACCGTTTATAAATTAAATTCATTTCTAATCTATCAAATTCATATCCTAGAGAATTTATACACGGTATAAATAGCATTTATACTCCAAAGAGGAATTTTTGCAAAATCTGTATTTGATAGGTTAAAAAAAAATTACATTAAATCAACATAAAAGATTAAGCTAGCTACATTAATATAAACTATATCGTATAACATTAATATTTTTAAAATTAGATGAGTATATCAAAAAGTGGGACATCTATCTCGCGTTTACCCTATTAACATGTTTCTCAATCTAACTTTGAAATTGGTCAGTGGATGAGTTAATTATTATAATATTTTTTTTATAACAATCACGCCACGTTGACTGGTCCCGTGCTAAGTTCGTTAAAGAACTTGTGTTACAGGTACCAGATAACGGAAATAAATGTAAGATTTTTATTATACACGTACATAATATTCAAGATACATCCATAACCCTGGAAAAGACATTTATATTTATCATACAAATATCTTCCCTTGGCGGGATTCGAACCCGCGACCCCCTTGTGTAGTGACCATGTCACTTACCACTACACCAGACGACCGTTAATTATTATAAAAAGTTCTAAATACATTTGTACCAACAACATTGAGGACTCACACATTTCAAGTATATATTTTCATCATCATCATCATCATTATCATCATCAGTATATATTTTAATTGAAACGAAAAATCAAATAAAACTTATAAAAATAAGATCTATTTCTACCATAATTGTGGAAGCCACCTAAATCTATACAAATAAATAAAATTGGAGTATCTGTTTGTCATAATAAAATAACCATTTTTTATTAAATGCGTAAGTATGTATACACAATACATATACCAAAGTAACATTTTTGACGTGACTTTCACTGATAGATAGATAGCTGATGATATACGGAGTAACTAAGGCTACTTTTTTTTTATACTAGCTTCGCCCCGCGGTGTCACCCGCAGTACGAGAATAACCGCGGGTAACATCACAGGACTCTGCTAGTTCTAAATAATATATCTCCGTATAAATCGATTTATATAATTTAATATCTTTAAATTCGTGTAAGCTAGATTAATAGAAACTTTCTTTTTATTGCATAGATAAGTGGACGAGCACACAGCCTATCTGGTGTTAAATGTTTGCCGGAGCCTATAGATATCTACAACTTAACTGCCACCACCCACCTTAAGATATAAATTCTAAGGTCTCAATATAGTTACAGCGGTTGCGCTACCCTTCAAACTGAAACGCATTACTACTTCACAGCGTTTTAAAAGTGCAGTATTTGTAAATTCTTTTATTCTATTCTATCAGTCCACAGACGTCCACTGCCGGACATAAGCCTCCCTCAAGCTTCGCCACAGAGATCAGTCCAGCGCTACTTGGACGATCGATCCAGCGGATCCCCGCGAGCCTCAATAGCTCATCAGTCCTTCTTGTGGGAGGCCTACCCACGCTACGTCACTGCCTTAATGTGTAAACAGTAGTATTATTTTGTTTGGTTTCCAGTTGAAGATGAAATCTATATATATAAAAACGAATTGCTGTTCGTTAGTCTCGCTAAAACTCGAGAACGGCTGGATCGATTTGACTAATTTTAGTCTTGAATTATTTGTGGAAGTCCAGAGAAGGTTTAAAAGGTAGATATGAAATATGAAAATGCTCGGAATTAAATAAAAATAACAATTTTGTTTATCCTTTGATGTGTCCTCCGTCGGACGGATACCTTTTGGTTTTTTTTAAGTTTATTTTATACAAAAGTTTGGGTCCTTTATTTATCGATTGAGGCATTACGAAGTCTGCCGGGTCAGCTAGTTCAAAAAATTTTTACGGTTTACTCCCGCGTGCCTTGTATTCATTATATCACTATACAAAACCGTAAAACATTCGAAAAGTCAGAAAATAATCAAACTTAATATAAACGAGAGGTAAAACTAATGATAATTAAGTCTAACTAGCTGACCCGAACAACGTTGTTTTGCCATATATAAGAAAGATTTCTAGGAAATTTCTAGTGTACAAAAAAAATATATAACTTATTTTAAGTATGTAAGGATGTGGTAAATGAGTGAAAGAGACACGTAGCGCTGTGAACGATGAGGGAATATAAAAATAACAAACCTCATTCAACCACGTAATGCCTCAATAAAACAAAAACAAAAAAAAAATGTTAGGCGTGGACAACACCTTATCACTTAGGGTACGAAAAATAGATAGTAGCCGATTCTCAGATCTACTGAACACGCATATAAAGTTTCATAAAAATCGGTCAAACCGTTTCAGAGGAGTATGGTAACTAACATTGCGACACGAGAATTTTATATAAAAGATTATATGTATTATGTGAGTCAATGTTACGCATCACCCTATCAAACTCTGTTCCCGATAACGGCTGTCCGTTGAAAATTATGCTTAAAATAATTAATACGAATAATCTTATCCGTTATCCACAAATTGAATGATTAAATACACAAAATTATTTAAGATGTTTGTATTATATTTTTTTTTGTTTAATTAAATTTCGTAAAAGATACCGCGAACATGCGCTTTGTACATGGATGATGTCATGATCTACGTAGCTATCTCGTCACGCGAATAGTGATAATATACATAATAATTATTTGTAACTAGCGGCCCGCTCCGGCTCCGCTCGGGTCTTTAACAAAAATTTCAACGATATTTGACGTTGTTTTATTTAAAAAAATAAAAGAACACTTATATACGCGGCATAACTATAATAGTTAGACATATACTGTCGCGACATTTTTTTGTAAATAATAATGTGTTCTACAAAGTCGTGGTACATTATTTTATTCTATCATCAATAGTTTTCGCAGGGCACGCGATGTAAAGAATATTTTAGGCAATTTTTTTACACCTTGAGTTACATTATTGGAGTTTTAGTAAGGATCCCTAATTTTTTTCAAAAAAGATTATAGCCTATGTCACTCGGGAATAGTGTAGTTTCCAAACAGTGAAAGAATTTTTCAAATCGGTTCAGCAGTTTCGGAGCCTATTCAATACAAACCAACAAACAAATCTTTCCTCTTTATAATATTATTATAGTATAGATATATTAATAGATGGTCCGTACAAAAGATAATGCGTGTTTTGTTTCTTCTATGCAATAATCATCCCGGTTTTTATCGGAACCGACAGCCTCGTTTAGAATGCTATCTGTTTGTTCATTAATTAGTGTTTGGAAACTGCTTACCTCCAGGAAACCTGTGCGGGAACAACCTTCCGTGCCTGTTGATCAGCCAGGGGTAGAGCTGGTAAGACTCTCTGGGTACCGGCCCGGCGGGGTGCGGCGGCGGGTGCGGCGGTAGGGGAGCACCGAAACCTTGCTGCTGATGGGCCAAAGCTGCCGCCAGCGCCGCTCCTTGGAAATGCGCCAAGAACTGGTGGTGGTGACTCTGGGCGTCGAGGTACGGAAGCCTCTTCAGCTCCGGAGATGGGAACACGGCTGGCAAAGCGCTCGGCCGGAGCAGGGGACGCGGCGAGGGACTCCTCGGAGAGGCAACCGGCGACGGAGACCCGGGGCTCGCCAGCGGCGGCGACGCCTGCCGCGACCTATCAGAACCCCCAACGATACTGTCTATGCTGAATCCGATTTTCGGCTTCGATGGCACCGCCACCACAGGGGTCGGTGCGAGAGGCATCATGCTTTCACGCACAGCGGGAACGTCACAGAAATACAAATACACCAACTCAGATGCACATGTCACACAGCACAATCCATTGTGACGCGACGCGCGATACGAACGCCGGGGCGGCGCGCGGCCGAGTGAGCTCTCCACCACGAGCCGACGCCCGGACAACGGAAAAAAGAACACTAACGAACATGGACTCCCGCGATCCGATTGGTCCGCTCCCCCCGAGAGGCGGTCGGCAGTCACGAAGCTCCGTTCTTAATTTGAACTCGCGAATCGCTATTGGCGGACTACAGCTAAAAGGTGTTATTCGAATTTGGAACGCTTTCCCGGTGGGCGGTTTAAGTTAAGAGCTCGTGATTTAACCGGCCGTTTATCGTGTTACAACAGATTATTCGGACGCGCCGCGACAAATGGGGCATTTAAATTTTGTCGGTTATGATTCAATTAAGGTGTCGGATTGGGTGGGTTAGGACGCGCGGCTTATTCGATTTGGCGCGGCGGACTCCGGCGCGTTCCTACCGACGCCGTCTTAATACTTTTTAATTAGGTTCGATGCGTTATTAGCTTAGAGTCGCCGGATAATGGTGGAGCCCTCGCTGGCCCCCGCCCCGGGCGTAATTGATTTACCGCGAGCCAACCTCTCCGATACGAGAACCGTGCGCAGATTTGAATCGCAACAATTTACAATATCAACGTCACGGATGCTGTTCTGTGCTGTACTATGCAAAATATAAATTAATTTATGAAATTGAAAAAAGGTTAAAACATAAGGTTAAGGTAGTTTTGACGTTCATTTTTATTGTTATTATTATTTTTATTTTATTCCGAAAAATTTACTTATCGTTTTTATTTAATTTTGATATTCTACATGAAATGTTAATGAATGTAATATGAATGCAAAATTTTAAGTAAATGAAATAAATAAAAAAATAAAAAATATTTTTAGATGAACAAACAGTCTCTACAAACTGCATCACAAATAGGTGCATAGGTACTTATTGAAAAAATAATAATTTCATGGATATTTTCCGCTTTCGTGAAAACAAAACAAATAATGATGTTTTGTAAATAGTTCTTGGCGTGTTCCATTGATTTTAATTAAAAAAGGGTTACGGACTTTTAATTTCGTTCCGGCGAACGATACCGTTTTTCTCATTTCGCTTTGTGACCGTATTACTTTGTGAGTAATTTTAGATTTTAAAATAATTATCGACTATGCACGTATCCTGACTTCTTTCCTTATTACACGCTTTATATTTTTACTTGTAAATCGTATGAGAGATGAGATGCTGCGGACGCTGTAACGGATATTATCAACGCCATATTAGTGAAAGAAAAACAGATAACTGTTGATTTTTTTTTTAAGTTTTTTAGTCGGAGCTTTTGTTGAATCTGTATTATCCGGATGATAATAGTCTTGTTTAAAAAACAGATTATTGATTTATTTATTTTTTAGTTTTTTTAGACGGAACTTTTGTTGAATCTAAATTATCCGGATAATAATAGTCTTAATTAATGCGCTTTTCGGCCATCTGTAAAGTTATCAATATAAGCAGACGCTCAAAAGAATATATTAAGAAACTTAAAGCGATTTATTCATTCGCCAGAACTAAGTACACAAAATAAGTTAAAAATATATATTTCTACCCTTATTATCGCGATTGAAGCAATTGTTAACTATGCCTATAATACACAAAAATAAAATTATATAAGCATACATTAATATGTATACATACCTATAGTTATTTTGTGCTTAAGCCCACATAAGCTTTTGCATTGAATTTCATTTATATCTCACGGCTTAGGTGCCGTTGGCTCGGTGGCGTTGGAAATATCTCGCTATCAGAGTCTAAGGGTGCTTTTAGGTACCACAAGCCGCGGTCACCGTCCTCGTCGAACTCGTCGCTTGCGACGAAGGGCTCGTCGAGTGAATTAACCCACAGACACAGTTCACTGAGTTTCTGGTCGGATCTTCTCAATGGGTCGCGTTTCCGATCCGGTAGTAGATTCTGCGAAGCACTGCTCTTGCTAGGGCCAGTGTTAGCAACACTCCGGTTTGAGCCCCGTGAGCTCACTTACACGTTAGAGCGAAGCTGAAATAGCCTCTCAAGGCTATCAGCATAGGTAGGAAAAAAAGGAAAAAAAAGAGAGTCCCAGAATGGCGTGCACTAGCCGAGAACTGGAACGAACGAATTTCGCATCAGGACCTAGTTCCATTTCGGTCCTTTTCGGTCGCCCATTAGACCACTTTAGCGAGCTAATTTAAAATTTAGGGTACCTACTGGAGCGGACCTCGCCCGAGCTAAAAATTATCTACTTATTACACCGGAATATCGTTCAAGAATTGCCAATAAACGATCGAAACTAAATAAGTAGGAACGCATTGGTGTATTAAAGTGGAATACCAAGATTTTCTGGTAACCGTAAACACGAGAGCTTAAATTAAAAACACCTAAGCTTATGAACAGAGAATAATATCACGCTTTGAAGATGTGTAGTCGGAAAACAGATGAAGTGCCAACTGTCAGTGGCTGCTTGAGCCCGTGGACATCAAAACGAGAATGTGGCCACGTTGAAACCTGAGAATCGTAATTGTCTATAACAGTTGTTCCTTACATCAACTAACCGTAACTATACTGAAACCTTAGAACTCATGTCTCAAGGTGGGTGGCGGCATTTACGTTGTAGATGCCTATGGGCTCCAGTAACCATTTAACACCTGGTGAGCTGTGAACTCTTCCACCCAACTATGCAATAAAAAAAATAGTTTAAAAAAAAACTAACAAAATACGCTTTTATAGAAAATCCAACTAAAAAATAGAAAATAAATTTTAATAAATTTGAATTAAAAATAGTGTAATTAGGCAAATTATAATCTTGCGGGACTGATTTTTATTACACGATGCTAATCCTTCACCGTGTAAGCAATCGTGAACATTTGTTAAGTACGTATTTCATTACAAAATTGGTACCCGCCTGCGGGATTCGAACACCGGTGTTCTTCTTACCCATATCGTCTTTCACGCAATCCATCCATTTCTTCTTAGGTCTACCTCTTCCTCTATATCCTTCCACATTCATAGTTAACATTTTCTTACCAACCTCATTTTCATTTCGTCTCATCCTATGTCCGTACGTACCATCTCAAACACGCATTTCTCAGCTTCTCTGCCACAGGTGCCACTTTCAGACTTCCTCTAACATATTCATTCCGTGTTCTATCCATTCTCGTTACTCCACACATCCATCGCAACATTCGCATCTCTGCTGGATGCCTTTGCCTGGCTGCAATCGCCTTTCATTCAGGTAACACTGGTTATTCGGTGAAAAAAAAACGTTTTTTATTTTACGATTAATGAACTTTGATAAATTTACCGAAGATTACTTAGTCTACGTAAGACTTAATCTTACCATCTTCTATGGGCAAAGATGCTAAATAGCAGCCCATCACAAAAGCTAGTATTACGCACAAAACGAGACATCTTGAGTTGGTTATCCTGTAACCCATCAAGCTAATACTAATGTACATGAATGTTTTGTGTCAAGTAATAGTTTTAATTCACCTTAAAGTCATAATTTAACAAGTCATTACGGATCCGGCCGATCCATTAACGCTGCTTTTAGGCACCACAAGCACCGGTCACCGTCCTCGTCGAACCCGTCGCTTGCGACGAAGGGCTCGACGAGCGAATTAACCCATAGACACAGCCCACTGAGTTTCTCGCCGGATCTTCTCAGTGGGTCGCGTTTTCGATCCGGTGGTAGATTCTGCGAAGCACTGCTCTTGCTAGGGTCAGTGCTAGCAACACTCCGGTTTGAGCCCCGTGAGCTCACCTACATGTTAGGGCGAAGCTGAAATAGCCTCTCAAAGCTATCAGCATAGGTAGGAAAAAAAACATAATTTACTTAATGTTTTATTTCGTTGTTTCATAGACGACATTAGCGACATTAGAGTCATGTTGCGATGCATGAACTGCTTGTCAACTGGCATAATCCGAAACGACTCCCACGGCGTTCGTTGGAAGCCTTCTCAGGCTGCAGAATGCCAAGTATTTACCACAAGCTGTTAATAAACACCTGTGTGTGTATGATCTTTTCGTGACCTTCCATGCTTCACACCCATACAGCAAGAGATTACTTTGATTGACGATCAACTCTGCGATTACATAAAACGTACCCAAAGTTTCATTTAATCGCAGAGATAACGCTAAATTTTAATATTAACTCCACTATCTTAATGCGAAAGTTCACAGGCATTATTAACCTTTTTGAACCTTAGTTCTAGACTTATCTATGACCGAACTAAGTGTACCCTAAAACTTTGCCTGATTCGGACCAATTAAAACGTGTATAGTTTCGATAAAATCTGCCATAATAAACTTTGAAATGTATTACCACTGTTTTTCAGACTAATTTCTTGGGAATATCTCGACGATTTTTTAAATTAATTTATGAGTAAGGTGTTCGAAAAAACATTTTAAACTTACAACTTGACGTTTTTGGATAGCGTTTCGCGGTATATCTTCGTGAAACATTCAGTTTAAATTAATTAAAATATTAATTATTAAATTATGTTTTTGATGTTTGTTTGTTTATTTTTCGTGAAATTATTTTAAAGGGTCTTTTATTTATGTAGCAACGAATAGATTAGAAAGTTTTGACGTCAACAGCGTTACTTTATTTTATCACTTGGCAGATTGTAGCACGCGTTCACCTGCTACAGATTTTCTGTTTAAAAAAAAACCTATTTTTTATTGCCTCGGGAACACGTGAGCATACAGCCACCTATTGTTCAGTTCTGCAGACGCTCGAAGCCGCTGCTTATCGCAATTTTCCTCGATCCAGTAACTATCACTTCCAAACCCGAAAATATTATCCAAACTTCTCACGTTTATTCTTATAGACGGCACTTAAGACTTTAAAAGATACATTTCTATTATCAAACTCCCAAACGAATAACAGTAATAATACTAGTACTTTACAACTCAAAAAACAAAGTATAGGTACGGTAATTAAGTTCCCTCCGAAAATTAGAGGGCACAGATAATAAAAAAAACGCTTTGTGTTTGTCTATGCGTTTAATTACTCTGTGCTCGGAACCGTCCGTTAAAGTATAAGCTGAAAGAATTAAATATAACAATACGAAATAATAATTGTACTATTCAATCATAATTACTTGTGATTAAGACGTAACGATAGCCCCTCCGGGCTCATTGGTTATATACACGTCTCTAAAACATCTAGCCGATTGTTTGAGACTATTTGAATATGTATTTATATTTTGATATTTTCTAGCACTTTCTTTATTACAGCTGGCACCATATAGTTATTGCACTTTTCAGTCATTATTGTTCTTCTTTGTCGTTCTCATTAATGAGGTTCGTTATCAAATTCGATTTGTCTCTATTTCCTTTTGTCTCACGTCAATAAAGTAGAAGGTTGTAGAGTTTCTTTCTCATGTTGTCTCTTATTTTCTCTTAATTCTCTTACACCATCGAGTTGGAGTTCGACCTCTGAAGAGCTTTCTGCGCATCTATTCCACGATCAACTGCTTCACCAACTAATCCTGACTAAGTCATATCTATTTGATCGCATTATATCGCACCTTTAGAATTGATGTGGCTTAATCCAAAATTCTTGTCTGTTGGTAAACTCCAAAAATGTAATTGAAGAATTCTACTTTTTTAGTTTTTCGATTTAATACTTTTAGGTATGTACTTGATTCGAAAAAGATGGAAAGAATAGATGTCTCCTTTTCTGAACTAAAATAGACTGAAGAAGAGAGAGAAATTTTATAGACTGATAGAATAGATGTTTATAATTCGTTCAAAGTCTCTCTCTCTTCCCAGCTATTTATCCCACATGGTGGTGGGGTCAGTTTTCCTCACTTTACTCCTCCACTTCGCTCTGTCTTCGGCATCCTCGTCAGCAACATTACATTCTCTTTTGTCCTTTAGCACTACTATTCGTTCAAACTATAAAACTATAATTAAGATTTTTAGTATAGCCACTTCAATACTATAGATGCGATATATCCAAAGAAGTTTAGTTAACGTTCTCGACGTCGACAAATAAGTCATTTTTACGTCATTTATGTAATCATTATCCATAACAATCGTTATTTCAATTTTCTTATTGCTCGTGTCTCGTTGGACATCAAGCCCGTTAATTACAAAAAAGACATGTCTAATACCAATGCCAGTTGCTTTTTAGTAAGCTTGTTCAGCGTAAACTAATAACAAACGTATTATTAGAATTATCGTCAGAAAGGAGACGTTGATGCATTGCTGCATGAAACGGAACGTATTTGTTAAAAAAATTTTAACGCCGCCAGCCCTGACCGCTCGCCCGTACAGCCGAACCATGTAATTAGGCGGTAATAAAAAGTTCAAGTAATTAATTGCGTTTGAAAATGTTTTTTCTTTGTTTGTTTTCATATTGTTATTTATTGTTGACATTTAAAAACTTCTAGAGCTCGTCGTGATGATTGACGTATTTTTCATAATTGATAAGCAGTTTCTTGTTTTTTTTTTTTGTTTTTCCTACTTAGGCCTTAGAGGGCTATGTCATCGTAAATAGCCAGTAGGTAACGCTATAGTTTGCTTTATCAGTTAATGTTACTGAGTTTAGGAAGTCATAACACATCTAGTCTAGTAAGGGTGAAACGGAAAACGGAAAAGTTTTTTTTTAATACTATTATCAGTTATTGTTGAAAGAACTTGAAGATTCACACTATCGTCGCCAATTTATCTTCTATCAATGTTCTGATATGTTTTAAAAATTATTCAAAATTTAAGGCCCGCACCTAACACCGTAATTTAAGTAGCAATTCACTTATTTTTAAATTAGTGTGACAACTATAAACACCCGTAATCACTTAGCTTCAGGTGGACTGTAAGCTCTAAGCTGTAAGGTCTTCTAGTGCAATAAATAAAGGTACAGACAAAAGCATAATATGTTTGCTTTTTTTTAGGAATACCACCACCACCCTGCCTATTTCTGCCGTGAAGCAGTAATGCGTTTCGGTTTGAAGGGTGAGGCAGTCGTTGTAACTATACTTGAGACCTTAGAACTTATATCTCAAGATGGGTGGCTCATTTACGTTGCAGATGTCTATGGGCTGCAGTAACCACTTAACACCAAGTCCACCCATTAAAGCAATAAAAAAAAGGAATACGGTTAAAACATTTGAAATTAAAAAAAAAAGTATAGGTGTATCGTATATATTTATAACTTAGTATCGACGTCCAATATGAATGATCAAATCTAACTTTTAATACAATACGAACTTAACTAATTGTTCTATTGATTTCGCTTAATGTATTAATAAACCAACGACAATAATAATAAAAGTCGCCATATTGTCTGTAATGTGATCGCCATTATAACAAGGATTAATTATGAAATGACAACTGTCATTGCGATTTCATAGATGCAAACAATAACTTAAGAACGAAAAACGAATGTTAATTATGACGTATTATACCTCAAGTCTTCCCCTCCTGGCTGAGCCTTTGCTCGCCCACCTGTCCTGGTGAAATTGAAAGGGCTTCTAGGCAACTAGTAATTCCTCATTCATAAAAAAAAAACGATTTTTTTAAGCAAGTCGTACAGACGCAAACATATTTTGAATCATTTTTTTAAAACTTTGTAGGCAACGGAATCTTGGACCCGCATCAAAAACTGATAACTACTTAATTTTGTAGCTACGCCTTATATGTTGACCGGTATCAAAAACAGGATAAAAAAAAGAAACAAAAAATTAATCTTTAGTTAAACTTCTTCTTCTTTTTTTTTTCTCCACCTTATCCCACTAGGTGGGGTCGGCACAGCTAATTTTCCTCTTCCATTCCCTTCTATCAGCCGTCATTTCAACACTCACTCCTCTCTCTCTCATATCGTCATTCACACACTCCATCCATGTCTTCTTCGGTCGACCTCTTCCCCATCTACCTTGCACTATCATTTTCATACATCTCCTAGTCACATGCATCTCCTCTCTACGCATCACATGTCCATACCACGCTAACCGTCCGCTCCTTAATTTGTTGCTTATCGGGGCCACTTTCACACTTCCTCTGATATACTCATTCTTTATCTTGTCCATTTTTGTCACTCCACACATCCATCTCAACATTCCCATCTCTGCCGCATGCACTCCTCTTTCATGCTTTACTTTCGTCGCCCAACAATCTTTAGTTAAACTACATACTTTTATTTTACCGTCCACTAACTGCAATAGAACGGAGAAAAATCATTCCTTTTTCATGTTCAATTAAAGAAAATGACTTAATATAGGATGTCCATGTCTAAAACTTATTATACTTATAATCTCGACCCGAAGTTTATTCAACTATCGGTCGCATGAAGACGATAGCAAGTACTTACTGGAATGAATACAGTCGCTAACACAGAATCGCGTGCGTTCAAACCATTAATTAGCAATTCAAACAAATTTAGCTTAATGACTCCCTGTTTACTCGTGAACGAACTCATTCATTCATTATTAATTCTTTCCTGACTTCAAATTTAAGTGCCATTAGAAATTAGTCAGCGTTTTCGTATTTATTAATAGGAATTGGATTAGCGGAGGTCGCGTCCGCTAGTGACCAGTGTGCTTAGTGAGAGTTTTTTAACGTTCTCGATAGCGTAAAAGTTAATCCAATTTTGTATGCAGTTGGAACAGCGCCCCTAAGGGCAAACGATCCCATTTCATACAAATATGAGCGAACTTTTACGCTATCGAGAAAGTAAAAAAACTCGCACTAAGCACACTGGTCACAATGCTCGCGTTCTGCTTCGGATCTGGCAATAGTCGCAAAACCTTAGACATAGAGTATTGCCGCGACCTCACCAAAAGCCTACTAGGATTCAAAATGGGAAATAGGAATAGACTTGCTCGTAAGTAATACGAATTTGTAGCGTTTCAATTCGAACGGTTCCAAGTTAGGATTTTATGTCATTGGACCAAAAACCTAGAGACCGAAAATTGGGTTCCAAAATGGAATCTCACCTAATAGCGTAGCGTTGTAATAATTTTGGTGACTAAAAAAAAACAATGAGGACATCAATATATTCGCATTTTAATAGCTAGCTGCGCATTTTTACTGACTAAATTAAGTCAAAATGTTATTTATATATATATATATGAATTGAGTAAAAATAAATCTCACATGTTATAGTCAAGTAAAAAAAAATTTAATGGTTGCTTGAATCACATTTAAACATTTCATGTTGATACTTTCTTACTACTAGCGCCATCTATGAAAGTCTCCGAGAACAAAAAATTTAAAACTTACGTTTGATGATGAGTATTAATGAGAAGTAATGAGAAATAGTGAAATATTTTAAATGCACTTTATTATGAATTATTTATTATAATATCACTACAAAATAATTGTTAATGGGTTTTATTTGTAGATTTATATTTTATTCATCTATAATAAATTAAAAGATTGCCAATGCATACAAGTGAGGTTCGACCGATATTTTTATAAGTGACAGAAATAAGGAATATCGACAGTATATCAAAAAGTGTTGTATTTCTTTCTATGAAGCTATTGTTAGCAGCTGCAAATACATAAATTTTCACTTAATATTAAAAATAATACGCACTTTGATGACAAATAACAGTATCAAAATTAAATTAATTTTATTCTGTTTCATTTAATAAGAATCAATAATCAAATTCCTTTTAAAATTTTCTCAGGTATCTTTTTGTATAACTTATCTTAACGACAAAAAATTGTAAGATTGCCAAGTTTAGTGTTTAGACTTTTTGTCTACTACTACTTACGACAAATCAAATTTAAAAAAGTTTTTACCATGTTGACATTTGATCTTAAACGTCATTGTCATTCTCCGTTCCTGTCATCATTACATTTTAATGTTAAACAATTCAATCGCTAATGTCGTCTATGAAACAACGAAATAAAATATTAAATTATGACTTTAAGGCGAATTAAAACTATTACTTGACACAAAATATTCATGTACATTAGTATTAGCTTGATGGGTTACAGGATAACCAACTCAAGATGTCTCGTTTTGTGCGTAATACTAACTTTTGTGATGGGCTGCTATTTAGCATCTTTGCCCATAGAAGAAGGTAAGATTAGGACTTACTTAGACTAAATAATCTTCTGTCTATTTACCCAAGTCCATTAATCGTAACATGGAAAACTTTTTTCACAGAAAAACCAGCATTGCTTAAGCAATCAGTTGCCGAAATTCCTACCATCAATACAAACAAAAAGCGTCTAGCAATCATCGTTCCGTTCCGGGACCGCTTCGAGGAGCTCCTAGAGTTCGTTCCTCACATGACCGCCTTCCTGAAGAGACAAGAGATTCCATTCCACATCTTTGTGGTTCAACAGAAGGACAGCAACCGTTTCAACAGAGCTTCATTGATAAATGTTGGATTCCTGCAGACTCGTAACAATTTCGAATACATGGCGATGCACGACGTTGATCTTCTACCTTTGAACGACAACCTAAAGTATGAATATCCTGAAGCAGGACCATATCATATCTCTTCACCGGACACCCATCCAAGATATTACTACAAAACTTTCATTGGTGGTATACTGTTAATAAAGAGAGAACATTATGAGCTGGTCAACGGAATGTCCAATAACTACTGGGGTTGGGGGCTGGAAGACGACGAGTTCTATGTGAGATTGAAGGATGCAGGCCTCACAGTTACGAGGCCAAGCAACATTACTACGGGACGAGAGAACACCTTTAGGTGAGGCGTCATGTTAACATTAAAAGTTGGTTAGATGAAGTAGATTTGATGATGTATGTGTGATAGATGAATGTGTATCAAATGTCTACTATTAGATTAACATAGATACATTTTTAAAGCCACCAAATTATGCAGACCTTTTAAATATCATATTTGGGGCATGCCAGAGTGCAATACATTGTATGGCTACTGCCTCGCCAGAGACAGAATCAATCATATTAATTTTAAAATAAATAACAAGTTTGAGCAGTATCTTAAACAGATAAATGAGCATGCAGTTAATCTGACTAAGTGGTCACTTGAGGCCGTATACACTTCATATGCTACCCACATTCGGACATGAGGTTAAAGATTGATTACATTATTATTGTGGCTAAAACGTTAAATGTTCATAATTGAGCAGCCCCAAGCCGGGACTTTTGGTATACAACGTAGACCAGATAAAGACTTTCGTATATATATATATATATATATTTTTTTTTTTTTTTTTTTTTTTATTGCTTAGATGCTTAGATGGGTGGACGAGCTCACAGCCCACCTGGTGTTCAGTGGTTACTGGAGCCCATAGACATCCACAACGCAAATGTGCCATATATAATGATAAAGCAATATAGTTGGCATATGGAATGGAGTCAGATACTGCCTTAAATGTTTCATTACAAAATATCTGATGGAGATGCAATATCACCTACAAAATTGTAAAGTTAATAATGCACACAAAAAATATTTAAATAAACTCAACAGTTTAGAACATTTCTTTTATTATTTCTTTTATTTGTGCTAGAAGCTAGAAGCTCATCATTACATGGAGCAGATGCTTATTTGCCTAAAATAGCAAGAATATGCTTGTATTTCGTTTTGATGTTGCTTAAGAAAAAAAATTACAAACACAGGAAAAGGTATTGAAGGTATTAAAATGACTGGTGATAGGTCCCCTTGACTCCGCATGAGTAGGTAACACCACCCTGCCTATTTCTGCCGTGAAGCAGTAATGCATTTCGGCTTGAAGGGTGGGCCAGCTGTTGTAACTATAACTGACACCTTGGAACTCATATCTCTAGGTGGGTGGCGGCATTTACGTTGTAGATGTCTATGGGCTCCGGCAACCATTTAACACCAAGCAGGCTGTGAATTTGTTCACCCATCTATGCAATAAAAAAGTTGATGAACCATTTTTTTTCTTTGTCTAATTCGGTATATTTAGGTTAATAAAATTTTCGTTGACTGCGATACAGTGATCCCAACTTTTTTATGGTTCACAAAAATCTATGATTAAGAATAGATAAATACAATTGAAGCAGATAATGGCTACTGATATATGATAAGATAGATATTACTAAGTACTAGAACTGATATGAATGTATTGTGACATGTGTTTTTGGACTACTATAGAAGCCAGCGTGTATTTATTTTTCAATTAATTTATACACGGGCGCAAATGACTTGTGTGCTAAAATTAATATTACTCCACTTAAAAATGCATGCTAATCGATCGAAATACTGAATTAATGCTAATAGATAAGAAAATATAAACTTATGTTTGTATTTAGATAGCTTAATGTCGATCACATGTGAATAATATATTTTTTTTTATTGCTTAGAAGGGTGATGAGCTCACAGCCCACCTGGTGTTAAGTGGTTACTGGAGCCCATAGACATCAACAACGTAAAAGCCGCCACTCACCTTGAGATATGAGCTCTAAGGTCTCAGTATAGTTACATTCTACATACTATGTGGAATGTGGCCAAGATTATTTTCAGGACATAAAGATCAATCTTCTTACACAAGGTTGTAGTCAATAACAAAGTCAGAAATGCAGTAAGCTCACTGCTGTTGTAATAATCATCACACAGGCAGTTGATTGACTGACTAAGTGGTGTAAGTGTCTTTGACTGCTAGGTGCTTTGATACTAACATCCGGTAAACATTTATGTGATGAACAAATCTGTTTGCTCTTTGTTTGGAGTTTAATATCTATATATTTAATCATATATAAGTATCTGGCTGGAGGAGGACTATACCCAAATAGGGGTTCCTGTCGAGGAAACGTGAACGGCAATGGAATTGGATCTGAATGTGGGAGTCATATATAATTGAGAATATTTACATGTAATATTTAGGTTTCTAGATAGGGAAATAAAAGTCTTATTATTATTATTATTATTATTATTATTATTATAAGTATCTATATGAGTCTCGGGTTTCCAGTTTGGGGCCAAATGATAGTGTATGATTTTTATGATTTTTCCACAGTTATCATTAATATTATTCGTTTAACCCAGCCTTTCCCAAAGTGGACGATAACGCCCCCTTGTGAGCGCTGCAGGCTTAATGAAGGGTGGTAAGAGATCCAGAAAAAAATGGGGGCGTTGTGTAGAGGCTTGGGAGGCGATTTGTAATTTCATCTAGGAGGACTCTTAGGACATCTAGGACTCTTAGACACTGACTGAGGTCTCGCTATAGTGGTTTTTAAGTAGGTAGAAAAAATGGGGGCGCTAAAAAATAATTAATTCTCAAAGTGGGCAGTAGACAAAATAAGTTTGGAACCATTAACCCAAACTGTTGCTCCTAAACAGCGTGTGGGAGTGGTATTTTATAGTTAGGAATCTTATGTGATTTTAACAAATTGTTCTAGGCACATGCACGATAAGACTTATCGCAAACGCGACATGCGCAAGTGTTACAACCAGCGCGAGGTGACGCGGCGTCGTGACCGCCGCACCGGACTCCATGACGTGGCCCACCGCGTGCTGAGCCTCCACAGCCTCACCATCGACGGGCTGCCGCTGACCGTCCTCAACGTGGAGCTCATCTGCGACCGGAACGCGACCCCGTGGTGTCAGTGCCCAGAACCACCTAAACCTAAAAAGACTTGATTTAAACAAAAGTTTTTTTTTTAAGGGATTTTATGACCTGGTAACAAAGACCTTTAAGTCATGTCTTAGTCTAATTTATATTTGTAATTTTATGAAAACTGATTATGTGGAGTGAAATGAAATGAAGATGATTAATTTGAGACATTAATCAACTGGTATGAAATTAAATGAGATGAGATGATATGGGATGAAATATAATCTCAGTAAAGTGGTGGTCATTTACTGAGATTTTTTTCAGTGGACTTTTTGGAGGATCCCGAGAAATTAAGTCCGGCGGCTTTGTTGCACTTTCACAGATATTAAACAGTTAATAAACCACTGTTATTACACATTTAAACCTGAGCAAACACTAAATAGACAAAATAAAACGAATCACACAACTTCACTCCTCGCGTTCCCGCCAAAAAGTCAAAACAAAAGAGTGCTAGTGACGTTCAGAAGTCGAAATGCTCAAGTTAACTGTTGTGACATTATGTATGTGACAAAAAAAAAAGTATTGTAATTACTGAATTTGAACGAATAAATATCCTGGGATTATTTATTAATTAGTTTTAAGCCGTATGCTGCATGGCATAGCTGAATATAATTTAATTAATTTAATTCAAATTAGTTGAGTTGTTAATTACATTTTTTTTTGTTTTGTTATTCCTCGTAACTATTGTATCCTAGTCCTAATTCATAGATTTACTTGAGGCTTTTATAAATTTTTATTAAACTTTATCATACTTAATATGGTAGTGTCTATGATATTACAAATAAAGTGTAAAAGGGTGCTAATCAGTTATATTATACCTACTTACTGTTTTGAAACAATATCGTTTTAAAATTTGTATTTTTTATTTATTTTATAAACTGACCTTCAAGTATTTGCTGAAGTACACTCCAATCTGTTGTATTATTACGACGCTTCCTTCAGGTTTAATGGTATCAATAAAAAAAATTGATTGAAGCAAAAAAAAAAGTGTGTATGGGCAGTGGAGATCCCACACTAGTTGATGGGAAGTTTTAATGGTAGCCCATGGACCACAGCGCTACCGTCCACCTTGAAACACGAGGGCGAAGTGAATTAATTGCCATTATTGGTGTAATTCGACCCGGGAAGGACTATGTACTACAAAAAAAAACTACTTTTGATATTAAGTGAATCCCAGTGTAGCGGTTGTTTGTAATTGTAAATAAATTAAGTAATTTAACTTGTAATGTTTTATTATGGGTTTTCAATGTTTCATTATGGGTTTTCCTCGTCTCCGACTTTATTTCAAGATCTAGAAAGTTCTTGGAGCGTTTCAGAGCCGAGAAGAGAGATTTTCAAGAGATTCATCACAGAACGTATGCAAGTTTTGTAGAATGTCACCTTGTTACGAAGAGATAATTTACTTCGCTTGCAAATAATCGGATAGAGTCGAGCGAGTAGAAACGCAGCACAGTCGCGTACTGTCTTAATGTGGGGATCGAATGTCATTCCTCTGTCGAGGGCGACACCTACATACTTGACTTTCGAAGCCCACGGTATGGGCTGTCCAAAGAATTTAATGGCATGAATGAATTAACCGCACCTAATTCGATATGAGATAATAATAATAATATCAAGCCTCTTAAAATACAAACACGTACAAGAATTCATAACACTAGTATAATAGGATACATGGCTTTTTTTATGAGGTAAACAATAACAATATTCCCTGAATTTTATGCTAGGAAAACCTGTGTGTGCGTTTGTGTGTGCGCGTGTGTGTGTGTGTGTGTGTGTGTGGGCGCGTGTGTGTGTTATAAAATAAAGTATTACATTATATATGGACGACCCCCTTTGAAGAGCACGGCTGTGCTTTTCGTAGGGTTGATGTCGATGCGCCACTTCCGTCACCACTGTCCTAAATTAATGATTGCGATCTGGAGCTTACTATGCATGAACGACATCTTTCTACTCGAGTAAGTAGTAGATAGCCGTATCATCGGCGAAAAGGGCTAACTGGGTCGCCGGTGACCGGGGTATGTCGTTAATAAATAGGCTAAAAAGTAGAGGGGAGAGAGTGGAGCCTTGTGGGACTCCGGCCGAAATATTTCGCGGGGGAGATCGGATTCCCTCTACTCGCGAGCACGAGTCTATCTGGCGGTTCCATGTGTATAGTTTGTAAATAAAGCCGTTGTACCAACCTTTGTCGAACCCCTCGGCGATATCGAAGAAGAGGGCTCCCATGGGGACAGGTCTTTTTTTTTTTTTTTTTCTTTCTTTCCTTTTGTTTCCTTCTTCTCTTTTTTTTTTTTTTTTTTTT
>NW_021011499.1:2467115-2488326 GCF_003987935.1 Bombyx mandarina | reverse complement strand
CTTTTTTTTTCTACAGGAGAAAATCTCCGGATCCCCACCCGCGCGGCAGGTGGGGTATGTGGGAGTTGAACCTCACTAAAAACTCCTGCCGCTCACAACCGGCGCCCTACCTCGGACCGGGCCGGAGCCCAGTCGGGGCTATTGAAACGGCGGGACAGGGTTGACGCAGAGCACATTACATCCATCCCACCGTCCCACGGACGCCGGACCGGCGGCCGCCAGCGACACGACCACCGGTTCCCTCGTTATGGGGACAGGTCTAGGTCTATTTAGTCGTACTAAGATGTGCTCCGTGAGGCGGTGCACTTGTTGGACGCACCAATGCTTGGCGCGGAATCCAAACTATTCGTTTTTGAGGTGAAAGTTCCAGAGGCGTTTACCAGTTTACCCATCGTGTTTATTTGATTTCGAAGTCTGTTGCCGTGAAATGATAAAGTTTTTTAAAATTGCTGGTTGAAGGAGCTCACGGTCCTCCCGGTGCTTGCTAACTGGTCACCGGAGCCCATGGACATCAACCACGTTAATGTCGCCGCCCATCTTGAGATATGAATTCTAACTCTCCGTTTTTACAGTAGGTACATAACTTTTTAAAGGATAATATATTTATTGCCATCGGTAAGGAAATGTAAAATTATTTTTACGAATAGGGTTAATATTTGAAAGTAATGAATATGTGCGCATAGATAAGCAATATCATGAATATATATATATATACCACGGAATTAAATGAATAACTAATTTTATCCAATGGAAAATTTTACATGTCTCTTGTAGAGTTGAGATCATTCTAATCGAATTTCGATTACTGCAATTTTGACCGAAAGAAAAAAGTCACGAATTTATATGTTTTATTTTAATATTATTCACGATATTTTTCACGATGCGGCTTAGGTGTCGGTCACTGTAGCATTCAGATTATTAATGCTTCGAGCTAGGGCTCTGTGCTTAGTGCGTGTTTTTTAACGTTCACGATAGCGTAAAAGTTAAGCCAATTTTGTATGCAGTTGGAACAGCGCCCCTAGCGGCAAACGTAGGCAAACGATCCCATTCCATACAAATATGAGCTAACTTTTACGCTATCGAGAACGTTCTAAAACTCGCACTAAGCATACAGGATAAATAAAACTCTCATCGAAATACATAAATTATAATAAAACATTCGCATAGTACTACTTATATCTGAAGACTGGTTACCAATTGACCAAAGTAGTTTTTTTTTACAAAAAGGATTAGAATGGAAGAAAACGTGTAAAAGATAACGTGGTTGTCAAAGTTGAAGTTGTCAAGGATGAAATCGTCGTGACCTAAAGGATAAGACGTCCGGTGCATTCGTATCCAGTGGTACAACGGTGTTCGAATCCCGCAGGCGGGTACCAATTTTTCTAATGAAATACGTAATCAACAAAGTTTACAATTAACTTCCACGGTGAAGGAATAACATCGTGTAACAAAAACCAAACCCGCAAAATTATAATTTGCGTAATTACTGGTGATAGGTAAGTGAGTCCGCAGGTATCACTAATTCTGCCGTGAAGCAGTAATGCGTTTCGGTTTGAAGGGTGGGGCAGCCGTTGTACTATTAAAACTGAGACCTTACAACTCATGTCTCAAAGTGGGTAGCAGCATTTATGTTGTAGTTGTCTATGGGCTCCAGTTACTACATACCTAACAGCAGGTGGGCCGTGGGCTCGTCCACCTACCTCCACTTCGATAAAGCGGCACGACACGAGAATCCTGTCATCGTGGCCGCCCGTAACTACATTTCCGATCCTGCGAAAAGAATGGAAAGCAGTCGACGTCGCCCCAAACACGTCATTTCGGATCCTCCCGATCCACAAACGGTGCTTTTAGGTACCTCAATCACCGGTCATCGTTCTCGTCGAACCGCTTGCGACGAAGGGCTTGACGAGTAAGCTAACCCGCAGACACAGCCCAATGAGTTTCTCGCCGGATCTTATCAGCGGGTCGCGTTTCCGATCCGGTGGTAGATTCTGCGAAGCACGGTTCTTGCTAGGGTTCGTGTTAGCAACGTCATCAGGTTTGAGCCCCGTGAGCTCACCTACTAGTTAAGGTTCCGCTGATATAGCCTCTCAAGGCTATCAGATTAGGTAGGAAAAAAAAAATACCGCTTACCTAAGCAATAAAAAAAACGAAACGGAAAGGTAACAAATTTGGGTTTTAAGCGAAATCGAAAACTGTCTTCCCTCTCTAGTTCCAAGCTCTCTGAATATATTATCAAGCGCAAATACAGCAAATATCGAATGAACAGAAAATAATCGTCTTTTTCACTATCGTTTCGCAGGAGCACCTCATCTAGTTTTTGAATTTTGCAAACTTTTACATTAATGACATATTATTCAACGTTTCTTCTATCACTAAACGCTTTTCCCTTGACGTTCCGGTGGACTTGGTCACCACGGTACTACTAAGATCATTAACACCATGCCAAGGTTAAGGTGCCGCGTGGATTCCAGATGTCTTCAACTACTATTGTTACTTTTAGCATTTCTGTTCAACTGGTGCTCGGTTTGTTCGTCCGAAGTAGGTGAGTGTTATACGTGTGGCCTCGCTAAGCTGATATTGAACTATTACCTTAGTTCATGGGCAAACACAACGCGAATACAGCTCTATGCCTTTAGACATATGATTGAAGTTGTGTCTGTCAATTGTGTTGCAGATAGCAAATCATCATCACCATCATCATTATCCTGCCCTTCTCCCAGTCAACTGGGGTTAGCGCAACATGTTTTCTCCTTCCTTACTCTTCTATCATATACCATTTCTTCGCTCACTCCCCTCTTACCCATATCATCTTTCACGCAATCCATTCATTTCTTCTTAGGTCTACCTCTTCCTCTATATCCTTCCACATTCATAGTTAACATTCTCTTACCAACCTGATTTTCATTTCGTCTCACCACATGTCCATACCATCCCAAACGCGCACTTCTCAGCTTCTCTGTCAGAGATGCCACTTTCAGACTTCCTCTAACATATTCATTCCGTATTCTATCCATTCTCGTTACTCCACACATCCATCGCATCACATTCGCATCTCTGCTGCATGCAATCGCCTTAGCAATTATGACTACGATATCCAGACCTTCGACAGTAAAATTTTGCTCTTACAATCAGTAATTCGCATATTTTAACTATAGACTTAAAATGACGAAATCTTCTGAAAATACCCGTATAATCGGCCTTTTTAATACGATTACTTTATAACAAACTAGCTGTACCCGTCCGCTCCGCTGGGAATTTAAAATTAACATTATTATTTCTCACCCCCACAACTATTCTCATCATTAACGCCCCCGCAACTGGTGTAGGGAGTTCAACACTCATATAAATTATATTAGCCTATCCATTAAGTACATGTATATTCTTTCTACATGGATACCAAGTTTCAAGTCAATCGGATGCATGGTTCAGTAGCTATAACGGAACAGTTATAACGGTATAGTTATAATTAAAGTCGTCGTGGCCTAAGAGATAAGACGTCCGGTGCATTCGTGTTGAGCGATGCACCTGTGTTCGAATCCCAGGCGGGTACCAATTTTTCTAATGAATTACGTACCTACTCAACAAATGTTTACGATTGACTTCCACGGTGAAGGAATAACATCGTGTAATAAAAGTGAATCCCGCAAAATTATAATTTGCGTAATTACTGGTGGTAGGACCTCTTGTGAGTCCGCGCGGGTAGGTACCACCGCCCTGCCTATTTCTGCCGTGAAGCAGTAATGCGTTTCGGTTTGAAGGGTGGGACAGCCGTTGTAACTATACTTGAGACCTTAGAACTTATATCTCAAGGTGGGTGGCGCATTTACGTTGTAGATGTCCATGGGCTCCAGTAACCACTTAACACCAGGTGGGCTGTGAGCTCGTCCACACATCTAAGCAATAAAAAAAATAAAAAAACATCCGTAAAAACCACTGTAGATTTATATATTAGTATAGATGTAATTGCAATCAGGAAATATTCGCATTAATTTTTGCTATAACATCTTTTAACAGAATCCCAAATACCAACAATCGATACGGACAAAAAGCGTCTAGCAATCATCGTTCCGTTCCGGGACCGCTTCGAGGAGCTCCTAGAGTTCGTTCCTCACATGACCGCCTTCCTGAAGAGACAAGAGATTCCGTTTCACATCTTTGTGATTCAACAGAAGGATAAGAACCGTTTCAATAGGGCTTCACTGATAAACGTCGGATTCTTGAAGACTCGAAGCCATTACGAATACATAGCGATGCACGATGTCGACCTTCTGCCACTTAACGACAATCTGAAGTATGAATATCCAGAAAAGGGGCCATGCCACATTCCGTCACCAGAAACGCATCCGAAATACAGCTACAAGTACTACGCCGGCGGCATAGTGTTGGTAACTAGGGAACATTACGAGCTGGTGAACGGAATGTCCAATCAGTACTGGGGCTGGGGGATGGAGGACGACGAATTCTACGTGAGATTGAAGGATGCGGGTCTCACATTCAACAGACCCAGCAATATAACAACGGGACGAAAAAACACATTTAGGTGAGCAGATGCAACAGTCAATATAATTAAATGACGCCATAGACACGTCCGTATGGATCCATTAGATCAAATAACTCTTTTTTTTATCCTACCTATGCTGATAGCCTTGAGAGATTATTTCACCTTTAGCCTAGCGTGTAGGTGAGCTCTCGGAGTTCAAACCGGAGGTGTTGCTAACACTGGCCCTAGCAAGAGCACTGCTTCGCAGAATCAGCTACCAGATCGGAATCGCGACCCACTGAGAAGATCCGGCGAGAAACTCCTGCATAGACGCCTTCAGCTCTAACACAAAGAGCAGGCTTAGGGACCCCGGTAACCGTACTCGTCGAACTCGACAAAGAGTTCGATGCGCAATGTAACCCATGCATCAGCTCGTTGAGTTTCTCGCCGGATCTCCTCAGGGTCGCGATTCCAATCCGGTAGTAGATTCATTCACGAAGCAGCTACTCTTGAGCTATTAGGTTAAAGCTGAAGGCATCTAATGCAAAGGTTATTGCATCTGATGGATCCGTAACGACGTGAAAGTCGTTATGAAGTTTCTTGAGACATGACGGATTTTACCAAGTGTTGTCTAGGGACTCCGGGAATCACTTAAAGCGAAGCGAAAAACAATAATACGTAGATATCTGAAGTAAGATTAGCATACTATTGAAATTAAAACCATTAGATGTCTGCTAATGAAATTTGCATTTGTCTTTTTGTTAAAATAAATACAAAACGGTTAATAGCAAATTCTATTAATACATTTAGCTAAATAATTTATGCAGTGGAACAATGAAAACGTCAGATCGATTCGGTACCTCGCTGTGATGACGCGATCTCTGTGTGCCGCAGTAAGAGGAGACGGGGTGCCGAGAGATTTGAACAATTAAAGAGCACGGTAGTGGTATACAGGAGGAAACGGGAATACATCTGTATTGGACTAGATAGGTCGTCCAACCTGGTGGTGGCAGGACACTGGAGGCCATTGACCTTGCACCGTCATATGACCCACTATGAGACATGAGCTCGAAGTCTCAGTCGTATTGTATAACCCAGCCTTTCAAAGCATAATACAGGCAGGCTACCAGTGATTCAAAATTTCATTTTCTTCCTTCGTACTAGCAGCTTTTATTTCCTACCTATGCTGATAGCCTTGAGAGACTTTCAGTTTCACCCTAACATGTAAGTCACTCACGGGGCTCAAACCTGATGACGTTGCTAACACGAACCCTAGCAAGAGCCGTGCTTTGCAGCATCTACCGCCGGATCGGAAACGCGACCCACTGAGAAGATCCGGCGAGAAACTCTGTGGGCTGTGTCTATGGGTTAATTTACTCGTCGAGCTCTTCGTCGCAAGCGACGAGTTCGACGAAAACGATGACCGGTGCTTGAGGTACCTACAAGCACCGTTAGTGGATCGGGAGGATCCGAAATGAAGTGTTTTGGGCGACTGCTTTCCATTCTGTCCGGAATCTTCTGATCGGGAATGGATAATCTTAATACTTTAACCCCTATTGTAACAATAGTAATAAATAAACTCAACTTTTCAATTAATGTGACATAAAAATTCTAATTCTAAACAATATTACAATGTGCTATACTAACACAGTGGATAGAAAGGCCGCGGCTCAGCTTTGTGATAGCTGAAACTATCGCTGTTATTCTGCCGCTGCCTGTAATCTTAATCTATAAACTTAAATGTAATATTACCTAAATTTAAAAATATGTCGCATAATCTACAGAATCACTGCCTCCGCACTTTGCTGTTGAAGTAGAAATTCCTTATATATCCTTATAGATTCGTAACGTTTTGTAAACACAAAGGCATATCCACGACGACGCGTATCGTGTCCGAGACAAGCGGCGGTGCTACAACCAGCTCGAGATGACGCGGCGCCGTGACCGTCGCACCGGGCTCCATGACGTGGCGCACCGCGTGCTGAGCCTCCACACCCTCACCATCGACGGGCTGCCCCTGACCGTCCTCAGCGTGGAGCTCATCTGCGACCGGAACGCGACCCCGTGGTGCCAGTGCCCGGAAACGCGAGAACCCGAAATGTCTTTTACATCTAACTACGAGAATCACGTGTTTCATGAATACAATGTGTGCTATAAAAATAAATGAGTGATTTATGCCTTTTTTAGAACGTTTTTATTGGTGTGGATATAACTACGAACGGAAAAATGTTTCAGTGAGCGGGTTTTTCTTCCTGCCTAAGCTAATAGCCTTAAGAAGCCATTTCAGCGTTTTTTTATTGCTTAGATGGGTGAACGAGCTCACAGCCCACCTGGTTACTGGAACCTATAGACATCTACGACGTAAATGCGCCACCCACCTTGAGATATAAGTTCTAAGGTTTCACGTATAGTTACAACGGCTGCCCCACCCTTCAAACCGAAACGCATTACTGCTTCACGGCAGAAACAGGCAGGATGGTGGTACCTACCCGCGCGAACTCACAAGAGGTCCTACCACCAGTAATAACCATAACAACCCTTAGTTTCCGCTCCGGTGCTAGATCCTGCGAAGCACAGCCCTTGCTAGGGCCAGTATTAGCAACACCTCCGGTATGAGCCCCGCGAGCTCACCTACACGCTAGGGTAACGCTGATATAGCTTCTTAAGGCTATCAGCATAGGTAAAAAGTCCTCTCGTTTGCTGTTTCGATTTAATTACACTCTGTATATTTGCAACGGTGACTGCCGTTGTATGACTGACTGCGGGGACTGCCCTGTATATATACTCCTCAATCTCGTTGAAGACGGAAGCGAACGATGTAGTTAACTATTATTTAAAAAAAAAAAAAAAAATAACATGTGTGCAATTCACACGTGGTAGAAGTGAAACCTTCCAAAATTAAAATACAATTATCCTAAACGTCTTAAGTATATGTAAAATTTTGTCATTAGTAAATAATTGTAAGGTAGCGCCCTCTGTGAATTGATATTTTAATTTCATGTATAATCCTAAATTAAAATTCACTACAAGAGCTTTCATACACACGTTAGTATNCACAAACAAGTTCGAAAAGGAATGGTAGCGAGCGAGGTGCGGACGTATTCTCGTGTGTATGCTTCGGTGGTTGCGGGTGAACTGTCGGCGCCAGTAAAGGCGCACGCGCGGCTTGCCAAAAGGAAAGCCACTCGGTCGCTACTCTTTGAATCGCGCCGGGAACCGACAACGAGAGTCCCTGATTGGTCGCGGCGCGCGATCAGACGCGGTTGCCGACGCGGCAGGCGTTAGGGTTGCTATAATACGGAATTTGGGTACTACCTGAGAATTCTTTATTTTTTTATTTTGTGTCCCCAATAGCTCTACTATGAGGTGTTTCAGGATTATCCATTCTTTTTGGGACACCCTGTATATTCATTTCCTAGGAAAATTTTGCTTCTGTCTGCGTGGATTTGAACTCCGGCACTTTCGCATCGCCCGATGTGAGTACGGAGTGAGACTCATTACTGAGGGTCGAGACTCCCCCGCTGCATCAGTTTCTCCCGTACGATTTCCCTCCATCTGCTGCGATCCTTTGCTTCATGAAGGGCATTGTGGAAATTGATGCTTAGAGAAGATCGTATTTGGTCCGAACATCTCGTGGGACTGCGTCCTCTGGGACGTTTGCCATCTACCTTTCCTGTCACCATCAGCTGTTCAAGATTGTGACCCTCTTTACGAGCAATATGTACGTCGAATTCCAGCACCCTACGAAGGCATATAGTGGAAAGTCTGGCTTTGATGTGAGTACACCTCTTATCTTTTAGGCCGTGTCGACTTCAACATTTTGTATTCACTAGTACAACTTAGAGCACCGTGCGTATTGATCCAACATATTCACACAATCGATACAATCGCGCATAAAATAAAAATAGGATTTTTAAATAAAATCAACGTAAACATAAAATTAAATATTTATTATAACAACCAAAGTTTCAAGTAAGTACATGGAATAGTTCAACGAATAATTCATATAGACATTACAACCGATACAACTTGAACATAACATAAATACCACAAAAGTATATATATTTTTTAATCCAATATTAAGTTTAACATTACTAACCTAAATACATTCAAAAACATGCACAAACAAAAAAAAAGTGATATTTCACCTGAAAAATCCTGAAAGACGCGAGATAATTATATATATATGTCGTGGATTACGACTTTTAGTAATATTAAGACGGTGGTTTTGATTATTATTTTAAATGATGAAATGTTATTTTGATAAATATCACAAAATGAAGGGTAGACTCCGTAACGCCACAGTATAAAATGGCGGTACGTGGACAGAGTCGTGGCATTTCCGTGTCAGACAGTAATTCCGTCCGTCTCAGTCAGTGAGTCTCTGTCAGTCAGTCAGTCGGTCAGTCGGTCTGTCGGTATATGCAACGAAACTGTCGGTTTACCCTGTCATTGTGAAAGTTGTGTGTGTTGAGTTTCAATAATTATNTATTATTTTAAATGATGAAATGTTATTTTGATAAATATCACAAAATGAAGGGTAGACTCCGTAACGCCACAGTATAAAATGGCGGTACGTGGACAGAGTCGTGGCATTTCCGTGTCAGACAGTAATTCCGTCCGTCTCAGTCAGTGAGTCTCTGTCAGTCAGTCAGTCGGTCAGTCGGTCTGTCGGTATATGCAACGAAACTGTCGGTTTACCCTGTCATTGTGAAAGTTGTGTGTGTTGAGTTTCAATAATTATTATTGAAAAGTTTTATTGACTAAACTGAGTTCATTCGAATACGAGCGATGACGGAACCTACCGCTCAGCCATCCCTGACGCGTGCCGACATATATATATATATATACCGTGTATGTGTTTGTATATTGTATAATGTAGTCTGGTTGTTTCACATTAAGTAATGCACCTACCACAGGATTCTCTACACCACCCTTGGTTGACTAGTAGAGAATGCCTCAGGCATTAAGTCCGCCATTGTACTTATGTGCATTAAATTGAATAAATAAATAAATAATTCGTTAAGAAAATAAATTACTGCTCTCGACAATAAACCCTGAAGGTTTCTCTTAGCTTTTATATAAGAATGTAATATTAATTAAACAAGCCATATATTCCATCGAGTTAGCCACCTACACTAATCTATTTCTGATAATGTAATAAGTATTAACAGTGTGTGAACGCAAATTTACGCAAATATAATTGGATAAAAAGAAATAACTAATTTGATAATTGAAGATTTTCGGATCCTAAAGAATTTATCAAGCGACTATTAAAATTTCGATTGTATGAAAAAAAACTTTAGCCGATATGGTGGCGCACTAGTAACGCTCGCGATTGCTGAACCGTAGGTCGTGGGTTCGATTCCCACCGGGTAACTATACTCTAAGTCTGGCCTTTTAATATATACAGGGTGTCCCAGAAAGAATGAAGAAGAATTTAAAACCAGGTGGGCTGTCCTAATAAAAAATTAATAAATAAAAAGCATGGATAATTCTGAAACACCTCATACATTGGGACTACAATAATTTCCACGGTAGCGCGGTCTCCGTCAATGTTCCTTCGGAGTTGTCCGATTGCGCTGAACTTATTTTAAGTGAAATAGATGTTTTTTCAAATTGTCTCACTACTTACAGGAAAAATCTGTCGCGGATCATCTCCCAATTAAATTAATCTTAAGCAATGAATGAAATGTATCCAATTCTTAGCTGTATATTTTATTTTTATTTNTTAATCTTAAGCAATGAATGAAATGTATCCAATTCTTAGCTGTATATTTTATTTTTATTTTTGATGTTAATGCAATGTCGATTGCACCTATAATTGAGGTGACATCTGCCATGAACTTTTGTCAATTTGTCAATGTTTTGTATTGATGATCACTTTGTTGGTGCAACTTATTAAATAAATAAATAAATAAATAAATAAATAAATAAATACATAGTGGAGCTATTAGGGGCCACAAAAAAAAACTCAGGTAGTACCCAAATACGTATTTTAAAAAAAAGTTGATATTTTCCATACCGCTGTGCATTTCTGGAATATACAACAGCTACAAATAAATGAAATCCATAGGCTTTTTGGTGTTATAATATTCTACATGGACTGTAACTAAGGAATATGCAGGAAATCGTATGAGTGTAATTTTTTATAAAAGTTAATCTGAACTTAAATTTTAATCATGAAATTTGGTATTTTTTCTTTATTTTTAATTTGGGTACTACCTAAGAAATATTTTTTAATTATTTTTTTTGAGTCCCGTATAGCTATACTATGAAGTGTTTCAGGATTATGCATTATATTGTGGGACACCCTGTATATTATACATATAGTATACATAGAAATTTGATTTGTATATAAGTACGTATATCAGTCTCTGATTCCCATAATACAGACAATCCAAAATTGAGGACAGGATTAATGGAAATTAAATTAAAAACGCAACTACAAAACGGCTCGATCTTAACCTGTATACATACATACATACAGACAATATCCACATCACATTGGAGGATTATCGATCGAAAAATATATATAATTGTTTTCAACCTCTCTAATTACACAATCTATCGTGATACGTGATAAAATTTTAGGGTTTTATTTAAACATTCCTTTCAAACGATAAGATCGTAATTAATTAACGATAAAAAACATATAAATAGCATTAGGTTGTATAGTTCTTAAATATCCCCCGCCCCCCTGGCATAGTGTGAATTTCAAAGTATGTTTTCATTAGGTATCCTTTTTATTATTATCATTGTATTTCATCTTTGAGCCGATGAATTGCGAATGTTATGTACGCCATTATTGTCACATGCATCGGGCCATAAATTAAATAGTTTAAGTTATTTTCAATGTAAAATGTTTGTGATGTGGCAGTACTTTTTAAATAAATAAATAAAATAAATAAATAAGTGTGAGTGCGTTCCCGGTACAAAGGACCTCTGTATGATACGCCTAGATTTTATGTAGTAGTATTATGGTCCTATTTTATTTACAGAGGAGTACCATGAAAAAAGGTAGGAGCAAACGGCATAGAGTGATCCATAATAACCTTTTGTTGCGAGGAGGTGGTCGTGACTCTCAGCATTGAGGAAATCGAAGGAGGAGGAGACCATGAAAAAATCATGAATGTTATTGATTTCAATAGAAAAGCCCGTCATTAGGTGATCATCGAATTGTTTTATCAGAATTTATTAAGGATATCGTAACGCCCCTAGGGACGACAACTTTCCATCTTATGGGCCGTCTTCTCGTTCGCTTTCTAAGACATTTATATCGAAATCCGGAGTGCGAGAAGGAGACAAAAAAACTTCACACGATCTTATATGGCAACGATTTTTGTAGAATCACTACATAGTATAAAACAAAGTCGCTTTCTCTGTCCGTATGTACGCTTAAATCATTAAAACTACGCAACGGATTTTGATGCGGTTTTTTTTTTAATAGATAGAGTGATTGAAGAGGAAGGTTTATATCTATATATATAAAAATGAGACCCGTTTTCCGTTGTCACGACATAACATGAAAACGGCTTGACCAATTTGGCTAATTTTGGTCTTGAATTACTTTTGGAAGTCCAGAGAAGGTTTAAAAGGTATAAAAATATGAAAATTCTCGGAATTAAATAAAAATAACAATTTTGTTTTCCCTTTGACGTGTCCCCCGTCGAACGGATTCCTTTTGTTTGTTTTAAGTTTATTCTATATAAAAGTTTCGGTCTTTTATTTATCGATTGAGGCACTACGAAGTCTGCCGGGTCAGCTAGTGTATAATAACATCCATTAAATAGTTGAGAAATCAATAATAAATTACGGTTTCCGAAGCGAAGCCAGGGCGGGTCGCTGGTGTATTTATATAAATCTATATTAACTTATGATTCAATCGCCTAAATACATTTGATGATAAGGTGTTCTTAGCTTTATTTATTTTTAACTTTAATGTCAATTAAAGCTTCAACTTGTCATTTACGTTCAAATGAGCTGTGGTTGTTCACCAAAACGCTTACGGGTCCTCATTAGTCCGTTTTAAGCAAAAAATTTAACAATAATTACAAACATTCACTCACATATTAATATTTAAACAATAAATTCAACTAATTGAATTATTTTAAATTATCACATTATATATATTTATTTATTTGTAACGTACATATTATGTATTAAAATATTAATAATTATTATTATTCTAAGTAAACCGATATAAAAGTTATGAGACTTTTTTTTATAAATAGCGTCATGAATAGTATTATATTTTTTCAATAGTATTTATCTTCATATTATATGTATGTATCACACTAAGCTTTGTTCATATATATATCACTAACCCCAAATAAATTATTATGTTAACAATAATAACAAAAACAACAAGCTGTAGTTTCCAACACAGCGTTATACATACAGGGCGTTTAAAAATGAATTCGTTAATTTCTATTTGCATTTAAATCAAATATCGATAGCTTAGTTCTGTCGTAGATATAATAATTAAGCGAGTGATAGTTTCTTTGTTCACGAGTTAAACTAAAGGAGTCGAATAAAATGAGATGACTACAAATTTCTAAAAATTAAACAATAACACAGTATTAAATTTCTAAAAGCGAACAATCAAATAGGGTTGCCACGTTCTATCAACTTTTTGACCGATTCCGACAGGAGAATAGTTAAATCAAAAAAAAAATCCAATACGATTTTAAATCTACATTAAATTATGCATTGAGTGCCGTTTCTCGAATTAGACATTTTAATGAATACAAACTTTATTTTTAACGTGATAAAGTTTGTTTTTGCATCTTCGAAAATGAGCCTTGCGATGTTTTTGAGAATCCGAACGTGCTTTACTATATAACATACTATAATAGTATAGCAGTGATGAGATATATCGGAATGTTAAAGGAATTTTCACAATTGAATACGGGCGAATCCTCGATGGTATCCAAAGCCATCATAGAAGAATCTTTTAATGTAAGGGACGTGCGTAATTAACTGCACCACGTGACAATAACGAAAAAGCTATTGTTTTGTATTTTATAAAACTTGAAAGCTCACATTCCAATTTTTCGGCCGAAATTTTCCCTCGTATTCCTGATCGCGACATAGACACTTAAAAAGCACAATTTTACTAACGCTCAAAAAGCTAAAGAACGTAACGTATTTTTCTATATCGACATGCACAGATCGGGAAGCTTAATAGATAAAGAGTGGAAATCCTTTGGCGAATTTCGCGTCCTTTTTCAATTTACGAGTGAGAAACAAGAGAGACAATAATGCATTTATAATTCGCTACCACGTTTTATATTTTTTCTAAAGAAGCTAATCTATAATGTTTTTATGAAAGAATATATTCGCAAAAGCGTCTAGGCCAAAGCATATCCACTGAGTTTCTCACCGCATCTTCTCAGTGGGTCGCGATTCCGATCCGGTGGTACATTCAGCGATGCACTGCTCTTGCTAGGGCTAGTGTTAACAGTTCTCTCAAGTTGAGCCCGTGGTGAGCTCACCTAACGATCCCCGTACGAAGTCGGAATAGTCCCTTAGGCTCCAACGATTAAGTAGCGCGAAAAACGCCAAAGCAATTCCACTTAACACATTGTACGCCGGTATGATTCGCTTGTTTACAATCAATGATTACGTAAAGAAAACATTTAAAATTTGGTACATTTTCTTAAAAAATAAAAAAAAAAACAAGATCGGCGTAATCATGGCAACAGAAGGCGGATTACCAAGCAACAGAATACCGCATTATCGCAGGGCCGGCGTTAAAGCGAGATTCCGAATCCCGCATTATCGCAGGGCCGGCGTTAAAGCGAGATTCCGAATCCCGCATTATCGCAGGGCCGGCGTTAAAGCGAGATTCCGAATCCCACATTATCGCAGGGCCGGCGTTAAAGCGAGATTCCGAATCCCGCATTATCGCAGGGCCGGCGTTAAAGCGAGATTCCGAATCCCGCATTATCGCAGGGCCGGCGTTAAAGCGAGATTCCGAATCCCGCATTATCGCAGGGCCAGCGTTAAAGCGAGATTCCGAATCCCGCATTATCGCAGGGCCGGCGTTAAAGCGAGATTCCGAATCCCGCATTATCGCAGGGCCGGCGTTAAAGCGAGATTCCGAATCCCGCATTATCGCAGGGCCGGCGTTAAAGCGAGATTCCGAATCCCGCATTATCGCAGGGCCGGCGTTAAAGCGAGATTCCGAATCCCGCATTATCGCAGGGCCGGCGTTAAAGCGAGATTCCGAATCCCGCATTATCGCAGGGCCGGCGTTAAAGCGAGATTCCGAATCCCGCATTATCGCAGGGCCGGCGTTAAAGCGAGATTCCGAATCCCGCATTATCGCAGGGCCGGCGTTAAAGCGAGATTCCGAATCCCGCATTATCGCAGGGCCGGCGTTAAAGCGAGATTTTAAATCCCGCATTATCCCACGGCCGGCGTTAAAGCGACAAACTTCGAATCCCGCATTATCGCAGGGCCAGCGTTAAAGCGACAAACTTCGAATCCCGCATCGGTCGCCGGCGTACAATGCGTCAGAACAAACATCGAATACGACACTGGCTACATACGACGTGGTCATGCACACAGGGCGGCTCGCGCCTCGGTCACGTCGCGGCGCCGGCGTGTCGCGCTCACGGGGCGGACCGCGTCGGCGCGCAACACGTCAGCTACAATGCGCAACCGCTTCCCTACCAACAACACAACACCAAAGTTAAAACCGAACGAAAGGGATGCGCGAACGGAAAAGGGGTTAACAAAACAAAACAAAACAAAAACAGAGAACTAAAATGAGTATAATACAAACAAAAAAAAAGGTGTTTAATACGCTTTTATTAGCTTGTAGTATATATGTTTAGTATGTAACTGAATCTTTGAACATGATTTTGACGCCCTCCAAAACGTCGGATTAACTCGAAATTTGGTATACTTATTAAGAACCGATGACAATGAAAATAAAAAAAAAATAAAAAAATTACAAATCAAGAATAGTTTAAAAAAACTAACAAAATACGCTTTTATAGAAAACCCAACTAAAATATAGAAAATAATTCTTAATAAATTTTAATTAAAAATAGTGTAAGAAAAAATGATTTTATTGTAAAAAAAAAAAAGCGTGTGGTGCATGGTATCAGTAGTTATAAATATTTTATGAACAGATATGAGTAGAAAGGGTTATTTTGATAATATCCTGAAAAGCACTCCACGTTTTTTTTTTACAATAAAATCATTTTTTCTTACACTATTTTTAATTCAAATTCAAATTAAAATTTATTACGTGATAACGTCAGTAGCAGAATTATTCCAAGTGCTAGGTTCTGACGTCACTTGAGATATAAACGTGTCACGGGCCAACGCTTGGGGCGATCATGCCTCTCTCAGGCGGAACGTGACACTTTTTCGTGCGTGCAGTCGGTGTTCATTGATTTATAATATCGCCAAAAAAAAAACAAAATAATGTTAATGCTTTGAGCGACTCGTGTGTGGCTGGAGGAGTTCTAATTGTCAGGAACAATCGACGCGTCTTAAAAAAAACATATTTCGAATTTTCTATTTTCAGAACTATCGTGAGCGCATTTAACTGTTTAGCATCCATTGCTGGTTGATAAGAAGGCGGTTTAACACCTTACAAACACTGTCAACACGTTTTTTTTTAAATATATATGTATTAAAGTAATGAGAAGCATGTATTATAAACGTGTATTTGATATTTTATTAATTCAATAAATATTTAGACCGTCATTATCAGTCATTGAAAATTAAAGAACTTTAGCATAAATTAAAATAACATTAAAAAAATTAAATATTCGTTTGCCATTTCAAACTGTCCTAAGAATTACAATGGCTTTTTTATCTCAAAATTAACACTCCTAAATATTATTTTGTTGAATTCTTAAACAAGGTTAAAGAAGATAAATAAAATTAAGGGATATTATAAAAAAGAAAACAATGAAAATGGTTGCCTTTAGCGAAATTTGGCCTAAGTTTGAAACTATAATTACGTTTTACTGGGATGTAATTGAAGAATGCAATGCAATGCTGCCTATAAGCACACTAAGCCGAAAAGACAAGAAAAAATATAGTATATTTAATAAATAGCTGAATAAACTGCGTTAAATATTTTGTTACTTTTGTGCTTGTACCGGGCTTAGCTTAGTACAGTCTGTGTCGAGTCGTCTAAGTAGTAAGTAAGTAAGACTGTACTAAGCTAAGCCCGCTACATCATTATTCATCATCATCATATTAAATTATTTATCAAGCTTTATCGTTGAATTAAAAAAAAATGACACATGATAAAAAAACAAAGAAATTACGCAACACAGTCCAATGTAAGGCAATCAATATACCTAATGAAGAAGCGTAAGTCCAATCAATGGAAAATGTTTCTAAAATCTCCCATACGTTTTCTAAAATAATTTTACAATTTCCGACATTCCGATTACTTCCCAGTTTTCATCGTCCCGAAATTTGGATGTTTTTTTTTATTGTTTAGATGGGTGGACGAGCTCACAGCCGACTTGGTGTTAAGTGGTTACTGGAGCCCACAGACATCTCCAGCGTAAATGCACCACCCACCGTGAGATATAAGTTCGAAGGTCTCAAGTATAGTTACAACGGCTGCCGCACCCTTCAAACCGAAACGCATTACTGCTTCACAGCAGAAATAGGCAGGGTGATGGTACCTACCGGTGCGGACTCACGAGAGGTCCTACCACCAGTAATTTCACAAATTATAATTTTGCGGGTTTGATTTTTATTGCACGATGTTATTCCTTCACCGTGGAAGTCAATCATGAACATTTGTTGAGTACGTATTTGATTAGAAAAATTGGTACCCGCCTGCGGGATTCGAACACCGGTGCATCGCTACATAATATGAACGAACCAGACGTATTATCCTTTAGGCCACGACGACTTCATAAATTTTAACTAAATATTATTAAAAATTTATATTAGTTTCTATTATTCTAGTTTACACGAATCAAAGAGATATTCAACTAGATAAATCTTTATAGGGAAATATATTATATACAATTTAGGTGGCATCTACAATAAGGGTAGAAAGAGACATATTTTTTTTTTTAAGGTTTATATTATTTTTCGTTTAGATTAAGATATTTACTCGAAATGTGTGAGTATCTCGATGTTGTCAGCAAACTCTGCGTGTACTTGTGTTTAGAAGCAGTGAATACTTGTGCGAGGGAGAGCAGTGATGGATTTAGGCTTGATGCCGGCTTGGTCCTGTCTATCGCACCGCCTTTAAGGTTAGAATAAATCTAATTAAATTTGATCCAATATTTTAGATTTAAAATGAGCCCTTTTTTTTTCTTCGAAAAACCAATTTGAACTCATTTTCAAAGGAGACTGTCTTTACATTTTCAAATCCTCCCCATTCAAGCCCCTCAAATCAAGCCGCCTGGGCCTAGTCTGGGCCTCACGGGCCTAAGCGTAAATCCATCATTGGTGGGGGGGTAGTAAGTTTTTGGAAACCATACTGACGGTGGAAGACGACAGACAAGTTCTACATTTTTTTATTGCTTCGATGGATGGACGAGCTCACAGCCCACCTAGTTATCGTAAATGGTTATCGAAGCCCATGGACATCTACAACGAAATGCCGCCACCCACCTTGAGACGTGAGTTGTAAAGTCTCAATTTTAACAGAACAACGGCTGCCCCGGCCTTCGAACCGAAGCGCATTATTTCTTTACGGCAGAAATAGGCAGGGTGGTGGTACCTACCCGTGCGACCTCTACCTACAATTTTCGCAGACTCTACGTCATTTATATCCGACAATACAGGACACACCGACCCTATATACTTCGTTCCTGTAATATTGTTTTGAATGCGTATTTGTGCTGCCTTTTGTTATATTGCGCGATATTGTGCATTAACTTCTCATCAGACCTTGAGACATGAGGTCGTATTCTCAATTGTGCATTAACTTCTCATCGGACCTTGAGACGTTTGAGGTAGTATTTTCAATTCGGCCACCGTGTAAACTGAAATTCATTACTGTTGTGCGGTAAGTAATCAAACCGATTTGGCACCAGAACTGTACATTAAGACTTTTGTGTAATCACACATTTCGAGTTTTTTTTCCGTATTTTAGATTAAATATTTTTATTTTTAATAAATTCTACAATAATAAAATAAATAACATACGATAAAATGGAAGATTAAATATATTTTTTCTAAATTCGAAATAGAATACATATATTATTATAATAGATATAAGTAGGAGTTTCATAATTGAATTGACTTTCTAATTTATTTATTTTTTTGTAAATTTGGCAATGTTTTTGGCTTTTAATACTTTTCAAATACAATTATGGAGGTTCCATTGAATAAATTTTAGATAATATATTTAGTAGACGCTGACGACATGCTAATCAAATAAGTTATATTATATTTTTAATATTTCAACTTTACAAATAGACTACACGTCCGTAAATTTAAAAGTAAAAAGAGTTGAGTGTTGCTAGATTTTTAAATTCTCCTAGTGTTGCCATATAGGGTTACCGTATCGAAACGTTGAGCACTAAACGTAATGTTTTTTATTCGTTCAAATCACAAAATTTACATACGAACACATCCCGAATGTTTTTTTTTTTGTAGAAAGAAATCATCGCTGCTCCAGATGAATTCAAGTGCATTACCTATTTCTGATATTACACAAATATTGCCTGTATCTACATTAATTTATTGTAGAGAGGAAGAAAAAAAAACTCTCATAAAACGTAGTAAAATATTGTCAAGTGGAAGTGAAGGTTCTGGAACATTGTGCGGGGGCGGGCCGGCGGCCGCTCACACGACGGCCTCCGAGTCGCTCAGCACGTGGATGCCGTGCTTGGTTAGCAGCAGACGCACGATGTCCTCGCAGCTCCGCGACCCCCGCGCCCCAATCCCCGGCCCCCGCACCGCGCCCCCCAACCCCTGCCCCGCGCTCGCCTTGTCGCACAGCTTGCTTGCTTCCGATCGACTCGTCTTAACGTCGGCCGCGCACCGCCCCCTCGAGGAGCGGCGGGGGGGCGAGGGGGGCCGCGCGGGGGGGTCGCCGCCATACGGGTGCGGACTCACCTTGTCGCCGGCCGTGGCGTGCTGGGCGACGTCACTAACGATCTTGACCGCTTTCCCGGGCACGTAGCCGGGGGGCACCCTGTCCACGTACGCCAGCTTCGGTTTCACGCCGTCGACCGGACTGACCGAGTCGGTGCGGGAGCTCGATATAAGAAAGTTAGTTTTTTTGGCGCGCCTCCCAGGCGGCGGGCGCGCGGTTGATGACGTCACGTCGCGCAGACTCGCGTGCTCACTGTCCCGGGCGGCGTGCGAGAGAAGCGTCCGTTAGTACACGTGAGTATCGGGTTAGTGCGGGTGGTGGGGTGGTGGTATACTCACGGCGCGGCGGCGTAGAGCGCGTGGCGGGCGGCGTAGGCGAGCACGGCGTCGTCGGTGAGGTAGCGCGCGCTCTCGCCTCGCCGCAGCAGCCGCCGCACCACGGTGGAGCTCACCTCGTTGACCACGTGGTTGGGCACCAGCAGGATGTTCCTCTACGTTACAACAAACAAACACACCCCTAATCATTCTATGTACTCAATTTTATATCGATAAACAAAACTGCATTTTGCACGTGGCAAAGTAGAAAGCTTTGAAGTCGTCGTAGCCTAAAGGATAAGACGTCCGGTGCATTCGTGTTAAGCGATGCATCGATGTGCAAATCCCGCAGGCGGGTACCAATTTCTCTAATGAAATACGTACTCAGCAAATGTTCACGATTAACTTTCACGGTGAAGGAATAACATCGTGTAATAAAAATCAAACCCGCAAAATTATAATTTGCGTAATTACTGGTGGTAGGACCTCTTGTGAATCCGCACGGGTGAGTACCACCACCTCGCCTGTTTCTGCCGTGAAGCAGTGATGCATTTCGGCTTGAGGGGTGGGGCGGCCGTTGTAACTGACTCAAATTCAAAAAAAAAATAAAAAAAAGTTTCATAGAGTTTCAAATATTAAGTCGCTAAAGGTTTTTATTTTTTTTTATTGCTTAGGTAGGTGGACGAGCTCACAGCCTGACTGGTGTTAAATGGTTACTGAAGCCCATAGACATCTACAACGTAAATGCGCCACCCACCTTGAGACAAGTTCTAAGGTCTCAAGTATAGCTACAACGGCCGCCCCACCCCTCAAGCCGAAACGCATTACTTCTTCACGGCAGAAACAGGCGAGATGGTGGCACTCACCCGTGCGGACTCACAAGAGGTCCTACCACCAGTAAAGAAGTGAAAGATGATTTTATGTACTCATTTTTACAACTATAAACAAAAACACAATTTACACGTGACAAAGTAGAAACCTTCAAAAATATTCTTTCTCATTCTCTGGCAAGCTAAATACCATGTACCTAGTCAGGTAATAAATTCTGTCACATGTTTAATGTAAAATAATTGAAACAAGTTTATTCATTATGTAACCATTCATATACCAAAATGAACTTAACAAAACATAGATTCTTATGACACTAAAGTTTATTCAAAATGACCTCCGTGATTTTGAATACAGGCCTTCAATCTGCGCGGCCAGTCGTCTATCGCAGCACGAACGAGGTCCATGTCAATATCGGCGGCTGCCTTAATCAAGGATGTCTTGAGTGACTCCAAATTGGGATGAGGCTTTGAGCACGCCTTTTCCTCCAAGTGTTGCCATATCTTGTAATCTAACGGATTCAAATCTGGACTGGAGGAG
>NW_021011499.1:2407071-2466390 GCF_003987935.1 Bombyx mandarina | reverse complement strand
TTTTTTAAGTGATTTTATGATCTGGTAACTAAGACCTTTAAGTCATGTCTTATTTTAGTTTATATTCTTATTTTTATGAAAAATGATAATATGGAGTGAAATGAAATGAAAATGAAATGAAAATGATTAATTTGAGACGTTAATCAACTGGGATGAAATTAAATGAAATGAGATGATATGGAATGAAATATAATCTTAGTAAAATGGTGGTCATTTACTAAGATTTTTTCAGTGGACTTTTTGGAGGATCCCGAGAAGTTGCGTCCAGCGGCTTTGTTTCATTTTCCCACATTTGTGCACTGAGCACGCCTTTTCCTCCAAGTGTTGCCATATCTCGTAATCTAACGGATTCAAATCTGGACTGGAGGAGGGCCAGTCTTCGTGCCGGATGAAGTCGATTTCACGCGCCGCCAGCCAGTCTTGTGTGCTCTTCGCTCTATGAGCTCGCGCCGAATCTTGATTTTTTTACACCTTTCTCACAAAAATGTACCTCTGTTAAGCCCCAATAAGAAACTCCCAACCATACCATGAGCGAGGATGGAAAATGACCTCGTTGGACACGCGGAATACGGTTGCTCGCTTCTTCACTACTGTGTGCGTACACCTTATCATTTTGTTTGTTGTAGCTCTCTTCTACGGTAAAAATTTTTTCATCCGAAAAAAGAATTTCCCGATATTTTTTTCCCGCGTACCGCTTCAACAAAGCGCGGCATCTCTTCAGTCTCAGGTCCATTAGACGAGCATTCAAACGATGTCCTGTTTTTCTTCGATATGCCCGAAGCCCTAAGTCTTCATTTAACACCCTTTTCACCGTGGTTCTGCTTAACCCCATCTGAAGGGCCAACAGTTTCTGCTTACGTTTGGGATTTCTTTGAATTCGCGCCTTCACAGCTTTTATCACTGCTGGAGTCCTAACAGACCGAGGGCGACCACTTCTTGACCTGTCATCTACACTAGAGTCTTCACTGTATCGTTTGATGGTACGATAAACGAATCTTTTGGTTATATTCAAATTTTTCAGTATGTTAAAAATTTGAATTGGCGCGTAACCGCAACGATGCAACGCAATAACTGCAACACGGTCTTCTTTAAGCGTCCACTCCATATTTAAAAATGAGTAAAATTCTAAAAGTATACATTTTTGTTTTCATGAACAATTCGAAATTCGAATTCAATAAACCTTTTTGTGGCCAGCATTCTAAAAGAAAAGTTTTTACTGTGTGACAATACTTATGACCTGACTAGTTATGTTGATCTCTTTTTAGTTTCAGTTTCATAGAATTTGAAATGTAAATTCGCTAAAGGAGTTTTTATTTCAAACGCAGTGCCGAGTGACCACTTAGTTTCTATATCTATCTCTCTCGAACGCAACTGTTAGAGGGAGACGACTGGTGCGTCACGTAACAGTGGTCTGCGTATATGGGTAAATGTGTATGCAGAGTACAGAGTGCTCTTAATTGAATATAAAACAAATTGATGTAGGGAAAGTATACCCCGCCCCGCTTAGCTTATTACGCAGTTTTAGTAATAAGCCAGTTTTTTTTGGCGGGAACACGAGGAGTGATGTTGTGTGATTTGTTTTATTTTGTCTATTTAGTATTTCTTCAGGTTTAAATGTGTAATAACGGTGGTTTATTAACTGTTTAATATCTGTGAAAGTGCAAAAATGTGGGAAAATGAAACAAAGCCGCTGAACGTAACTTCTCGGGATCCTCCAAAAACTCCACTGAAAAAAAATCTCAGTAAATGACCACCATTTTACTGAGATTATATATTTTCATCCCATATCATCTTATCTCATTTCATTTAATTTCATCCCAGCTGATTAATGTCTCAAATTAATCATCTTCATTTCATTTCATTTCACTCCATATTATCATTTTTCATAAAAATAAAAATATTAATTAAAATAAGACATGACTTAAAGGTCTTAGTTACCAGGTCATAAAATCCCTTAAAAAAAAAAGTAATAAGCCATATATGTTAATCTGTGATTAACGTGTCAGCTATCCATCGCGGTCGCTGATACCAACAAACATGTAACTATATTTGTTTTATTAACCTCACATTACCTTCTCTATGTGTACAGTTCACGGCTTACCCTGTGCTTATAAAGTATGTCAGATTCGTGAATAAACTTGGAGGGGTTACTGCCTGCCCTGGTGACCACCACTAAGCCATGCGTACCGACTATTGCTTCGATCTGAAAATTAATTTAACTATTAAATACTGACTCACTGAACTGTTATTGCCACTGATTAACTGACAATGGTAGGCCAACATTAGTGTTGCCAGAGAAAAACACTTAATCCCATACCCAGCTTGGAGCATGAGATCGGCGTCTCAATGGTATTGTACAATGGCTCTTAAAGCCTTCAGAATGTATGAAAGATGAGATCCGTGACATACAAATTTGAGTTAACTTTTACGCTATCGAGAACGTTAAAAAACTCGCACTAAGCACAGAGTTCGAGAAGGCGAATCATAGTCTGCCTATTCACAATCTCTCTACTCACATCTTCATCAGACCAAAGTCCCGGGGTGGCGAAGGACTCCAGAAGATCAGCACCGCAGAGCAGCTTTACTGTCACCCGTTCTTGATAGTTACCATTCGTCATTAGAGGAAAGTTGTCAGTCTCATCATAGCTGTTCACATTGAGAACGTCATCTGGCAACCACTCCGCTGAATCTGGATCTAAATTTGATTTGTATCCATTTATTATATCCTGAAATTTATAAATTGTTTAGCATAGCGATTTAGAAATAGGCAGAATAGCTAAACCTACCTCACAACAGCTTATAGTACATCTTGATTATACAATGTGATTGTACAATGATGATGAACTTTCCAGATTCATTTTCTGTTGTTTTTTTTGCAATTCTTCACAGTATGGATCAACTCTGCTCCAGTGCGATGATCAAAACAACATGACAAGACTATTTGCAAAAATTCCTCAAACACACCAAACACAAACTATCTCCATCGACCAAGGTATAGAGTAGATACTCCGTATCTCTACAGAGAGTATCTGGGGAGATCATTTCGAGCAGAGGCTCCAATTCATGAGAACAGGATTATCGACAATCTTATCATACAAACAATCCTATATAGTCAAACGGAAATGAGTTGAGTAGTCATGGCCTAAAGTATAAGACGTCCGGTGCATTCGTATCTAGCGATGCACCGGTGTTCGAATCCCGCAGTTACCATTTTTTTCTAATGAAAATTATTACGTATTTCATTAGAAAATTGGAAGTCAACTTCCACGGTGAAGGAATAACATCGTTATAATAAAAATCAAACCTGCAAAATTATAAATTGCGTAATTACTGGTGGTAGGACATCTTGTAAGTCCGCACGGGTAGGTATCACCACCCGGCCTATTTCTGACGTGAAGCAGTATTGTGTTTCGGTTTGAAGAGTAGGGCAGCCTTTGTAACTATACTGAGGCCTTAAACTCATATCAAGGAGGGTTGCGCATTTACATAAAGCTTCATTTGAAGCCGAATCTGTGTATGCTGCTAGGCGTATGAGACTGTTTTGCTTTGTTAAATTCTCCCAATATTTTATATGCCAACTTAGCTTTACCGTCTAAATGACTTCAATAGTGTACCACAATGGGTTGAAGTTAAGAAAATCCAGCTGCCCCTTTCGGAGACTTGCTCCAGAGAACAATTCAATTTGTTATATTTGAAGTACCTGTCCTTCACCACATTCCGAAATAAATACTGATAGAGGAAAGATCACATATACCAGTAATGCATGTCATCAATGAATAGCATGACGAAATTGTTGATATCAATGTAGAGAGCACAGTTAATGATCATGATCAGAGCAGCAGCTCTCAATCTTGGTTGTGATATTCAAATTGAAAATCCACAAGTAGATACCAACGAATATACACTTAACACATGCTCATGAAATTTGACAACGCTTTTGACAATTATAGAAAACCAGAATGTAATAAAAATCTGCTTAACAATTTTCCAGCTATATTTGTTATCAAAATTACTGAATGTTACTGCGTATTGTGGACCAGCAGAGATGGGTACCTGGGCCATTCTGCCTATACCTGCTATCATGCAAGATTTCAAACATATGGTTCAAGGGTATGGCCATGATGCATTTATGTTGTGATGCCTGTGTGCTCCAGTAACCACTTACCAACAATTATATCATGCGACGGTTCACTTAATATTGCAATAAAACATAAAAATAATTATTTATTAATATCAATTCAGTAAGTAAACTTTTTTACTTTACGTTATATTACTTTTGGCTATGCAAATTATTAAGTACCTCACAGCCAATTTCAAAACTTACTTGATGGTATTTTAAGGACAGTCTGGTTCTTGTCCAGCCAGCCTGACGAGATTCCCATTCCGATACTTTGATCCAGTTTGAGGAACGCAAGGCTAATTTCAACATGCTAATTCTGAAAATTTTGTAAATTAAATTAATATTTATGTATGCTTTTTTGCCAGCTTACAAACTGTTGGCCCATTTCGTCTTCTGCCACTGTCTTGGACACTAGCAAATAGTGATTCATTTCAAAACTGGTATGAAAAATTAAGTGTAAATACTTTTTTTTATTGCCTAGATATGTGGACGCGCTCACAGCCCACCTGGTGTTAAGTGGTAACTGGAACCCATAGACATCTACAACGTAAATGCGCCACACACCTTGAGATATAAGTTCTAAGGTCTCAGTATAGTTACAACGGCTGCCCCACCTTTCAAACTGAAACGCATTACTGCTTCACGGCAGACATAGGTGGGGCGGTGGTACCTACCCGTGCGGACTCACAATAGGTCCTACCACCAGTAATCAAGCATAATCAAGCATAGTCTAATCAAGCATAGCAAGACACAGATCTAGAAGCATAGCTTTAAAGTATCCACTGCCACTTGTAATCAACCTGGGATGAAGGTTGGCAAAATAGAAAAACCAATCTCCCATGGGTAAACCACAGAAAACAGATTCTCCTCATTTTGTACTTTCGTTTTATAGATTTGGAAACAATTGAATAAAACAATTGAAATCATTGTCATTTTTAACTATGTAAGTAAAACAAGGCGCAATCACAAGTGTCCGAGAAATACTTAGGCTTATTATCTCGAGGATCGCGATGCAAAACATTCAGTGGTATGTCTTTTGGGACGAGGTGTGATATTTTTATTTACCTGTGATGCGAAGCAACTAAATCCTTTTTGCCGTAAGCGTCGTGGACAGGAGAAACGATTCCGCCGACTACTGAACCAATACCAAACGAATGTATGTAATCACGGGCAATTTCTGAAGAAAAAATAAAATAAATTAACATAAATATATATTGTTTGACGATTATCGTTAGAAAATGAGCTTTTATAGTTTTCTTTAATTTTTTATATTTTTTATTGTTGCTTCTTTAAAATTTTGAGGTCAATTAAATATTTAAATAAAATTTAACTTTTCCTTGACCTTTTCGCGTTTATGATAACTTACCGAACATTCGCAGATGCATATACGTAGGAGGGCTGAAACTCCCACAGGCTATCAAAACTATCGACCCTTTAGACATTTTGTTAATTTCCTTTGATTCTTATCATGTAAACAGGCGATTTTCCTTTTTTTTATTTAAAAACAAATATTTAAAACGTCATGGAAGTGCCTTTCACAGATCAGGCAAAACCACGACCACGTAGTAATCTGTATTTTTTTTTTATTTTATGACCTGGTGACAGAGGGCTTAGTGAATTTAGCCTCCCTTTTTTGATTTTCGGATTTTTTTTATTTTAATTATTTGTTCGTCGTTTGTTCGTTAATGTTCAAATGTAAAAATTGTTTTTTCGCCTTTTATTTATTTATATTTAATTAAACAAATGATCACCGTTAAGTTGGCTCCCTTTACTAGATATCTTTATTTTTATCGCTCAGATTAATTAATTTTGATCGATTATCGTTTGTTCGACGACTATTGCTGATTTTAAGATTATAAAAACAATTATTCCCAATTATTAGTTATTTTATGTCTAATAAGCAAACCATCGCCTCACGCCGCGCCATTTTTTTTGATTTTCGGATAATAAATTAAAATAAGACATGCCCTAAAGGTCTTAGTTACCAGGTCATAAAATCCCTTAAAAAAACATAGTAAGTAATAATAACCATAGATTAAACACTTAATATAAATAATAACCCTTCAAAGAACAGCTGTAATTTTTTTCATATTTTATAGGTTTTTCTATTACTCTACAAATATGCGGTTGACTTTGCGCTTACTATCCTCGGCGATCGCAAAAAGACCATTCTATGTCACGACTCCGATATTTTACGTTAACGCTCGTAAGTAAACATTGGATTAAATAGAATTAAAAAACACTTATGATCCTGTATACAAAATTTGTTAAATTAAATTTCGGTAGTGGTGTTAAGTAATATAGGTTCGTAGGCTGATCGGCATAATTTTCTGTATAGTTATTCGGTCATCATAGGTATTCATTAATGTGAACACTTATTATGATAAAAATGAAGAAAAGAAATATGCATGAACAATTCCTTCCAGCGCATTTTAACATTATAGCGATATAAATTTAACTTTTAACACTAAAAATTACGTAATGTTAAAGAAAAATTGAATCCTATATTTTTTGTTTATTTCTCTGCTTAACTAGATAAAACACACATGATAACTGTGAGACAAAAATAAACAGTACAACCTAATAATTTACCAGATAATAAGTAAGCTGAATACAGAGAAGACAGAAGTCAACTGTATCAATATCATTGTACTGATCTACTCTGATTCAATGATTGATTTTAGAGCACTGATTTGATGTTGCTACTTGAGAACAAGTTATTCTATCTATAACAACATTTAACCCATCATAAACAGGAAACATTTTAAAGTAAAATTAATATATTTATGCGGAGTTTGATGTGGAAGATCACAGATTTAAAAAGTATTAGTTTGATTTAATGAATTCATGTTTCCTGAGACCATAATCGAATATGGAAGCTGTTGGATACCTCCTACACTCATGTAGCTTTTTGATTTTGTATGTCAACTGATTAAAGTATGTTTCAACATCTATAAAATTATTTCATAGTTCGTGCAATACTAAGTCATTAAACAATAATTATGATTGCTTTTTTGTTTCTCCTTAATTACCGCTGTATATTACTAATGGGACCTTGTAGACATCGACAATAGCACAGCCAAACCACCTTTTCTTAAATGATGGGAAGTAAACAAAGGTTTATATATATATAATGATATGGAATACTTCAGAATGAATAAACAATAAAATACTGAATTGTGTTTTCTTTAATATAATAAGAAAATATTTAAACCCCTTAATCTCTTTTAAAATTATTATTTTAAACAGTATTATTATATGAACTATACAAAACTGAACTCTGTTTTCACTCAATGACAGACAAGTGAGTGATTACATATAAGAAAAATATATTTTTTAAAGTAAAAAGTTTTAAAGGTTTTTTTTTATTGCCCTTGTAGGCAGACGATCATACGGCCCACCTGATGGTGAGTGGTTACCGTCGCCCATGGTAATTACCTCTTTTAAAGAAGGACATGTCATAGCGCTCAGGAAACACCGTGGAGGGGAGCTCATTCCATAAACGATAAAGATTTTCTTTAGATATTTATTTAACTGATATATTTATTCAACTGTTTCAGCACCACACATCGGTCACTTGTACTCAGCAGTAGTAGCAGATGCCATACAGAGGTTTGAAAAGCTCATCAGTCCTGACTGTAATGTCATATTCAGTACGGGTAAGGTACCAGCATTGAGCAACCCACATGTATTACTCAACTTGGTATTAATTTAAGTCTTAATTAAGGCGTAAGTGCTCAAAGCTTAAATAAATTCACAGTATATTTCGATCAAGTGATGTTAGTACAACTAGGTTCAAAACTTAAAGCAGATACAATTTTTTGTAAATATAATAAATATAATATAATTAATAAATCATCACAAATAACTTCCATGGGGAAGAAATGACATTGTGTAGTGGAAATATGATTTGCTCAGTTACTATTATTACAGCGCTTCGTGAGTGCACAGAAATAACTACCACCATTCCCTCTATTTCTGTCATGAAACAGTAATGATTCTGGTTTCATCTGAGACTTGAAAGAAGCTAAATTATCTAGGCAAATATCAAAATAGAATTATAATATTTTTAAAAGAGCATAGAAAATAATTATGCACTAATCAACAAATCACTAATCAATAATACAATGCAGGTACAGACGAACACGGTACAAAGATCCAGCAAGCAGCATTAAAAGCTAACCTCTCCTTACCGCACTACTGTGACACCGTGAGCAATGAGTACAGGCAATTATTCAAGGATTTTGATGTCGAATACACGGATTTTATACGTACAACTGAGGAAAGACATACTAAAGCAGTTACACATTTCTGGGTAAGATGTTTAAAGTAAAAATCTGGTTAAAGGTAATTGAGCCATACAGATTTGATTGAGGAATACAGACTTTCTCGGTTCCTCTCATGAAAACAAACTGAACTAAATGTGCTAAAGCCACAATTTTACCATACCCCTGTGAAAATGGTGTCAAAATAAGACATGGCTTCAACAGTGGCCCAAATTAAAATGTGATATATACATATTTTTATTTCACTAGCTGAAAATGCATTATGTTTTCAAATATTTAAAGAACATTTATAATTAATCAACAATAACATCTAAAAATTAAAATTAATATTGTGTTGGTAATATCACAAAATGTATCTATCATGTTGATTGTATTATTTTAGTAGTTTCATAACAAATTCAATATGCGTAACAATACTGCCCAATGGCAACCTTCCAAACTCAAATCGATTGAAAAGAAAATGCACCGATAGGACAGTTACAATATTGATGGTGATTTTTTACACAGAACGAGCTGCTCAAAAATGATTACATTTACAAAGCAAAATATTCAGGATGGTACAGCGTTAACGATGAGGCTTTTGTACCCGAGACACACATTAAAGAAGAGATCAGAGACGGTGAGAAGGTGAGTGTACTAAATAGAACTTGTTAAGGAATTAATGCCTTGAAACGTTGTATACCTAAGCATAATTATTTGTTTCATTAAGTTCATATTTCGTAATCGAAAGCGAAGACACGCCGTAGGATCATTAACCCCGCGCGTCAGATTATTTTTAGTGGTTTTACATTGCGCGTTCAAACACCAGTGTGCTTAGTGCGAGTTTTTTAATGTTTTCGATAGCGTAAAAGTTAACTCAACTCTGTATGCAGTCGGAACAGCGCCCCTAGCGGCAAACGTAGGCAAACTTTCCAACTCCATACAAAATTGGCTTAACTTTTACACTATCGACAACGTTAATGTGGGTGACTCACATGTATTTATTTATTTTATAATATTTTATTATAATTACACTACACAACAACACATACATACTTTATTTTATATCAACACATTCATTTATCACACAATCATACAAAACATTATTTACACTAAACAAAATAAAATTCACAAGCAAAGTCAGGCATGACCTACCTTCAGCACGATTCAAACATGTCCACCTAGACTTGATCGGACCCCTACCGCCAGCAGGTGATTATCGGTGCTGCCTTACAGCCGTCGATCGCTTTACGCGATGGGCAGAAGCTATACCTCTGACCGATATCACCGCTAAAACAGTGGCCAAAGCATTCATTTCTTGTTGGGTGTCCCGATACGGTTGTCCTGTCGAGGTTGTCACCGACCGCGGCAGACAATTCGAGTCGGATTTATTTCTACGGTTGTCCAAGTCCATCGGCTTTGATCACCGTAGAACAACAGCATATCATCCACAGTGCAACGGTTTGGTTGAACGTTTTCACCGGCAGCTAAAAGCTGCCATAACATGCCACGCAGACGCAAACTGGACTGAGACCTTGCCACTCGTCCTTCTCGGTATAAGGACTGCTTTCAAGGAAGACCTCCAAACGTCATCGGCAGAGCTGGTGTATGGCGAGCCTCTTCGCCTACCCGGCGAATTCTTCGGCCATAGTATCACTCACCACACTACCGACGTTACCGACTTCTTGGCTCATATGAGGTCCTTTGCAGAGAAGATACGCCCAGTCCCTCCTCAACACCATTCGACACAAAAAACATTCGTTTTTAAAGACCTCGCCACTTGTAGTCAAGTATTCCTCCGAATGGACTTGTTACGTGGCTCACTTCAACCTACCTATACAGGACCACACGAAGTGCTTAAAAGAGGCGATAAATATTTTTCTATTCTTGTCAAAAACAAAGCTGTGACGGTAAGTATAGATCGCCTTAAGCCGGCATATATACTGTGCAATGACACCGGCACGACCTTAAACCACACATCTCCACCAGATACACCACCCATTCCATCACACCAACACGTCCCAGTAAAAACAACACGATCAGGCAGGAGAGTACACTTTCCTGATTATTATCGCCCGTAGGCACGGTCTTCGGAGGGGAGTGATGTGGGTGACTCACATGTATTTATTTATTTTATAATATTTTATTATAATTACACTACACAACAACACATACATACTTTATTTTATATCAACACATTCATTTATCACACAATCATACAAAACATTATTTACACTAAACAAAATAAAATTCACAAGCAAAGTCAGGCGATAACTGCAGTATAGCGGCGGCGATAATATTTCGCTAGTACATCGGGGCATAGACGAACCGGTCGTCGCATTTTTACCGATCCACCGTCACCAGTCGAAATCTGCCTTGCGAGCGCGCATCCCGTATTATCTTTTCTGTTCTACGCCTTTTATAATTTTTGCTTTTTGTTTCGTGTACCGCTTGTGTTGCTTGGACTATCTATTTCTTGTTACTTTCTCCTTCTTTGTATATTTTGTGTTCGTCTTAAATAAAAACTTTCTTTGTCTCCATTTGTGTTTGGAAAGACATTATATTACAATCTCCGACGACTAAAGTTAAAAAACTCGCATTAAGCACACAGATAAAAAAAAAACATAGAATTTATTTTCCCACCATATATTTTAGTATATATTTTTGCTTTGATGGGTGGACGAGCTCACAGCTCACTTGGTGGTTAAGTGGTTACTGGAGCCCATAGATATCTACAACGTAAATGCGACACCCACCTTGAGATATCTTGAGATATCTCGTAGGGCACCGGTGACCTACGCGGCAGTCAACACGTTAATGTCAATTGAGAACAATGAAGACGTAGCTTCGGCCTTTAAAACTACCAAAATTCTCCAATTATTACCAAGAACAAGACCTGGCTGTATGAACTAAAGCCTTTCCCATTAGGGATAAATTAATATCATCATCATAATGTCAATTGACAGATAAAAGTGGCAACGGACTCGGGGCATCCCGTCGAGTGGACTGAAGAGTCCAACTATATGTTCAGGATGAGCGCCTTCAGAACTCACCTTCAGGAGTGGCTCAGGACTGGTACTTAAAGTTTTTTACCTGACATCTGTATATACAAAAAAAGAATTTATAGAATAAGAATTAATTAAAACAAAATGTTTTCGGGAGGTTGAGATGATATCTGTCTCTACTGGAGCCCATAGACATCTACAACGAAAACGCTACCCACATTGAGATGTGAGTTCTAAGGTCTCACTATAGTTACAACGGCTGCCCCACCCTTCAAACCGAAACGCATTACTGCTTCACGGCAGAAATAGGCAGGGTGGTGGTACCTACCCGTGCGGACTCACAAGAGGTCCTACCGCCAGTAATTACGCAAATTATAATTTTGCGCGTTTGATTTTTATTACACGATGTTATTCCTTCATCGTGGAAGTCAATCGTGAACATTTGTTAAGTACGTATTTCATTAGAAAAATCGCTAGGTACGTATGCACCGGACGTCTTATCCTTTAGGCCACGACGACTTCAAAGGTCTCCACTACTAATTCTTAAGTCCAGTATGTGTAGAGGGGTAATTCTCTCCCATATTTCTCCCCCGTATCCAGGTAAGTGAAAACCATTCCTCCATCCGACAGATGGTGTTGTGACACCGGCCAAATACCAAAAGCAGCTTCTGGACATGCTGAGAAACGACACTTATTTCCCGGACATATCCGTCAGCAGACCTTCGTCCAGAGTGCACTGGGCCATTAGGGTGAGCACAATGAATGCGGCTTAATGAAGACATGAGTGGATGAAGGGGATATGATACGCATAAAAAACGTTATAGTGAGCCAACCTTTCAATATAGACATATGCTGTCGCGGACTTTTTTAAGATCTCTTAAAGGGGAACAATTCTGTCATACATTATTTTAGCGAAACTTTAACCGTTTCCGCAGCACACGCAGCGGAAGCTCTCAAAAGAGAAAAAAACCCGATTTTAAATGTTCTTTATTGGTGCTTTTATCTTAGCGTGATTTTATTTAAGTCTTCCTCCATATATGGGTTATCTAACACTGAAATAATTTTTCAAATCAGGCCAGTAGTTCCTAAGATTAGCGCGTTCATACAAACAAACTCTTCAGCTTTATAATATTAGTATAGACACGCACATAACATCTTCATTCAATGTAAAAACTCAAAAATCTTAAAAACGGTACGTAACCCCTTCATCCACTCATGTCTTCAATTGGATTTTTATAATCATGCTTTTTCTTATATCTTTTTGTGACACATCTTATGACATCAGCAAGCCCAGTACCATTGCCAAGGTGCTCCCGCAGATTGAAGATTTTATGATAAGTAGAGCTGGTACTCACTTTAGAATAGCCTTTCCCAAAGTGGGTGATAACGCCCCCTTGTGCGCGCTGCAGACCTAAACGGGGCGGTAACAGGCCCAGAAAAAAAATGGGAGCGTTGTGAAGAAGCTTAGGAGGCCATTTGTAATTTCATCTAGGAGGACTCTTAGACACCGACTGAGCTCTCGCTATAGTGGTTATTAATTATGTGAAAAAATTGGGGCGCTAAAAAATAATTTATGCTCAAAGTGGGCAGTAGACAAAATAAGTTTGGGAACCTCTGCTTTAGAAGGCACCGTCATCCAGCTTATTTTTGTTGCGTAGCAGTAATGCTTTCCGGTTGGAAGACAGCACAGTTGTAATTCAATACGAATGGAACCTCATGTCTCAAAGAACTGTCTATGTAATCTTGTAATTAGTTGCATCTTAGTCGATCAGGATACCCTCGACGCTGTCTCTGTCTTCGCGCGCAATGTATCGTGCTGTACTTTTTTTTTATTGCTTCGATGGGTGGACGAGCTCACAGCCCTCATGGTTTTAAGTGGTTACTGCGCCACCCACCTTGAGATATCAGTTCTAACGTCTCAAGTATAGTTACACAGAAACAGGCAGGCTGGTGGTACCGCGCGGACTCACAAGAGGTCCTACCATCAGCAAACCATCTTCCTTCCACCTCCAGGTCCCAAACGATGAGGAGCAAAGCATATACGTGTGGCTGGACGCTCTGATCAACTATCTGACTGTGATCGGCTACCCTGACGACGACGCGATGAAGCTCCGCGGCCGACCCTGGCCGGCCGACGTCCACGTCATCGGGAAGGACATCCTCAAGTGAGCGCAAATGCTCACGATTGACTTCCACGGTGAAGGAATAACATCGTGTAATAAAAATCAAACCCGCAAAATTATAATTTGCGTAATCACTGGTGGTAGGACGTTTTGTGAGTCCGCACGGGTAGGTACCACCACCCTGCCTATTTCTGCCGTGAAGCAGTAATGTGTTTCGGTCAGAAGGGTGGGGCAGCCGTTGTAACCATACTGAGATCTTAGAACTTATATCTCAAGGTGGGTGGCGCATTTACGTTGTTGATGAGGTCTATGGGCTCCAGTAACCACTAAAAAATTAAATAACAAAAAAAGGATTGTGTGGTTTTATGAAACCACGGTAAAAGTGAAACTTTTTTCACATTATAGACATTTAACTCTGAAAAACAACATTTACATTAAACACTGACAAAAACAAAATAGCGTGGAGCACTGGCACAAATGAGTAACAGTCTATACACTACACGGTCAGCTGCTGCGAACTATAGGCGCCGCCATATTGTCCTTGGCTGCTCTGACGAGCGCCTTTCACTTCATCCCTACTCCGCGGCCGACCGTCACGCGACATGCAACACACAGACGAAAAAGTTTGAGATGATGTAATAAAAGTTTCAAAGTCATCCATGTTGAGTGGTCGCCTCCATTGCCGCGTATTGTCCGATGGTTACACCATGGATGACTAACTAGTGGGTGGTCGCGGCAGGTTCCACGGGCTGTACTGGCCCGCGTTCCTGATGGCGGCGCGCCGGCCCCCGCCGCGGCGGCTGCTGTGCCACGCGCACTGGACCGTGGACGGCAGCAAGATGTCCAAGTCGCGCCGCAACGCCGTGCCCCCCCGCCGCGCGCCCGCGCCCCCCGCCGCGCTGCGCTACCTGCTGCTGCGGGGGAGCACCCTGCCGCACGACGCCAGTCAGTAGCGCGCCCCCACCTCGCCGACCCCACGCATACCTCACCACTTTAAGTGGGGGAAAAGCTATGCCCTCGTAGCTTGCGGTAGGCAGCAGCTTAGCTCTGCCCCTGGCATTGCTGAAGTCCATGGGCGACTGTAACCAATCACCATCAGGTGGGCCGTATGCGTCTGCCTACAAGGGCAATAAAATTAAAAGAAAATAAAAATATCTGTTTGGTCGGACCGTGAAATTAAAAGCTACGACTAAACTCGTCTAGTTTGTCTCGACGGATATTTTTCATAAAACGTATCCTTTTTGTTGAATTTAGTAATTTTTTTGAAATATCTGTGTTGCATATTCGGGGTCCCCACAATGAGGGTGTCAAGTTGAAATGTGCCTAGAGTATCAACAATGCAAATCACGTAGTTTTCATACAAAACTAATTTATTATTTCAAATCTTCGATGACAGATCACGGGTAGGTACCACCGCTCTGCCTATTTCTGCCGTGAAGCAGTAATGCGTTTCGACAGCCGTTGTACTGTAAAATCTCATGTCTCAAGGTAGGCGGCAATACTTTCGTTGTTGATGTATATGGGCTCCGGTAATTACTTCACCGGGTGGGTCATGAGCTCGTCCACCCAACTAAGCAAATACATAAGATGCATTCGATATGTGTTTAGTCAAATTTTTTACTATGAATGTTACGGTATGTAGAACATAATTCAAGAGTTGATTGTCATAGTGGTGGTCAAGAACGGCGCTCTATAGACACAGCCCACTGAGTTTCTCACCGGATCTTCTCAGTGGGTCGCATTTCCGGTGCGGTGGTAGATTCTGCGAAGCACTGCTCTTGCTAGGGCTGGTGTTAGCAAATTCTCTCAAGTTGAGCCCGTGAGCTCACCTACCCGTTCGCAAAAAGCTGGAATAGCGTTTTAGGCTACTAGCGAATAGTTTGGGACAAAAAAGATGGGGGATTGCCTCATGAGCTGAGGCGTTGTGACGCGGCTTCTAGAATCATCAATGTAATCGCTGTCGGTCGGCGGTGTTTTGTTATTTTTTTTCCTACCTAAGCTGATAGCCTTGAGAGGCTATTTCAGCGTGACCTTAGTAAATAGGTGAGTTCACGGGGCTCAAACCGGAGTGATGCTAACACTGACCCCAGCAAGAGCTGTGCTTCGCAGAATCTACCACCGGATCGGAAACGGGACCTACTGAGAAGATCCGGTGAGAAACTCAGTGGGCTGTATCTGTGGGTTAGTTTACTCGCCGAGCCCTTCGTCGCAAGCGACGGGTTTGACGAGGATGGTGACCAGTGCTTGTGGTATCTAAAAGCACTGATCATGGATCGTGAGGATCTGTAATGACGTGTTTAGGGCGACGTCGACTGTTTACCATTCGGTCTACAGGATCAGGTATGATTGTTATGATTGTTAGCTCTCGTACAGCATAGTGTATTGCGGTCCACAGACTACAGCGAGACGAAGCTGATCAACATCGCGAACTCCGAGCTGGCGGACACGCTCGGCAACCTCGCCTCGCGCTGCTGCGGCGCCGCGCTCAACCCGCGACAAGAGTTCCCCGCGCTGCGCCGCCCGCACCCCCGCGCGCGCCCCCTGCGAGACGCGCTCGACCGCCTGCCCGGTAACCGCCCGCGCTAGCTTGGAGTCGTCGTGGCCTAAGGGATAAGACGTCCGGTGTATTCGTATGTAGCGATGCACCGGAGTTCGAATCCCGCAGGCGGGTACAAATTTTTCTAATGAAATACGTACTCGACAATTGTTCACGATTGACTTCCACGGTGAAGGAATAACGTCGGGTAATAAAAATCAAACCCGCAAAATTATAATTTACGTAATTACTGATGGTAGGGTCTTTTGGGAGTCCGCACGGGTAGGTACTACCGCTTTGCCTATTTCTGCCGTGAAGCAGTAATGCGTTTCGGTTTGAAGGGTGGGGCAGCCGTTGTAACTATACTAAGACCTTGGAACTTATATCTCAAGGTGGGTGGCGCATTTACGTTGTAGATGTCTATGGGCTCCGGTAACCACTTAACACCAGGTGGGTTGTGAGCTCGTCCAACCATCTAAGCAATAAAAAGGGGGGGGGACAGTACACTTATTGGTCCGTTTCGTTCACAGACGCGTGCTACGAGCACTACACGAACTATGAGTTCTACAAGGTGGCGGACGCGGTGATGCACTGTCTCCACCAAGCGAACCTGTTCTTCGAGACTGAGAGGCCCTGGGAGTTAAAGAACAGGGCGGAGTGTCAGTCGGAGCTGGACGCGGTGCTGCACATCACGATGGAGACGCTGCGGGTGTGCGGCATCGTGCTGCAGCCGCTGGTGCCGGGGCTGGCGGGGCGGCTGCTGGACCGGCTGGCGGTGGCCGAGCGGGGCTGGCGGGACCTGCGCCCCTCGTGGCAAGCAGCTGACGCCATACACGAGACCAGACGCATCCAGGGCGGGAAGTTCGTGCTGTTTCCCAGGATTAGTAAAGACAAGGACAATTTGCACAAAAAGCAGGCGAGTGCGTGACGGCCAGAGATACCGCCACGCGATGTCAAACAAATAGTCTCAGCATCAGTGTGCTTAGTGCGAGTTTCTTAACGTTCTCGATAGCGTAAAAGTTAAATCAATTTTGTATGCAGTCGGAACAGCGCCCCTAGCGGCGAACGTACGCAAACGAGCCCATTCCATACAAATATGAGCTAACTTTTACGCTATCGAGAGCGTTAAGAAACTCGCACTAAGCACACAGAGTATCTTTACAACTCTGCTTAAATATATCATGAGGGTACTTCCATCTAAACTCAAAGGGGCGATAATATCGAGCCCCGTCGTGTCGAATTGACGAGAACTGTATATATACTATTAGTAAGTTGCGGCTTTCAATCAGCCCTACCACAGTTGATGTCCATGGGCGACGATGATAACGTGTAACATATTATTCTGATCTTAGTGAACGTTCTTTGTGATGGATCGTATGATTAAAATTTTAAAATAATATTTTTTGTTTTATTGAGGCTTTCGTCTTTGTTGCCGTTGTCATTGTATGAAGTATACAGTCCACTTGATGTTAAAAAAGGGAGCCCTCCCTGTAACGAGCCTCAAAAGGGGAGGTCCAAGTTTCAAGTGCAACTTATGTGTAAATACAACTTGAACGAATCACTATTAGAGCGTAGAATGGTGGGTTAAGATTCCCCAAAACCCCCTCGAAGGGTCTACTGGAAACTCACCCACTGCGTCCAGCTGTGTGACCCGCATGACGCTCAGTACATACTCTGCAGGTTGTTACCTATATATTAATAAGTAAAGCAAAAACTTTGTATCCCTTTTTACGAAAATTGCGCGGACGGAGGACTATGAAATTTCCCACACTTATAGAGAATATAGAGATGAAGTGCAGAATGCTAATATTTTTTTTAAATAATGCATAAAAGATACATTAAATCAATAAAGAAAACATTACACACTCTACATACCATGTACTTGACGCACACACGTATGTATACTATTTATTGTCAAACTTTTGTTCTTGACGTCTGTTGTCAAATTGAGAATAGATTAAATATTGTTTGTTTTTATTAATATCTTTATAGTGTATCTTTCGCGAAATTTGTGATTGTAGTGTGTGTACAAACTTACAATTCCAATGAATTATAGTCAAATTTCGACTACTGCGGGACTTCTAGTTTTTATAAACGTGTCAAGTGGACACAGACATCAATCACAACCTCGAAACGTCAGATTAGAGTCAACTGTATACAACACTAGCTGTACCCGTCCGCTTCGCTGAGCATTTAAAATTAACATTATTATTTCTCACCCCCACAAAGATTCTCATGATTAACGCCCCCGCAACTGGTGTAGGGAATCCAACACTCATATAAATATTAGCCTATCCATTAAGTACATCGACGCTTGAAAGGCAAACGTGACTAAGCGACAATAATTGCTTTGTACATAAATGATAGGCAATAACCATATTCGATGCGCAAAAAATATATATTTCTAGGTCTATTAAAATCATTTCAATCCTACAGCTTTACTATAGTCGGATTTTTAATTAGACGAAGCCAGCTGACAGTAGCTAATGTCAGTTTGTGAAATAATGTTGCTATATTTAAAGTAATAGTGATGCGTTCAGTTCTCGTTCAATCACATGAATGAACAATGAGTGTGAAGAGTTAATCATTAATTTCAAACTATAAAAGAATATTATTTATATTTTACAATAAAATTGTATTAAAGTGCTCCAATATATGTTACTAGTAGTATTAACTACAATCAGTTTTTTTTATTTTCATTACTTACCCATAATTGTTATATTTTATACGTCTATAATCTATAATTTCAACTATTGTGTTATTTTTGTATAATTTAAACTGTATTGCAAATAGGACAGTCTTACAAGCTTCCTCGCAATGTTTTTCTTAATGTTTAAAACACTCGGTATTCAGTACAGGTAGATACTATAGGAACATAATATTTCGTCGAAAACTCGTTGGTATGTACAAAGCACGCCTAAAATTCGAACCCCGTACCCGATATCGGCAATTCGGCACACCAACTATTCACTAGACAATCGAGGCAATTTCATTAATTCAGGAGTTTTTTCAATCGTTCACTTTGTCACAACACTATTTTTATTTCATCAAAAACTGACAACACAGTAAACGTCAGTTAACTTCGTCTAATAAAAAATCCGACTATAGCTAGATTCTACTACAGCCAGATTCGTTAAAATAAATTTTGTTTTCAGGTATTTCAACTTTAAATTAGTCTACTGTAAAATTCACACATTGTCGCTTAGTCACGTTTGCCTTTCAAGCGTCGATATGTATTTTCTACACGGATACCAAGTTTCAAGTCAATCGGATGCACAGCTCAGTAATTATAACGGAACATCTGTAAAACTCACTGTAGATTTTTATATTAGTATAGATGACGGCTGTCCTATCATTAAAACTGGAACGCACGAGTGCATCGCGGCAGATATAGGCGGGGTTGTGGCACCTACCGTGCAGGCACAGGGCTCCCATCGCCTGACACACAGCACCAAAGGACCAGAAATAAAACGACAATATTCTATAGGGTCATTTATTTACGAATAAGTTTTTAAATAATATTTGCATCGAAATACTGCAATAACGACTAACTGTAAGTTAAGAAGCTACACTAACAAGCTAGAGTACAGCGCGCTGTGTCCAAGGACAGCATACAAATATCATCTCGAAAACAACTCGATCGGACGCGTCGCGGTTCCACGACTACCCACGTCGAGCCACGAATACCCACAACTTTATTAAATACCAATAAACTGTGGGTAGTTTGATTTTCTCGTACAATAACGAGGAAATCGATCGTGCGTGAAGAGTCTCGTTGCTATTACGCAATTTTACGTCTTACGGAACTTCTGCTAACTCACCCACGACAATTCATCATCAACTACCCGTATTTTTTATCGTAAAACGAATGTCTTTAATTTCAAAATATCGAATCATCTCATTAATACCATTAATGTTCCGCATTATCTTTTTGATAACGTTTAAAAAAAACCAAGACTCGTGACACGTCCAAAACGAGTACAAAATGCATTAAAATGAGTATAATACAGGTATGGACTTAATCGATCAATAATAATAATAATAATAGTATATATAATAATAATATTTATAAATTCTTACAAAAATTCGGCCACACGTACATCGTAATATTAAATGCCTTAAAAACACATCGGACGACAACATATATATGCACACCGCCAGCGTCATAAACCATGCTCATAAATGAATATTACCGTCGACAATACAATAAAAAAGAACGCCCTATAATAACGCCTTAATAAATCCACATACGAAATTGAGCTCCGGAAAGCGTTTGAGCTTTGATTAAAGTAAAAACGAACAACAACAACAACAAAATAAAGTAAATACGCTCAAAGTATATTGAACCATATCGCCATACAAATTGAATGTACAATCGCATTCACACGACACATACGACATATGCTTTTACGTATTTACGAGCGACGATGCGATGATCTGTCATTAGAGTCGACTAGTATCAAAGCCGGCAATCTGACTTTTGGACAATGATTGGTAAATCAGAAAAACGAATTATTGACTTTGTATTCCATTGGCAGTCACAAAACTCTTCGGAACGACATCTTAGATAAATAACAGGTTAACTATTAACCTTTATTTAATGCAGGTTTTGAACCGTATTCTTTGAAGGAGACGATTATATTCAAATCAATCTGTATTGACATATCAATAAAAATTTTTTGTCCAAATGTACAGATTGCCGCCTTTGATAATAGACGACTCATATATGAGTCGACTATTATCAAAGCCGGCAATCTGACTTTTGGACAATGATTGGTAAATCAGAAAAACGAATTATTGACTTTGTATTCCATTGGCAGTCACAAAACTCTTCGGAACGACATCTTAGATAAATAACAGGTTAACTATTAACCTTTATTTAATGCAGGTTTTGAACCGTATTCTTTGAAGGAGACGATTATATTCAAATCAATCTGTATTGACATATCAATAAAAATTTTTTGTCCAAATGCACAGATTGCCACCTTTGATAATAGACGACTCATTATTACTTTTTTTAATTCGCTCACACTTGCATTGTACTTGCGTACGTGACAAGTTAAACTAAATTTAAAATGTTTTCAATAAACTAGAGATTTTAAAAATGATTAAAATAAAATTTTAAACTACGCTCGATGAGATGAGAACGCTTAGTATTCGGAACAAATATTTTGTTAAATTTATATTTATTAGAGTCTTAAACGTGTAACGTCGGAATAATGATTAATTCGTATTTAAGAAAACGACCAATAAAATGCAACTTTTCTCTCTTTGTCTGTTTCTTCAGAAAAAAAACTGTCAAACTCCATTACTGCCTCGGTAAATATCAACCGTTGTACCAAAATATCATATGATTACTAGAAGAACCAAGATAGGCTAAAAGGTCGGGTGACCATTAACGTAATAACCACAAACGAATTAATATCTGTGAGGTTATCTGTGAGGAGGACGCATTCTACAGCGCAGTGGAATCAACGCGGCATTAATCGCGTTAGTCTTTAACATTCACTCGGGTTCACTGATTTAAAAACAATGTTATTCATTTCCGACATTGAATTTCGGACCTTGTGCATCTAGCGTTAGAAGTAAATTCGTTTGCAATGTGATGATAAGTCGATAGAATGATTATTAATTAAGTTCCTCTTATGCTTTATTTCACTTGAACGTCGCCAAATACACGAAGAAAACTTACCGAGGACTTTAGAATAACAAGAAACCGCTATTTTCATGGTTGAAAATGTTGAGTTACCGAAACTAAAACATATCGGGAATCATAACGTCGAAAGTGTCATTTTCACACAAACTATATAAAGACGTATCATAATTAATTGAGATTGATTTCGTCTTGAACCCCAAACAGAATTCGTTATTACTTTGATTGCGGAATACAAAAAAACAATTACAAAAATGAAAGATTTCATTACACGTTAAGACCAAGCTTTCTCTCGACAAATTTTTCAAAATCGATTGCCAAATCGATAACCGATCACTTAAAATCGATTATAATCTTAAAGAAACGCACACTTAAATCCACTACAAAAATCAGATAATGCGTTTTGTAGTGTAGCTATGACGTTACTGAATTTGAATACAGTTTTTTTTAAAGGACAAAGGTCCTTCAATTTTATAAACGTTCAAATCAGTTTGAGTAATGTTTATCGATTTAACACAAACAATTAAAAAAATCGTATCACAATGGAACTGTCGGTGACTTCATGATAAAAAATAAAAATAAAAAAACTAAATTCGGAAAACACATTACCCCATTCATTCACTCGTTCATCAAATGTATATACAATCATTCAATCAGTGCAGGTCGACTGTCAACAATCTTTACCCCTTTATTTTTAATTTAATTAATATAATAAATTGCGTGATGCTATGAGAAAACATATTTTGTATCTATCTAGCTTAACATCCTATAAAAACACTTTCAATCGAAATGTTTATTTTTGATTCTCCTAAAGATTGTCAATCATTTCGACACTGCTTTAACAAAATGTTTATACGTTACAAATTATTCAACAATACACCTTATTGCTAGAGTAATAAGAATTAGGAATGAACGAGCCACCGCAAATGACCGAATGGTGAACGAACGGAATGCCCGCGTTCGGTCGAACGAAGCGACATTTTCTTTGAAACGCGATCTCTATCGACCTCATTCAAATAAACTTAATACACTTGTCATGGCTTGACACGATCAACGTTTTTGATAATCAATCATTATGGCAAAAGAATTAAATTGCTAACGATCCTGGAGGCAGAAATACGGATTGTAGAGTACACACAAGATATTATTAATTGAAGACGTGAATGGATGAAGGGGGTATGATACGATTTGTTAATTTTGAGAAAATGGGCGACAAACTTTTGTCACTTCTACTTTTTCTTCGAACATAACTCTTTCATCACATGCAATTTCAAAAAATAGCCTTTAAACCCAAAGTGTTAAGGTCTAATATGGTTTACAGGCGCATAACACTTTCATTCAATGTAAATCATCAAAATAAAGTATTTTATGTTTGGATCTATATAGATAATTAGGAATATGTATATGATTTTTAAAAAACATAATAGACATTCCATATTTTACACGTGTCGGATATGCCGGGAATAAGTAAGAGACAATAGCATACACATGACACTCGAATATTATGTATATTATATTATAATTCATATTATGAATGTGTATCGCTCAGATACTGATTCCGTTACGGGAATCGAACCCGGATACCGTGGCATAGCACCCATCCAACGACTCAATCATCTGGCGATTGACTCCAAAAAATCAAATAAAAAAACAACTTTAATTACAAACATAAATATATCGCGTATTAAGTGAAAATAATATAATCGTATAAATCACTTTTTATGTCGCGAATAGCATAAATCTAATTCTATTTGCCATAAAGATAAAATCGTGTTTAAATAGATTAAAATTCGCCGCGTTTAATACACGAACACGCCACCAGAGTCCCGACACAGAGCATTAAGACGGATTCGTCTGTAACATTCTTTCTGAAGACTGTATTTTTAAAACAATTCGCTTATTCTTAAAATTATCGCGCAAATATCTGTAATACATCAAGTCGCGTCACTGATGCACCAATATTATAAAGGGCAGAAGTAAGAAGAACAATCTCAGTACTAAAAAACTTTGAAATGGAGCTAATTAAAGTCGTAGCAAGTGGAAAGAATTTAAAAACAGCCCCAATAAGCTATTAGAGTAGGTTATTAAAAAAGGAAACATTTCTTACATAAATAGTAATAACAAAAATAAATGGTTGAGATTTTAAATAATGCATATTTTTTAACTACCAAAGTTTTGCTTAGATGGATGGACGAGCTCACAGCCCACCTCGTGTTAAGTGGTTACTGGAGCCCATAGACATCTACGACGTAAATGCGCCACCCACCTTGAGATATAAGTTCTAAGGTCACAAGCATAATCAGTTAAAAAAAAAAGTAAATATTTGAGAAAAAACAAAAAAAAAAGCCCGCTGAGTTTGTTTCGCCGGTTCTTCTCAGGACTGTGGCTTTTTTGGAACCGGTGGTAGAGTTAGCGTTGTTATTTATATTTTGACATTTAACAAGTATGTCATACTGACATCTAAGTTGAAATAAATGATTTTGAATTTGAGTTTGAATTGAATTTGAGTCAGTTACAACGGCTGCCCCGCCCTTCAAGCCGAAACGCATTACTGCTTCACGGCAGAAATAAGCAGGGCGGTGGTACCTACCCGTGCGGAATCACAAGAGGTCCTACCACCAGAAAGTCATGAAAATTATTTTTTTTTTTCAATTCAACACTCTTCGCTCTGTTTAAAACTGGTTTAATCATATAATTTCCATTTCCTACACTAGCGCTACTTCGATGAGTGTTCCAACAATAACTCGCTGTTAACAGGTGGACACTATCAACTTGTCCCCTATACAAGATAGTAGTCTTTACCTCTACCCTCCATAATCAATATTATATCGATATGTCAGAACCACAGAGCAACAAGTCTAGAAGTGTTATGGAGTTATTAATCAAAAATCCCAAAAAAATTACACTTCTATTTTTTTCGAACCCCGCCCTTACACATTCATTACTGTTTCCAAAACTGATTAATTTTTTTGACTTATGACCATTTGGTTCTGACGTTTTTTTTTTTTTTTTTTTTTTTTTTTTTTTTTTTTNGGATTACTGGTGGCCCGGAGGCCTTTCCAGTTTCACCAGGACAGGTGGGCGAGCAAAGGCTCAGCCAGGAGGGGTGGGATTTGCTAACAGCTACCCGAGCGCCTCCGAAGGAGACCTAACAACTCAAGAGTAGCTGCTTCGCGAATGAATCTACTACCGGATCGGAATCGCGACCCACTGAGAAGATCCGGCGAGAAACTCAGCGGGCTGATGCATGGGTTAGGTTGCACGTCGACCTCTTTGTCGAGTTCGACGAGTACGGTTACCGGGGTCCCTAAGCCTGCTCCTAGTATTAGAGCTGAAGGCATCATGGTTCTGACGTAACGCTATATCGTTTGTAAATAAAATGTAAATTTAAAAAAAACGGAAAATTACAAGACACCATTTTGTATATCATCAGATTGCCCGTTGCTATCAAAGAAATCGCATAATGTCTCCAAAACGGAAACACTACGGTCTGCGAGCACATCGCTTGCCAAATAAGTTCTAGATTATTCCGTACGATAAAGGTTAGTTTACACGGATGAACGATTTATAAGACCGTTGTTGTTATGACCGGACTGTTGACCAATAAATAATGTAAATAAAAAAAACAATTGTAATTAATTATTAGGAAAGTCTCAAGAAGCCAACTCTAAATATATTAGTTTCTCGTTTGATGACGTCATTCTTGACGTTTTCAAATTTAAGATGGCCGCTTCATTGATTAGTCGCGTGACGAGCTTAGCGTCAAGTTATTTCACGCCGACTTTTAATATTATAAATAGGAAAGAAACTGTCTGTCTATTGCGTTTTCACGCCCAGTGCACTGAACACATTTTAAACGAAATTCGTTATGGAAATAGTAGCTCGCGACAACAATAATAATTGTCGCATATCGTGCACTAAACATACTGAACTAATGTCGGCTTTGTTGTAAAACATCGTTTGCCTACAACGACTATAAAAAAAAAAACTATCGTTTGACAGTTGCGTCGTTGACCTGTCCGTAGCGCGACGCAGGCAAACGGTATAAAGCCAAAGGTACCTGATTACAGTCAACAATCCCTATATTCGTAGATACAGACTTCTTTCTGTAAAAATTATATCGAGAATTAATGGTATAAAAAAATATTTTATAACTTTTCGTCTGAATTATCTTCAGATGTAAGTCGTCACGTGGGACATGTTCAGTTGTACCCAGACCAAATAGAGACGACATAGTGACTGCCATTCATTGGATAGGTGAGGCGGAACACTAAATATATTCTGTTTAATCGCTCAGAAACATTTGCAACTGGAAATCGACGAAAAGAAAGAACAACGCCCAAACATTATACAAATTTAAATAAAAAAAATAATGTTTATGGTGTGAACGGAATAATTGATTGATTTATTGATATCAAATCGATATTATATCGATTTTTGGAGTTTACTCCTTTAGAATCGATTTACATATATAGGCCCGGGGTATGAAAATTATGGGGACCAAAATCGTACTAGCATGTCACACGAAATGCGTTATGCGCCTGATTGCGCATGTCACACGAAATGCGTTATCGCAGGTGACGCCGGGCTGCTGCGCCGGCAGTCCGCCACAAAGCCTCGTACTGATCGCGCGTTTCTCTCATTATTGTATTTTCATATATTTGTTAGTCGTTTGTTTTGTGTCTCGTTAATTTGTTAATAATCTGTAGTGTATCGTGTTGTCGTAATATAGAACTATTTCTCGTATTGTTTCGTTTAATTTTTTATATCCAGTAAACTCCAGTCGTGCGTCGGAGCGGACACACACACTTTTTTTATTTTATCGATACGCTTGTGAAGTTAGCGTCTTTCTCAGTTTTCTTCTCATTATGTTTTAAATCGATTAATATATACGTTGAAAGTTTAATTATGTGCGTGACCAAAAAACACGAAAAATGAGTACATAATTTTCTCCACAGTCACTAGTGTTGCCGTATTATTTATTAACATAATCGTAATGCTGGTATTGTTACATTCATGACTATTCTGTAAATGTGAAAAATATAGTGTTTTTTTTAATTTATTTCTGTTTAAGGTTGCCCTATAGGGTTGGTAAAATTCTTACATAGTTTTCCTTAAAATCCATTTTCTATATAAAAAAAATGTATACAAAATCTTTGTGCGTTGAATGGTTTTTCTATTATGTCTGTACTCTGTTCTTAGCTCGACACGACTAATGTTTATAACTTCAATGACAGCTTCATTACTGCAAATTACAAAAATAACGTATAGAAAATATCATCTTGATTTATTGTTGTGCATCAAAAATACTCAATTTATTGTCGTGAAAACATTTCAATATCGTTCCTTTAAGCAAAGCATTATTTAAATACCATTATCTATCGAGCGTGCTTTTGACAGCTGTCACACGTAATGAAACGTCAAAAAATGTGATGTCAGATGTTGATGGTACGGTATTTAGGTAAGTAATTCAACAGTTGATTACTTTGTAAAATAATAATAATTATAATTGATGTGACCTTGTGCAATCACGAAGCCCACCCAACAAACCAGAATCCAAACCACACCAAAAGACATCTGAGCATAACCAAAACCACAGACTCTATAAAACTTGACTTTGGCGAAATCAAAAAGGACCGCCATTACAAAAGAAAATGAAATGATGGTACGGTACGGTACGGTACTATGTTTGCGATCAGGGAACGCACCACTGTGTCACCATAGACCATAAACTTGTGCACAGAGACGAATGAAATCTACATAAGTCGAAAACTTGTATTCTTGACGATGAGTATCAAAATGCAAACTGAGTAAATGAAAAAAATAAGATAATTTGTCTGACAATAAACAATAACAATAAACGTATGACCATGTTTTTTTTACTTAATTTTAAAATATTAACATTAATACAGGAGTATCTTTTTCCAATACAGTAGTAGTATGAAGGTTCTGTTTTCCTTTTTCTGAATATTTTAATGAATTCATATGTTACTGCAAAACGAGTCTTATTGCATGTACAAAGAGTCCGTTTTTAATTTTCTATTTTTTGTTACATCTCCAAATTAAAATCGTAAAAAAAATCACGGGTTTTTTTAAATATATTTTCAACTTTACACTTTACTTACACAATATGTAAATAATAGGATGTATTATTTACGAAAACAATAATCGATAAAATTTCATAGAACCATAAATACGTATTACTTGTCTGTGGCGTATCGATAAAAAAAAAAAACTTATTGTGTTACGCAGTTACACCTCTCTCGAATCTTAATATCTTAGTTTCGCAATAATAATATTTTACACCCGGTATCCAAACAGCGGGAGGATTTTACGTTCGCGATATCGATACGACTAATCGATTCGACGATCGATTACATTCCCTTTGCTATTTAGGGTTGTGCACGTTGTTATCGTTAGTGTATAGTCTGTGCTCGTACGTCGGGGTTGGGTATGGTCTGTGCTCGTAGGTCGGGGTTGTGTGTGATGGGGCGGCGCGCGCCGGTCAGCTAGAGGCAGCGGGCGGCGGCAGGAGGTGCTCCGGGACCGACACGGGACGGAGGCGCGCCGGGACTTTCTTTTGAGGACACAATACCTGCGTACAAACATATATTGTGCATTAAGACGAACTGTTAGATGGTGTTAGGCGGCGGCTGACGTCAGTCTTTTAAAAAAAGAACACAAGTGCTTTTCTAAAATGCTGTTTTATTTGAAAAACGTTCACAATAAGTGGGGACTTTTTGGCGGGAACGCGAGGAGTGTAATTGTGTGATTTGTTTTATTTTGTCTATTTAGTGTTTCTTCAGGTTTTTAAATGTGTAATAACGGTGGTTTATTAACTGTTTAATATCTGTGAAAGTGCACAAATGTGGGAAAATGAAACAAAGTCATGAAAATGAAATAAAAATGAAAAATAATTTTCATAAGTAAGTTGTGAAAGTTGGTTAACATAGAGTACCCACTCGTCTTGCGAAAACGAAGCATCCCTTCTCTTCCTCGGCGGCGGCGGTGGAAGGCACCAGCTGCAGATCCACCGTCGGAGCCTCCCGACCCTCCTCCGCTGAGAACGAACACAGGTTAATAAACTTTAGTTCTACTACGAAACTCAAGTTGATCTCTGAAGGCAGGCAGCGGCTTGGCTCTGCCCCTGGCATTGCTGAAGTCCATGGGCGACGGTAACCACTCACCATCAGGTGGGCCGTATGGCCGTCTGTCTAAAAGGGCAATAAAAAAAAAATAAAAAAAAATGTACAATACCATATGGTATCTGATGATGAGAGGTCACCGACCTCGGTGAACATTAGCAATGCGAACTGCGTATTGCTTAGTTTTTATTGTCTTTTAAAAAGACATCGACCGCAGAAAACTCCGTGGAGTTTATTCGAGGTGAAGAGGTCACCTTGAACACACTATAAGTAAGTATTATAAGTTTTTACCGGTGGTAGGACCTCTTGTGAGTCCGCGCGGATAGGTACCACCACCTTACCTATTTCTGCCGTGAAGCAGTAATGCGTTCCGGTTTGAAGGGCGGGGCAGCCGTTGTAACTATATTGAGATCTCGGACCACATTTTTTTTATTGCCCTTGTAGGCAGACGAGCACACGGACCACCTGATGGTGAATGGTTACCGTCGCCCATGGACTTCAGCAATGCCAGGGGCAGAACCGAGCTGCTGCCTATCTCAAGGTGGGTGGCGGCATTTACGTTGAGGATGTCTATGGGCTCCGATAACCACTTTAACATCAGGTGGGCTATGAGCCCTATGCTATATATATATATAGAGACGTCAGTACCGCGCGTCTACTTGGGCCATAGACAACCTACAGCAGTACAGCACTCACTCGACGCGAAAACGTTTAGCTCCTTGAAGCAGCCGGTCTCGATCATCTCGGCCTGCCAGGGTATGGACACGCTGCCCGTGTTGAACTTGCCGTAGAACGTGTCGTCGGCCGCGTCCAGGTTGACGCCCTTCACGGTGCTGAACTGCTCGATGTCGAGGACGTCCTTGGCGTAGACGGCGTGCGGCTGCGGAGAGACATTAGCGTTACGTCACGCGAGGGGCGGCGCGGGGGGTTGGGGGGTTGGACGCTGCATGTAGTCTAATTACATAGTTACATAGGCAACCCAAATTACCCACCGTAATTACATTGTAATGTAAAATAAACTACCTAATATCACTGTATAAAATTTTACACCCATATTGGAAATTGTATTGTTTTTGTGACAAACATTTTTCGTTTTATATAGTTAGCAATGACGCACCGTACGCAGGCGCTATACTTTTTCAATCAGTAAGTATCTGCAGTCGGCATCATTACCCCAAATTGGTATGTCTATACTAATACTAATAATATTATAAAGAGGAAAGATTTGTTTGCTTGTATTGAATAGGCTCCGAAACTACTGAACCGATTTGAAAAATTCTTTCACTGTTTGGAAGCTACACTATTCCCGAGTGACATAGACTATAATCTTTTTTGAAAAAAATTAGGGATCCTTACTAAAACTTCAATAATGTAACTCAAGGTGTAAAAAAATTACATAAAATATTTTTTACATCGCGTGCCCTGCGAAAACTATTGATGATAGAATAAAATAATGTACTACAACTTTGTAGAACACATTATTATTTACAAAAAACGTCGCAATAGTAGATGTCCAACTATTATAGTTATGCCGCAATAAGTGTTCTGTTATTTAAAAAAATAAAACAACGTCAAATATCGTTGAAATTTTTATTAAAGAGCGGAGCGGGAGCGGGCCGCTTTACTAGTTTTAAATTAGTGTTTTGAGTTTTTCGAAGGGCGCTCGAAGGCGGCACGACATAAAAACATTAAAAACCCTCTTGTAGTGGCCGCCGTCGTCCCTAGAGTTATCGAAAATATTCCACACAAATCGAGTATTGTGTTTCCGTTATCTGACAATAGATGGCGTTCTAGATGTTACTAGATCCTTCGGCGACAGATGGCGTTACAACATTCTACTAGTAAGCAATGGATACTAACGTCTGGCACGAAGGGCGCAGGCACCATGCCGGCCTCGAGGCGCGCCCAGTTGAGGTGCGCGAAGAACCGGTGCGCCTTGACGAGCGCCGCCCCCCGCCGCCCCGCGCCGCAGCCCAGCCGCGCGCCCGCCGCCTTGCTCAGCAGCGACGAGCACAGCGCGCGGCTGCACTCGCTGAACTTGCTCGAGTACTTCTCCGGCTCGTGCTGCGCGGTAGAGGCCAGGCCACATTAGTGGAGAACCCCAGCCCGATCACAACATCGATGCGTCTTTATTGCTTAGATGGGTGGACGAGCTCACAGCCCACCTGCTGTTAAGTGGTTACTGGGACCCATAGACACCTACGACATTAATACGTCACCCACCTTGAGATATAAGTTCTAAGGCATCAGTATGGTTACATGCCCTACCCTTCAAACCGAAATGCATTACAAGAGGTCCTATGACCAGTAATATATAAACGTATCATGTACGTGTACTGTAAAAACTGAGACCTTAGAACTCGAATCTCAAGGCAGCATTTACGTTGTAGATGTCTATGGGCGCCGGTAACCATTCAACACCAGATAGGTCTCGTTCACGCACCTAAGCTTAACTGTAACTGTAGGCAGCGGCTTGGTTGTGCCCCCGACATTGCGAAAGTCCATGGGCGACGGTAACCATCTACCATCAGGTGGGCCGTATGCTCGTTTGCCTACAAGGGCAATAAAAAAAACCTAAGAAATGAATAAATAAAAGTTTATAAAAGTACAATAACATATATTTAACAACGTGCTTACATACTACCATAACCGAAATGCTGAATTCATAAATCTACACACTTTAGTTTTTATTAGTATCACCATTCAACATATTAGTATATGATATGATATTTAAATAACTAAATATATATTTATGACAATCATTATCCTAAAAATCCACAGTACTGAAATTACAACAAAAGTACTTCTCACCTTTACCCTCCTGTCAACATCTTCCCTTTTGACCTTTTCTTTTCTAGCTCGAAACGGCGCTCTACCCTCGATCATCTCATACACCAGGCAACCGAACGAGAACCAGTCCGGACTGAACGTGTACCGCTCGTTGTCGATCACCTGCAACAGAGCGCAAGGCCATTAGGACAGGACCTGACGCGATATTAGACCTTGTATTTATTTGTTAAAAGTACAACACTAACAACCAACGAACCCCACCTGTCCCCGCACAGAGTCGCCCCAGGCACGTCTAAAGCCACCCGGAGTCAGAGATATACACATAACCCGCACCTTCTAATAGTGGAGTACTTACCGCGGGCGCCAAGTACCCGACAGTCCCCACACGTTCCCGCACAGAGCCCCCCTCCGGCACCTTCATTGTAACCAGGGGTCAGAGATGCACACATAACCCGTATCGCCTAACAGTGAAGTACGTACCTCGGGCGCCATATACCCTACGGTCCCCACACGTCCCCGCACAGAGCCCCCCTCCGGTACGTCCTATTACACCCTGGATCAGAGATATACACCTAACCCGCATCGCCTAAGAGTGAAGTACTTACCTCGGGCGCCATGTACCCGACGGTCCCCACCCTCCCCCGCACAGAGCCCCCCTCCGGCACGTCCACCGCCAGCCCGAGGTCAGAGATGCGCACGTGACCAGCGTCGTCCAATAATATATTCTCCGGCTTGCAGTCTCTAGAAACACGATACATACATTATCACACTACGGTTTTTTATTTTTTATTGTTTAGATGGGTGGACGAGCTCAGAGCCCACCTGGAGTTAAGTGGTTACTGGAGCCCACAGACATCTACAACGTAAATGTGCCACCCACCTTGAGATATAAGTTCTAAGATCTCAAGTATAGTTACGACGGCTGCCCCGCCCTTCAAACCGAAACGCATTACTGATTTACGGCAGAAATAGGCGGGGTGGTGGTACCTACCCGTGCGGACTCACAAGAGGTTCTACCACCAGTGTCTGTGGGTTAAGTTGTACGTCCAACCCTTCCACGGGTTCGACGAGAACGGTAACCGGTGTTTGAATTGCAGAAGTATCGAGTAACGCGAAATTACGTGCTGTTGTTATTTATTCTGCAAAAAAATTACCAAAACAATAAAGAAATTTAAATCTTAAAGCATCAGCGATTAAGGTCTAATTACTGCGAGGGGACGAGCACTAAGCGGTGTCATTAACACAGCGTAAAGGCTACCTGTAAACGATGCCCATCTTGTGCAGGTGCTCGAGGCCGCACGCCACTTGCGCCGCGTAGAACCTCGCGCGCTCCAGCCCCAGGCCCGTCTCCGCGCCGCACATGTTGTAAATGTGAAACTTTAGATCGCCACCTGAAGAATTCGTTACTTGTACCAGACTCTGTAGTTACCCAGACAGAGACACGAAACCGCGACCCGCCTTAAGATATACATCTTTTTTTGTTCCTACGTATGTTGATAGCCTTGAGAGGCTATATCAGCGTTACCCTAGCATGTAGATGAGCTCACGGGGTTAAAACCGGAGGTGTTACTAACACTGGCCCTAGCAAGAGCAGTGCTTCGCAGAATCTACTACCGGATCGGAATCGCGATCCACATTTTTTTATTTTTTTTATTTTTTTTTTATTGCATTGATGGATGGACGAGCTCACAGCCCACCTGGTGTTAAGTGGTTACTGGAGCCCATAGACATCTACAACGTAAATGCGCCACCCACCTCGAGATATAAGTTCTAAGGTCTCAGTATAGTTACAACGGCTACCCCCACCCTTCGAACCGAAACGCATTACTGCTTCACGGCGGAAATAGGCGGAGTGGTGNTCTCAGTATAGTTACAACGGCTACCCCCACCCTTCGAACCGAAACGCATTACTGCTTCACGGCGGAAATAGGCGGAGTGGTGGTACCTACCCGTGCGGACTCCCAAGAGGTCCTACCACCAGTGATTACGCAAATTATAATTTTTGCGGGTTTGATTTTTATTACACGATGTTATTCCTTCACCGTGGAAGTCAATCGTGAACATTTGAACACTGAGAAGATCCGGCGAGAAACTCAGTGATTTGTATTTGTATGATATTATTATTATTATTATTATTATTACATAGATTGGTGGATGATCTCATAGCCCACCTGGTGTTAAGGGGTTACCGGAGCCCATAGACATCTACAACCTTGAGATATGATTTCTAAGGTCTCGGTATAGTCGGCTGCCCCACCCTTCAAACCGAAACGCATTACTGCTTCACGGCAAAAATAGGCAGGGTTGTGGTACCTACCCGTGCGGACTCACAAGGGGTCCTACCGCCAGTAATTTGTATAATGTTGGTACCTGTGAGAGTTCCTAATTTCAATCCATGTTTAATGGGAGTAACATGAGAGCATTGACCGACTTACCGTTCATGATAGTGAGGACTAGACACAGTGCGTCTTTCGTTTCGTACGCGTAGGCCAAGTTGACGACGAAGCGAGAATTGATCCTCTGCAGGATCTGTTTCTCGATCAGCACCATCGCTTCACCTTTGCGTTTCTTGATCCTTTTCTTTTCTAATTTCTTACAAGCGTACATTTTGCCGGTCGCCCGAACCTACAAAAAGACAACGTATATAATGTATATGTATGTTCAAACATATCATACATAACATTGAGATGACCAGGATGGACAGAGTTCGGAATGAATACATACGGGGGAGCTTTAAAATCACATCAATCACAGACAAAATGACAGAAAATCGCCTTAGATGGTATGGCATATCATGACGGGATGAAGATCATGTGGTGAAGGTCACATTGGGCTTGCCAAAACAAAAGAAAGGTAGAGGCCGCCCGCCATCGACCTGGTGGTCAAACACCGAAAGAGACCTTAAGAAAGCCCAATTGCCAAAACCGACAACCCAGGTCAGTTCAGCCTGGCGCCGTAGAGTGAGGAGACCCGACCCCAGATAACGGGAAAATCGACGGATAGTAGTAGTAGTCGTAGTAGTAGTCGTAGTAGTAGTAGTATGTTCAAACATATGTAATTACTGTCGACCCGTACCAGCTTCGCGCGTGTGAGGTATTGTGCTGTAAATGCATTACAATAATTACATACAATAAAGGTATTATGTATTATCTTATAAGCCATATATACACATAAATTAGTTATAGATAAGCAACTCAAGCACTCAACAAAAATGTTTACGGGCGTCGGCCTCTAGATGGCTTCGATTAGATTAGTTTCTCATTGCTCCTGTAGATGACAGTAACATATTACCTATCCTATATTTTATTTTTAATGGAAGATTTTGTATATTTTCAGAAACCACAAATTGAAAAAATTTAATCATTTTGTCTATAACAAGCAAAGGGGACGGCCCATTTCAGGCCCAAAGCGGACAATAGATTAGAGAAAAAATACTTAGTTCATTAATTTTGTCATAAATAAATATGCATTTACTTTCTTGCAAATAAGCGCCACTACAGTTTACAATAAGTAGTTTAAAAAAAGTAACTCTATTGAAAAAACAAGGATTTTTATTTTTGCGGGAAAAATATTGCCAGCTTCAAAACCTTTTACGTATGAAGTAAATATTTTGAGTATATAAATAAAACATATAAATAAATCATTTTAAGTATTATCATTAATCAAACGATTTTAATGGATTTTATGCACATAAAATAACATCGAAGACATACCCATTGGACTTTAACTTGTAACTATACTTGAGACCTTAGAACTTATATCTCAAGGTGGGTGGCGCATTTACGTTGTAGATGTATGTGGGCTCGAGTAACCACTTAGCAACACCAGGGTGGCTGTGAGCTCGCCCACCCATCTAAGCAATAAAAAAAACTTTACTAGTATTGTTATTTAAATATGTACAACTAAAACAAAAACATAAAAAATAATGTGTACTCGTAAAAAAAAGATTAAGATATAAATCAATTATCGGTTATTTAAAAAAATAATCGATATATGAATTTCATGTAATTATTTTTCTTTATACTGACAACACTGAATTTAATCTGACTGACTGACACTTCGCTTGCTGCTTGTGGTGTTGTGCTTGTGTACAAAATGGATGTGTTTTGATTTTTCTTCGATTTATTTTACTTTTATCAATAACGTTTCATACTACGACTAAAAAACATTGTGTGAACTGTGGTTTTACCCTGACCGAGATTTAAAACCGTGTATATGCTCTCTTTTGCTATTTTTAGATGATACTAATTGTGTATGAAGATGAAGAAAATATAGATATTTATAGAATTAAGTTTGTTTTTATACCCTATTGGATAAAAATACATTAGGAACATCTTAAACATTAAGTAAAGAAAAGTTCTTGAAGTATCTCACAATCCGACACTTATTTATATAGAAAATTAACCTCAAAACGAGTTTTTATTTTTATTATATTTTTTATAATAGTGGCGTCAATTTCAATATATTTTTTAGATATCCAATACATTTAAGAATTTGAATCAATCCATTTTTATAGTAATATTTGATGTCCACCTTGGGCCTAGCACACTATGGAGAGTGGGCATTCCCCTTTAATACTTGCATGATTTATATTTTTTTTATTTTCTGTTTTAGGTTATACAATAATTAAACGTCTTAACATTAACAACATATAAGTTTATGGGCATTCGCTACAAGATGTCGATAGTTTCCAGACAATAGTACATTGTGCACCAAGGGAGAAAAGTTGGACATTTCCTCCCGCGTGTAAAATTGCCACCCCGAGCCGAAAACCGCCGGCATACTAGTATCAAGAATCATATATCACGTTTAATATAAGTTTATTAAGGTCAATATCCACGCATCTCAAGTTATATTTGATAGATGACCTTAATAGTTTTCTGAATATATTAAATGCATTTCCAAGCGACTACCAAAGTACACAATAAAGAATTCGCGGGTAGGTACAACTAATTCAGAAATAAAATGAAATGGTTTTTTTTATGATTGAAAGATTACTGGGGGCCCGGAGGCCTTTCCAGCTTCACCAAGACAGGTGGACGAGCAGAGGCTCAGCCAGGAGGGGTGGGATTTGCTAACAACTGCCCGAGCGCCTCCGAAGGAGACCTAACAACTCAAGGGCAATTGCTTCGCGAATGAATCTACTACCGGATCGGAATCGCGACACACTGAGGAGATCCAGCGACTGCGGGACTCAACGGGCTGATGCATGGGTTAGGTTGCACATCGACCTCTTTGTCGAGTTCGACGAGTACGGTTACCGGGGTTTCTCAGCCTGGTCCTAGTGTTAGAGCTGAAGGTATCTAACGCAAGAGTTATTGGATCTGATGTAAGGATGGATGTAAGGACGTGAAAATGAAATGTGATTAAATGTTTGTAAAGGCGACTGACCTGACAAGCGCAGACCTCGCCGAAGCCGCCCTTCCCGAGGACTCGGTACATCCTGAAGGTGTTCTGCGTGACCGGCTGAGCCTCCAGCCACTTCCACTGGAGGTACCGGTGGAAGTACATCGAGCGTTCGAACTCTCCGAACGGAGTGCCCGCCAGGAAACACTTGACGTATTTGATGCATTCCGAGAATATGTCCTTGGAACCGCCTGTGCACAAAGATCATGATATATATCCTTAGACAGCCAACTGTAGACGAAATATTGCCAAATGGAGATCGCAGTTTTTTTTTTATTGCTTAGTTGGGTGGACGAGCTCACAGCCCCCCTGGTGCTCAGTGGTTACTGGAGCCCATAGACATCTGCAACATAAATGCACCACCCACCTTGAGATATCAGTTCTAAAGTATCATGTATAGTTAGTATAGTATAGTTACAACGGCTGCCCCACCCTTCAAACCGAAACGCATTACTGCTTCGCGGTAGAAATAGGCAGGGCGGTGGTACCTACCCGCGCGGACTCACAAGAGGTCCTACCCCCAGTAAAAAAATCCAGTTACTATGGGACACTAAAAATTGGTAGTTCTGCTGACAAACAGCATTACTTTCAAAAGTCAACGAACGACAGTAATCACTCATGATTCGGGCTGAGCTCTGCCGGTAAGTGCCAATCGGATAACAAAATAAACACTCCAAAAAACTTCTTATTTGACCCGTCTACTGATGCAAGTAATTAGCAATAATTATTATTTATAAACAAAACAAAAAAAAAACACAAAACCAAGCGATAACACAACCTCGTCCCACTTCAATATAAAGTTAATTAAAACCCTGAACTGAAAATTCCGTTAACACTGAACATGTACAGTATAATTAGAGTGGAACAAGTTAATTAATTATTATAATACATGTTGAGCCCATGTCGAGTCGTGGAGTTAGAGTTTGAGCGACCGCGGTACTGAATGGCGAACATTACACCTTTTTCACGTCATTACGGATCCTCCCGATCCATTAACGGTGCTTTTAGTTACCACAAGCACCGGTCACCGTCCTCGTCGAACCCGTCGCTTGCGACGAAGGGCTCGACGAGCGAATTAACCCATAGACACAGCCCACTGAGTTTCTCGCCGGATCTTCTCAGTGGGTCGCGTTTCCGATCCGGTGGTAGATTCTGCGAAGCACTGCTCTTGCTAGCATCAATGTTAGCATCACTCCGGTTTGAGCCCCGTGAGCTCACCTACTAGTTAAGGTTACGCTGAAATAGCCTCTCAAGGCTATCAGCTTAGGTAGGAAGCTCCTCTACCTACTCGATGGTAGCCTAAGGGGCTATTCCAGCTACGCATGTTTTGGGTAGGTGAGCTCACGGGCTCAACCTGGAAGTCGACACTTCACGAACTGGTTACAAAAACTGAGTCTCCGAGTTGAAATAGGATGACGAAGTAATTTCCAATATTCGCTTTTGGGAAGAAGGAGATAATAGATGAGTAGACATGATCGTGGATGAGTTGGGGGAATAATGTAGACGGAGCTAAACATCCAGAAAAGGCTCTCTGCCATCTGCCGGGAACGTGTTATGAGCTTCTTCGGACACATCATGCGGTCTCTCAGACATGAATTAGCGAAGCTCATGCGAACCACGGCTCTTGCTTGCAAGGGTTCGTGTTAGCAAGATCGTCAGGTTTGAGTCCCGCGACCTCACCTACTAGCCCGGCGACACTGACATGTTCTCTCTAGACCAGCCATTCCCAAAGTGGGTGATAACGCCCCCTTGTGGGCGCTGTAGGCCTAAGTGGGGGCGGTAACAGGCACAGAAAAAAAGGGGGCGTTTTGTAGAGGGCTTGGGAGGCGATTTGTAATTTCATCTAGGAGGCCTCTTAGACACTGACTGAGCTCTCGCTATAGTAGTTTTGAGTAGGTAAAAAAATGGGGGCGCTACAAAATAATTTATTCTCACAGTGGGCAGTAGACCAAATAAGTTTGGGTGGTTAAGTTATAATAACGAGAAAATATTATATATGTTACCTTTTTAGTATATAATAATTCATAGTGAACTATATTAATTAGATTACACCGGCCGACAAATGAAAATTTTTTGAAAGTTGTTTGTATTTGAGCCACAAATATTACCAATTTATACTATTTTAAACACAAAAACACCTACATATTTGCCCTATCACATCAGATTTTTTTTAAAGAAGGAAAAAGCATTTTTTTTTCAAAATTTAACCAAAAAATCAATAATCATACTGCAAAAACATATATTTGAACATTTACAAAGAAAACATTGAGTCTAAACAATGCTGCAGGACTATATAGAGTGACATATTTTACGTTTCGCGACAAAATTACGTCTGGGTGTAGTTTTTTTGTGAGTATCTTCAGTAATATCACGTGTCAGTGACCAGTAGTAATCAGTCATCATATTCACATTCCATCGACCTTGGTACCTTGTCTCCATAGTTTTTATGTCCTGATGAAACCTTTCTCCCTGCTCTTCACTGTAATCACTAAGATTATCAGGAAAAAAGTCCACATGTGAATCTAGAAAGTGGAGTTTTATGCTCATATTACACCCCAATTTTTGATACTTATCCAATAAGTTTGCAACCTTATTTTTATAGTCGGGATGTTTATTATTTCCTAGAAAATTGTTGACAACATCTTTGAACGCCAGCCAAGCATCTGATTCAGTGTTATTCATTGTGGCATCAAATTTTTCATCAACCATCAAAGATCTGATTTGCGGTCCATCGAACACTCCTTCTTTAATTTTTGCATCAGATAATCTTGGAATTTTTTTACACAGGTATTCAAAACTAGCATTGTTTTTATCCAATGCTTTAACGAACTCTTTCATCATACCGAGTTTGATATGAAGCGGAGGTAGTAAAATTTTTTCAGGACTAATTAAATTTTTTCGTATTACGTTTTTTGTTCCTACTTTGAGATTTTTACGAGGATTCCATTATTTTTGAACGTAGTGCTTGTCTCGTGCTCTACTGTCCCACTCGCACAAGAAGCATGGAAATTTTGTATATAAGTAAAAAAAAAATAAAAAAAATATATATAAGTAAAACGTAAGATTTTTTTTTAAATAAACACCCTAACTTCAGTAATAAGTTTATAAACAAAGTAACTGTAGAGGTTTATTTGCATGTAACCTGTTTCGAATGGGTGTGTCGTTGTTGCAACTAATATATTTCCTCACGAGAGGTCGCACGATTCGAGAAAAGAGCGCCAAAATCTAAAATTTAATTTATTTTAATCAAAAAATTTAAAATAGCCATGTCTTAATTTTTTTTTAAATCTGATGTGATACGATAAAATGAGGTATAATTTCGTGATCAGCACTACCAAATTAGTGGAAAAAAATAATCAGAACTTGAACAAGGAAAATGATGTCGGCCAGTGTTATTGATAAACAGTCAAGAAAGAGCTTCCCTTATTACTTAGGGCAGATTGACTGGAACACTTTGAATTAATGAAAATAACTCAACTGCAATTTATAGGTTTACATGTCGCTAATTAATGTAACATAGTGTAATATTGTTCGTGTGTGCATTTAGTGTAAGATTCATGTATTTGCTCCTCGTAACGTATTGTGATGATTTATAACATGTTCGTACCCAATAAATAAAATGAAAATAATCAAGTATTTATTACATTTAAGTACATAGGTTTTTTTTTAATTGCTTAGATGGGTGGACGAGCTCACAGCCCACCTGGTGTTAAGTGGTTACTGGAGTCCATAGATATCCACAACGTAAATGCGCCACCCACCTTGAGATATAAGTTCTAAGGTCTCAAGTAAGTTACAACGGCTGTCCCACCCTTCAAACCGTAGTAGTAGAAAGAGAAAAATTTACTAATACTATACTTGAGTTGTAACTATACTTGAGACCTCAGAACTTATATATCAAGGTGGGTGGCGCATTTACGTTGTAGATGTCTATGGGCTCCAGTAACCACTTAACACCAGATGGGCTGTGAGCTGGTCCACCCATCTAAGCAATAAATAAATAAAAAGTTTAATTTTATTTTAAATAAATATACCGTAAAATCGAATTAAGAACTACACGTTAGTTATGTACTGTTTTACTATCACTTACATATTAATATTGTGAGCGAACAATATTTATGATGAATCGTGATTTAGTAAAACTTTAAAGGTAGACTATAAATTATATATTTTAATAAAGAACTATGGTAAAAATAAAAATAAATCAATCAGATGGCCATGCAGCGCCACCCCAATAGAGCAGACACAAGAAAAATACCTATAAATATATAAAGATCTTGGGCTTAGTGCGAGTTTTTTAACGTTCTCGGTAGCGTAAAAGTTAACTCAAATTTGTAAGAGCGCATGATCGCCGCCGCCATTTTAGATTCGTTTCTTTACTGGCGCGGCTTATACCAAGGATTAGGCTGTATGTTATGATCATACCTTTGCCTTTCCAGTTGGAAAAATAGAACTACTACTGTACCTTCGAGCAGCGCGCTGGCATCGTCAATCGTCTGCCTGCCGACTACATCCGTCACAGCGTCGCAGTCTTCAGTCTTCAGATATTTTCCGAATATGTCGACCGCCAGAGCCAACCTCGTCTCGTCCACTTCCACTTCGTATCTTTCGACCTGAGCATAAAACTTTATGTATCATCAGCCTCATTCTTTCAACGACCCGACAGACAGTAAACTAATCTATAATAATATATAAAAATCTAATAATAATATATATATCTACAGTGGCTTTTACGGATGTTCCGTTATAACTACCGAACCGTGCATCTGATAACTTGAAACTTGGTATCCATGTAGAAAATACATGTACTTAATGGATTAATTTTTTTTTGGTCAGGACGAAATCGTCGGACTTCCGCCCTCCACTGGGGATGGAGGGCGGGGCATGTCAGAGTCGAACTAACTAAAACCTCCTGTCGCTCAACAAACCGCGTCCGAACCTCGCATGAGACAGAACCCATGACAAGGCAAAGGGGGGAAAATGAAGCGTTTAGTGCGGAGCACATCTCTCCCATCACCCTCCCCCTCGGGACGCCGGACCAGCGGTCATCGGCGCCACGACCACCAGCCCTCTCGGTCGGCAGGCTATCCGGAGCCCGCCTAGATGGCGCTGGTTAGAATGGGTTATCCTACGGAATACCCCGCTGGTTCAGAACCAGCGTGAGTCGAGGAGAGCCGGCCTTCCATCACCCGGATGCTCTTGCGTAAAACGCGTGCAGAGCAGCTTGCACGTCGTCTTCTTAGGCCCCCTTCGCCGGTCCCAAGACCGACATATGAAGGGGACCCGAAACACTTAGAGGGCCAGGGCTTGGGCGACATCCGCCTTCCTGGCCCCCGCTCGACGGCGAAGGGCTTGCGCGTCTTTCACGCGCCCCGCCGCCTCCTTCTGCGAGATGGTGCACTCACAGAAGTCGAGCATCGCCTTCCACGACTCGTCGTCGCCGAGCATCGATGCTACTTAATGGATAGCCTAATATTTATATCAGCGTTAGACTCCCTAATAATAATGACAATAAATAATAATGTTAATTTTAAATGCCCAGCAATAATGTTAATTTATTTTTATTACACGATGTTATTCTTTAACGTGGAAGTCAGTTAAGTACGCATTACATTAAAGAAATTAGTAGCTGCCTGCCGGATTCGAACACCGGCACATTCGTATCGCTCGATACGTATTCAGCGGTCGTCTTATCCTTTAGACCAGCCTTTCTCAAAGTGGGCGATAATGCCCCCTTGTAGGCACTGCAGGCCTAAAGGGGGTGGTAAGAGACCCAGGAAAAAAATTAGAGTTATGTAGAGGCTTGGCAGGCGATTTCTAATTTCATCTAGAAGGAATCTTCGACACCGCCATAGCTCTTGCTATAGTGGTTTCCAGTAGATTAAAAAATGGGGACGCTAAAAAAGAAATTTATTCTCAAAGTTGCAGTAAGCAGCGGCTTGGCTCTGCTCCTGACATTGCTGAAGTCTATAGGCGACGGTAACCACTGTTACCTCTGTCTGCCAACAAGGGAAATAAAAAAAAAGTGGGCAGTAGACAAAATAAGTTTGGGATCCCCTGCTTCAAGGCCATGAGGACTTGTGTTTATTATACTTTTATAGATAGTCTGGCGCTTAAGCTGTCCCGAATTCGACAAATATCACAGCTCCAATACCATAATCCTCCTCGAGACCAGCTCGAAGAATCAATGATATACCGGCTATCCGCCCCGCTCATCAAACAGGAACGCGTGCCAATTCCGCATCAGATATAGATTGATAGCCGTAAGCGGGCTCACACTGTCAGAGCGACACGTATCTTTATTAACAGAGGCACCTAACCCGGCTGAGTGCATGATCACAAGGGAAAATCGCACTTTCTAATGCACGTTTGCACTGCACGCAATTTATGTAGCGCAATTAAAAATCAACTGACGTGCGGGGTCAACAAAATATTTAGTAACTTTCTAAAATTATAATATCGTTACTCGAATCTCTATATCGGGCAAGGATTAATAAGACGCGTGTTCAGTTAAGTGACTAATGTATATTGATTGGGATTACAACCTAACGTGTTATCGACAGATGACAATCCCGAGACTGACATCATTGCATCATTGCAATATAATTACCGCTAACACGTACATATAATTGTTAGTTGCTATGGGGACATTTGTGGTCCCTACACTCGTTTTTTTTTATTGGCTTACTTGGATCGCGGCCCAACATGTGTTGAACGAAAACCTTTTTGTGGTAGATTCTGCGAAACACTGCTCTTGCTAGGGTTAGTGTTAGCAATGTCGTCAGGTTTGAGCCCCGTGAGCTCACCTACTAATTCAGTGAATCTAGTATAACCCCACGAGATTACTAAAATAAGTAGAAAAATAAAGAAAACCGTTATCCATATACATCACAACGTGGATGTCCCCCAAAAACAAAGACAGGAGACTTCAAATCGGAACATAAGTAATCGAAGGAAGCCGCCTGGAAGTGATTTTCAGTGGCGCTATATTATAAACAAAAGTTGTAGGCAGCGGCTTGGCTCTGCCCCTGGCATTGCTGAAGTCCACGGGCGACGGTAACTACTCACCATCAGGTCGGCCGTATGCTCGTCTGCCTACAAGAGCAATAAAAAAAAAGTTAGCATTTACTGGTCGTTTCAATTTCGTAACGAATTACCGCCTCAAGGCTTACTAATGGTTTCTGGAGTTTAGCAAATGGACATCACCCTGTATTCCGAACCGCCACTCGACAGTAGTCTGCGCTCACGAGACGAAGTCTTAAGTGCAGTATAACTTAATTCAAAACTTGATTCGCTTCGAACCATCTAAAATTCAGGCACTCGAGTTGTTGATAAGCAACCAAAGTTAGGCCTTAAATTTAACTTGTGTGTGTACAGGGTGTTTTTTTTACATATCAATAGTTTAGTAGGGTTTTGTTTTGAATGATCCTAGATATACCTTTAAAGAAAAAAGTACCTAATAAATAAGGCAATAGTCATCAAATTTAATTGGACGAATTTTAATGTGAGTACTGACAAGCTTGCTACTCGAACCTCGCTCGTAACACATAGCTCATAGTGTCATTAATTAAGTTAACAAACAGTTCAATGAACGTCTCAAATACAACGGCCCTGAGCTAGCCTTTTCTCCTGTGTTATGTACGCTATAAGCATCCGAGACAAGAAAATGTAGTTTCTGATTAACGAATTCAATGCGGGCGACTCCCGCGGGTCGCGTCTAGTGACTAACTAAAATAATGCAATTACAAAGTAACTTGACCTACATAATGCGTTTGTGTATTAATTAAGTTACCGAAATCTTCCAATTAGGAACGAAACGGCCGGAATCATTTAGAGGCGGCTCGGATAAAGGTCAGCCAGTTCGGTGAGATGACGCCCCCCCCCCCCACCGGGCGCCGTCCGAGATTGGAATAGAGGGCCTCGTGTTTCAAGTGCGAAACGTAACGAAATTGCAAAATTCAATTCGGCAATTTAATCTTTATATTTCGGAAGATCAAATCAAATCAAATGAAATAAAAAAAAATTTTATTCAACATAAATGAAAGTACATACTTGTTGAACGTCAAAAAGATGAACCTTTTTTTTCCTACCTATGCTGATAGCCTTGAGAGGCTATTTCAGCTTCACCCTAACGTTTGTAGGTGAGCTCACGGGGCTCAAACCGGAGAGTTGCTAACACTGACTGACCCTAGCAAGAGCAGTGCTTCGCAGAATCTACCACCGAATCGGAAACGCGACCCACTGAGAAGATCCGGCGAGAAACTCAGTGAGCTGTGTCTGTGGGTTAATTCGTCGAGCCCTTTGTCGCAAACGACGGGTTCGACAAGAACGATGACAGAGAACTACGGGTTACCACAAGCACCCCTACAGCGAAAACATATAAACGTCACTCTGCCTAATTTTAATCAGAATATTAATACGTGAAGCAAAAACTTTGTACCCCTTTTTACGAAAATTGCGCGGACGGAGGAGTATGAAATTTTCCACACTTATATAGAATATAGAGAAGAAATGCACAATGCTAATTTTTTTTTAAATGATGTATAAAAGATACATTAAATCAATAAAAAAAACATTACACACACTACATACCATGTATTTGACTAACACACGCATGCATACTATTTATTGTCAAACTTTTGTTCTTGACGTCTGTTGTCAAATTGAGAATAGATTAAATATTGTTTGTCTTTGTTAATATTTTTTATAGTGTAGTCTTGGCGAAATTTGTGATTATAGAAGTATAAAATACAATCATAATAGTGTACAAACTTACAATTCCAATTAATTATAGTCGAATTTCGANTTTATTGTCAAACTTTTGTTCTTGACGTCTGTTGTCAAATTGAGAATAGATTAAATATTGTTTGTCTTTGTTAATATTTTTTATAGTGTAGTCTTGGCGAAATTTGTGATTATAGAAGTATAAAATACAATCATAATAGTGTACAAACTTACAATTCCAATTAATTATAGTCGAATTTCGACTACTGCGGGACCTCTAGTTAGAATAATTCGACAATGTAAAGCTAATTTTAAACGAGTAAAGCCTAAGAAAAGACGATGCTGATAGAGACGCGACGTCATAAATACTAATAACTTCCCGTGTATTATTAACCACGACTATTTATTTTAGTCAAGACTCCGATATTTCACCGGTTGCAAACGCCATAATCAATGGTATCCTAGTCCAACGGTTCTCATTTTTTTTTTACTCAGCTACGCACTAAGCATACTGTTTACAAATTCGTGACATACATACATTTAAAAGATTTGACAGTACAAGTGAAGTTATAGGTGCTGTTTTTATTGAAGTGAAAACTTCTTTAGAATCGTTGTGATTTCAAACCGGATGCAACGGAAAAAACGACAGGTAAGAGACACAAATACAAAAATGTGTAGGATGAAGCCAGCAAAGAATGAGACAGAAATATACATACTATTTAATACAGCGCCATCTGTGAGATTTTTTAATACTAACGTGTGTATGAAAGCTCTTGTANAATATACATACTATTTAATACAGCGCCATCTGTGAGATTTTTTAATACTAACGTGTGTATGAAAGCTCTTGTAGTGAATTTTAATTTAGGATTATACGTGAAATTAAAATATCAATTCACAGAGGGCGCTACCTTACAATTATTTACTAATGACAAAATTTTACATATACTTAAGACGTTTAGGATAATTGTATTTTAATTTTGGAATTTATAATTTGTATTTTAATTTTGGTTTCACTTCTATCACGTGTGAATTGCACACATGTATTTTTTTTTTATATTTTAAATCACTAGCGACCCGCCCTCGCTTCGCTTCGGAAACTGTAAATTATTATTGATTTCTCCACTATTTAATTCCCTCTTCATCGAAATCCGTTGCGTAGTTTTAAAGATTTAAGCATACACAAGGATATACGGACAGAGAAAGCGACTTTGTTTTATACTATGTAGTGATTAACCTATTAAACGTGGCTGTATAGTTTACATTTAGTCAGCAGTTGTAAGCCATTGGACAGATCATATAACCGCACTCATGAGGCCCTCTGTTACAACCGCCCTGAGGGAAGCCGAAAACCAAACGAAGTGGAAAATGATTGTACAAAGAGCCACGGAGGCATTTTAAGCACACGGACCTTCAGCAATGAAGTATGCGAGTAAATAGTAAGAAGAAGTAAGAAGAGAAGAAACAGTTGTATATTTATTCCATAGCGGCCCGCTCCGGCTCCGCTCGGGTCAACAAAATTTCAATTATATTTGACGTTGTTTTATTTTTTTAAATAAAAGAACACTTATTGCGGCATAACTATTATAGTTTGTGTTCTACAAAGTCGTTGTACATTATTTTATTCTATCATCAATAGTTTTCGCCGGACACGCGATGTAAAGAATATTTTAGGTATTTTTTTTACAGCTTGGGTTACATTATTGGAATTTTAGTAAGGATCCCTAATTTTTTCCAAAAAAGATTATAGCCTATGTCACCCGGGAATAGTACAGCTTCCAAACAGTGAAAGAATTTTTTAAATCGGTCCAGTAGCTTCGGAGCCTATTCAATACAAACAAACAAAGAAATCCTTCCTTTTTATAATATTAGTATAGTTGTACACCAGAAAAGCAATTCCCGCGGGTCGCTTAATATAAAAATAATCATAATTGAGACAGCAGTTGGGAGCCACTGTCCTAATCTACAGCTTAAATACCATTTATAATAGATGGTTTCTTACTAAGACTTTTCTTTACATAGTCCAAGGATATTGCACCTGTGGCAAGCTGTAATTCAGTATAGCCAACATAACCCATTAAATAATATTATTTACAATGCATAATAAGAAAAAGATAGCCTTTATTAACAATTTGAACAAATTTAGTTACATTTTTCCATCTTATTTTAATAACCAACGTATGTGAATAATGTAAATAAAAACACTGTATAATAGTTAACCGCAAATGCTTCAAAGTTGTAAATATTTGACTAATTAACTGATATATTTTTGTTCTAATTTACAAACAATTGCGGGGTAATTTTACGAATGCAATGATTTTAGTATCTTCTTCTCAATCGTGTCACTCACTCTTGACAGAGTGGTCGTGATCGTCATGTAGTGTTGGAAGGGGCAGACTTGATGCGTCTCACGATGTTCCGCCATCTCTCCCTGCTCGAGGCCACTCTACTGCACTCATTTAGTGGACCTCCCACTGCAGTTTTAATTTGGTCGGTCCACCGCATTGGTTTTTTTTTTTAATCCTACCTATGCTGATAGCCTTGAGAGGCTATGTCAGCTTACCCTAGCGTGTGTAGGTGAGCTCACGGGGCTCTAACCGGAGAGTTGCTAACACTGACCCTAGCAAGAGCAGTGCTTCGCAGAATCTACCACCGGATCGGAAATGCGACCCACTGAGAAGATCCGGCGAGAAACTCAGTGGGCTGTGTCTGTGGGTTATTTCGCTCGTCGAGCCCTTCGTCGCAAGCAACGGGTTCGACGAGGACGGTGACCGGTGCTTGTAGTTCCTAAAAGCACCGTTAATGGGTCAGGAGGATCCGTGATTACGTGCATCACCGCATTGGTGAACTCCCGCGCGGTCTTCTACCATCAACCCTTCCCCGTACAACGAGGCGTTCTACGGACCGGCCATCTCGTCGCGAAACGTGTCCGAAGAAATTTATTATTATTAAAGATTTTAGTCTATCGGGCCAGAAATCACATAGAATCGCAATTCGTCTTCGTTATCGAGAGCCGTCGGGACTATGTGTCATGATATGTGATGTGTTTGATGTGTGTGATTCTTTAGTTTTTTTTTAACAATTTATTTTGATGAATACGATAAATACCAATCGTATCAGATTCCTAGATAACAAATGCACAGCTAAAGTAGCGGTTCCGCGATTACCCGGCCCACAATAGAATTTGTGTATTAACAAGATGGATCGCGGTCATTGTACATCGGTTGCTTTTTGCTTGCAATTTTTTTTTTTTTGTAAGCCTTTATTGCTGATACGAAACAACGATATTTACACATAGTAGCAAATGTTTTAACTTAAATCTAATCTAATACATCGGGTTTCCCGGTTCAGTGATCAGCGTGTCCTGTGACACATAGGCCTCTTCCAGCTGCTTCCATTCTTCTCTATTGCTAGCTTTTCTGGACCAAATTGTCCCTCCAATCATCTTTATATCATCTGTCCATCTTCTTGCTTGCCTACCTCTTTCTCTTTTGCCATCACGTGGCTGCCATTGTGTTATAATTTTAGTCCATTTCATTCTGTTTTCCCTTGTCATATGTCCTGTCCATCGCCATTTTAACTGTCTTATCTTCTTTAGTACATCTTGCGTTCTTTAGTACATCTTGCGTACACGTTTGCTTGCTAACTGGTTGTAAACAAAAAAAATGTGCTTGTAAAATACTATCATACCGAGATAAGGTATACTACTTTTGTTTTTTTTTTGTTATTGCTTTGATGGGTGTACAAGCTCACGACGACCCACCTGGTATTAAGTGGTTACCGGAACCCGTAGACATCTACAACGTTAATACCACCACCTCGAGATATGAGTTCTAAGGTCTTAATGTACAGTGCAACGGTTGCCCCACCCTTCAAACTGACACGAATTACTGCTTCGCGGCATAAATAGGCATGGCGGTGGTGTCAACCCGTCATAATTTCTGCGGATTTGATTTTTATTATAATTAGTAGCTGACCCGGCAGACTTCGTAGTGCCTCAATCGATAAATAAAAGACCTAAATTTTTGTATAAAATAAACTTAAAATAAAACAAAAGGAATCCGTCCACAAATAATTCAAGACCAAAATTAGCCAAATCGGTCCAGCCGTTCTCGAGGTTTAGCGAGACTAACGAACAGCAATTCATTTTTATATTTAAATATTTGTTATTAATTATTTATTACAATTAAATATTCCTTCATAATGGAAGTAATCCGTGAACACGTACAAGTACCTACGCATTTCGATAAAATATATTTAATGTCAAAAAAAATAATACATGCAAAATTTCAGTACAAGGACACAAGATGCTAGATAAGAGAACGCGTGTTTTCAATGAAGAACTAGACATGTTTTCCTTGTCGGGCCGTGCTGTGTCAATTGATGACAGAAAAATGTAGGTTGGTAAATTGATAACGGCAAGGTACACGCGTCTCGTGAGGTATTATGTTCAAAACAATCATTTTATTACGCGGCTGAATCAATAAATAAATAAAATGGTGCGCGTGCAACTTCGTGCACGTGAAAGAAGTGCAACTTCTTTTGCGGTTTGTAGTATTGTGGTTTTCTTCGTTTTGCATCCTTAAATCAAATTTCTCTAGTAATAGGGAATGCTGTATTTAAGAAAAACGACCTAGCTCACTTCGTCGTTTCCTTATCTCCACGGTGGAGGTTCGCGAGACGCACTGTCTGTTTTCTCACTCTCGCTCTTCGTAAATTGTATTTTTTCTCTCTAGCCGTAACGAATCTGTCACGAAATAAATTTTACCCTCAACGCGCCTAAAGAAGTTTCACTTCATATTCTTCCTTGGCGGTCAGAGAATTCTACGACCGACCCTATATTTAGAATGATTTACATTGGGTCTTCAGTGAGACGAGGCGCACAATGAAATCGCAATTTAAATCATTATTTTTTTATTTTTGTTTCTATTATAAATCAAATATGCTTATCAAACGCGTTGCATTGCCCGTGTCTATGTCATCTGTGTAGACCAATAATCGAGCAGCGTTTTCTGCGGATCACACACTTAAGGCGAATCTCTAATCATTTTAAGCCACATATTCGGTTTCTCGCCGGATCTTCTCAGTGGGTCGCGTTTCTGACCCGGTGGTAGATTCTGCGAAGCACTGCTCTTGCTAGGGCCAGTGTTAGCACCACAAGCCTCGTTTGAAGAAGGACATGTCATAGCGCTCGGGAAACACCGTGGAGGGGAGCTCACTCCATAGCCGGATGGTGCGTGGCACAAAAGACCTCTGGAAACGCACTGTGGATGACTGCAGTGGCTCCAGGTAGTATGGATGAACTCTACTCCGGTGGCGGGCGGTGCGATGGTAAAAACGAGATGTCGGTATCATCTCGAACAATTCCTCAGAGCACTAGATGTAATATTTAAGTGCAAAATAAAAAATATGGTTTAAATAATGACTTGAAATAATTTATTATGGTGGGCTTACCCTCACTGACATCTTAATTCTTACACCAACTTGCCTTTAAAATAATATTTATATATAATTTCGCAACAAAAAACTACTTTTCTACAGCAAAATTACGGTTACTTTAGTATGTATTTTGTAATATAATAAGGATTTGGGATAAGTAAGTATTCGGGAAGTTTCTAATAAACCACATCCACAACAGATAAATGAAAGCGGGACATTTTTGTTCTCGTTGGGGACAGCGGGACTGACAGCTCGAAAGCGGGACAATCCCGCCCAAAGCAGGACGTATGGTCACAACCCCCTTTCGGTACGTCACGAAGCGATTAGGGGGCAGGAGTTTTTGTGACTGCAATTCCGTGGTAATTAATACTTACAGCATCAAGAAAGCTGTTGTACTTGTGATAATCGGGCCTGTTTCTCTCGCAGAACTGCCTGAAGAGTAGCTTCCCGATCGGCTGCTGATCTACCACGTAATCGTAACCTACATCTGAAACAAGAAAATAACTCTTATCAATAACGATGCACCGCATAACATATACAAGTATTTTTCGAACCAAGATCAGGGGTATTCCTTAACGGTACAATAGCACAGCTGTGCCTTGGTGAAGTCGTCGTGGCCTAAAGGATAAGACGTCCGGTGCATACGTGTTGAGCGACGCACCGGTGTTCGAATCCCGCAGGCGGGTACCAATTTTTCTATTGAAATACGTACTCAACAAATGTTTACGATTGACTTCCACGGTGAAGGAATAACATCGTGTAATAGAAATCAAACCCGCAAAATTATAATTTGCGTAATTACTGGCGGCAGGACCTCTTGTGAGTCCGCGCGGGTGGGTACCACCACCTTGCCTATTTCTGCCGTGAAGCAGTAATGCGTTTCGGTTTGAAGGGCGGGGCAGCCGTCGTAACTATACTGAGACCTTATAACTTATATCTCAAAGTGAGTGGCGCATTTACGTTGTAGATGTCTATGGGCTCCAGTAACCACAGGTGGGCTGTGAGCTCGTCCACCCATCTAGCAAAAAAATAATACTTAAACATTTCCTCAGAGCACTCTACCCGATATCTCTAAGCCAAGAGCATGTTTCTCAATAGCGTTTCGCTTACAAAGTTTTATAATTCCGCCCCCAAAGGATTAATTACAAAACCGCGAATTTTCATTACGCCACCGCTGAAACCGAGCAAGCAAGAACCTACCACAGCGATCCGTCAACGTTGCCAACTAAGACGTAAACTTGATTATTTTTCTTGTAGTTAACTATAAATACTATATCGTTTTCCTGTTTGCTCCTTTCTGTTGTTTCGTTTGGGGAGGATCGAGATGCGAACGAAATAAGAAAGAATATAAGTTAAAACGTGTAGGGATGACTGTTGTAAGGCGGTGACGATCGTTTTTTTTTTTATTGCGTTTGTGGGTGGACGAGTTGACAGCCGACCTGGTGTTAAGTGGTTACTGGAGCTCATAGCCATCTACGACGTAAATGCGTAACCCACCGTGAGATATCAGTTCTAAGGTCTCAGTATAGTTACAACGGCTGCCCCACCCTTCAAACCGAGACGCATTACTGCTTCACGGCAGAAATAGCCGGGGCGGTGGTACCTACCCGCGCGGACTCACAAGAGGTCCTACCACCAGTCTCGTCCTACAGCGATGGATTGGATAGGAATGTTTTTTTTTTTTTTAAAAAGAATTTGGCTCTAACGCCTTTGGCATTGATTTTGCCAAAGTATGTACAACAATGACAGGTGCGTAGAGAGAAAAAATATATTAAATACAAATAAATTTTGTCGGTTTTTTGCATTAGGAATGTTTTGTTGAAACCCATTTATTGATGTTGTCTTGAAATCAATTCGCTTGAGCGCTTATCTGTCTTAATATCTAACCAAGTGACGTAAAGAAACTTCCTCAATAAGGAAGCTATAGTGTTTCGATTCAATGCGACATAGAGTGCAAAATTATATTGAATTAGCTGGCCCGGCAAACGTTGTTTTTGCCATATAAATTATTTCTAGGTTCTATTTAAATAAATGACCTAGATACCAACTGCAGCGTCATCTGCCGGGCTGATTTGTGAATCTAAGCCATCCAGGGTACCACCCAAACGCATACAAAAAAAATCATTCAAATAGGTCCAGCCGTTTAGGAGGAGTTCAGTGACAAACACACGCACAGAAGAAATATATATAAAGACTAGCTGATCCGGCAGACTTCGTAGTGCCTCAATCGATAAATAAAAGACCTAAACTTTTGTATAAAATAAACTTAAAACAAACAAAAGGAATCCGTCCGACGGGGGACACATCAAAGGAAAAACAAAATTGATATTTTTATTTAATTCCGAGCATTTTCATATTTATCTACCTTTTAAACCTTCTCTGGACTTCCACAAATAATTCAAGACCAAAATTAGCCAAATCGGTCCAGCCGTTCTCGAGTTTAAGCGAGACTAACGAACAGCAATTCATTTTTATATAGATAGATAAAGAAAATGAAGTCACTTTTCACAACCGTTTTAAAAATTGGATAATAAAATTATTAGCTTTGTTCTAGAACTCGATAGCAGATTTAAAATTCTCATATCTGAGAAGTTTATTTGATTTTCGTGATTTATCTAATTAATACACATTTATTTGTTTAAAAAAATACGATATCAGTGTAGTGGCCAATTGCAAAGATGTCTTCTTGTTCGGAGATACATTTTCGGTTATTGGTCGTATCTGCGAACTATTCCCACGAAGACTCAACCCTAATTCACCTAAATTGTTTGATAAATGTAAGAATCCGCTTAATGTGTTATGTTTTTGTATTTTCGTATCTCGCAATGTTACGATATCTTTGGCGGTAATATAATATATTATTATAATAGTTATGGTTATGGTAATAGTTATGGTTTCAAGTTTTTTTTTAACTTTTATTTGAACTTGTTTGGATTTAGAAATTGAGATTAGTTATACGAATGCCACTTCGATATGTACCACTGATTCCAAAAATTATTTGTATTATTAAAGAATTAGTACGCCTACACAGCTGAACATATCACCCTGAAATCTCTTTGTCTGCTAAATGCCATGTGTCAAAAGAACGTATAAAACTACATAATTTAATACATTTAAAAAAAATACTAATAAAAATAGCAAAATTATTATTAAATCGTTCGTATTAATGTATTTATAAATGTATATTTTTTTCTATCTCTAGGTGTATCGCGGTTTTTTTATTTCATGAAGTGATTCTTGTCCACCTGATAGTTGATTGAAAGAGATCGTTCTTAGCGGTAAAGCCTCCCAATGTACTTTTTTGCATCTATTTTTTTTTTTTTTTTCCTACCTATGCTGATAGCCTTAATGTTTTGCATTTTTATTTATTTTGATGTACAATAAAGAATACTCTCTCTCTCTCTCTCTCTCTCTCTCTTACTCTCTCTTTCTTTCTTTCTGTCTTTCTCCCTCTCTTTCTCGCACACTCGGTCTTTAATATAAAAAACGATAACGTCATTAATTACAATGACAGGAAATTTTCCTTAATTAACGTATCACGTTATAAGTAAATGATTAATTGTAATATGACCACAGAGATTTAAAATAAACATACATTCATTTCAAAATATTTTTCTCAGTAGTTTCTTGTTAGACTTCGCCATAAAAGAAAAGAAAAAGTTGAAATATTTATACTATCAGGTCGTTTTGAATAATTTACATGTTATGATGATGTGTCCACCGAACACGTCTGAAATATGTTAAATCGGTAAAATCGTCGGAAAATCCAATGCCTCACACCCCGTCACACCCCAACTATATAGGTCCTCATTATCCATTCGGGTTATAAACATGTTCCCATGACGACTCGGATCCCGAATCGAAGGATTCGACCTTCGGACCAGCGAAAGGATTCCCGAAATAGTTTCCTTTTAATACATTCGCGGGCTTTGAGATATGAGATTAGATAACTTCGGACAATGTTAGGAAAATCCCGAACGTAGTTCACGGCTTCTTGTCGAAGATCTGCGTTGTAGTCGAGAGTAGTGTTGAGCTTATTTTCGCAGATTTTGTGGAATATGCTAAAGGATTTTTGAATAAAAGTGCCTTTTTGTATGTTCCATGGGGAGTGCTCTGAGGAATTGTTTGAGATAATACCATCATCACGCTTTTACCATCGCACCGCCACCGGAGTAAAGTTCGTAATATATAAGTACATAAAGACGTAACCGTAGTTACTATTTGATAACGTCCACGTCATTCTTTAATCGCGCGCCCTCCGAATGTTTTGGTCGTATTAAAGTGCATTATACTCTAATGCTATAAATACGCGATAAGAAGCGAGTCGCTATGGCAATACTGTACAATGTTATGAATTTTTCGAAATGTCGCATCGTAACCGATAAATAACGTTTGTTTTGTTTGACTTTGAAGTTTGTAATTTGTAGTGGTCTTGTATCTCTTGATCTATGATTTTTCTATCTACCTTTCTATCTATATAGTTTCTATCTATTATTTTTCTTTGTTATTGGTGTAGATGGGACGTGGCTGTGACTTGGTTACAGGAGCCCGTAAGTAGTGAGGTCTGGATTGTCTGTACACCAAAGGTCATGAAATCCACAAAATGGAGCCTTTTAAATTATTCCAGCAAAAGATCTAAGAGTGGTTTATAAAACTTTTGTTATTTCTAATGTAACGACGGTACATGTGCGTGTAAAACAATTTTTGGACAATGGTAAAAGGCAGTGATTCGTTTGACAAATGTATATATAGTAATATGTAGTTCATCTGATGGCATGTCACCAAGGCACAGCCGCGCTATATATATTTTTTTGTGCTTAGATTGGTGGACGAGCTCACAGCCCACCTGTTGTTAAGTGGTTACTGGAGCCCGTAGACATCTACAACGTAAATGCGCCACCCACCTTGAGATATAAGTTCTAAAGTCTCAAGTATAGTTACGACGGCTGCCCCGCCCTTCAAACCGAAACGCATTACTGATTCACGGCAGAAATAGGCGGGGTGGCGGTACTTACCCGTGCGGTCTCACAAGAGGTCCTACCACCAGTAAAAGAATCAGATTATAGCACCGCTTCGTTTTTACCATCACACCGCCCGCCACCGGAGTAGAGTTCATCCATACTACCTAAAACCACTACATTCATACACAGTACGTTTTCAGAGATCTTTTTTGCCACGTACCATCCAGATTTGGAGTGAGCTCCCCTCCACAGTTTTTCCCGAGCGCTATGACATGTTCTTCTTCAAACGAGGCTTGTGGAGAGTACTTAAAGGTAAGCCGTGGATTGGCTCTGTCCCTGGCATTGCTCACGTCCATGGGCGACGGTAACCACTCACCATCAGGTGGGCCGTATGCTCGTCTGCCTACAAAGGCATTAAAAAAACCTTCAATCAAGTGTCACAAATACCATTCTGATAATCGCCTGGCATATGTTAGGACGTGAGTTACTGTATGTGTGCAATTAAAATTACGCATTAATAATACATTAAATCAATAAAAAAAACATTACACACACTACCATGTATTTGACGCACACACGCATGCATACTATTTATTTATTGTCAAACTTTTGTTCTTGACGTCGGTTGTCAAATTGAGAATAGATTAAATATTGTTTGTCTTTATTAAAATTTTTCTATAGTGTAGTCTTGGCGAAATTTGTGATTATAGAAGTAGAATAGTCTTAAAATCATAATAGTTACTGTATGTGTGCAACCTCTATATGATTTATGATATAAATCTTAAAGATGTTATAGTAAGTTATACAGGTGACACATAAATGGTATTATATTTTGAATATTGAAACATTAGAAGAAGAAACATCAGAAACATTTAAACATTTAAACATTTTGAATATTAAAACATATGAAACATAAGAACTGGTGAAGCAATAGCCTTAAATGTTGTTTCTCTTTACAGAGCAACTCAATTTGTGTTATAGTTTTACTGGCTAAGCTGTCCTTTATGGTCCATCGATTTGGAAGATAATCATCACTATTAAAAATAAAACTGAAAATGTTGCTAGGGCATCAGCATAAGGCTTTGATAATACACTTGCCAGCGTTAGCAGTCTATTTTGTGACATTATCTCTACATATAGATGAAATTGGAGTGTCTGTTTGTAATATTGAAATAACCGCTTTTTATTACATGCATGTGAATATTATATACACCAAAATAACATTTTTTACAATTTTTGTCTGTCTGTCTGCCCGTTTGTTCCGGCTAATCTCTGGAACGGCTGGACCGATTTTGACGAGACTTTCACTGATAGGTAGCTGATGATATAAGGAGTAACCTACGTTACTCTTTTTTTAGACTAGCTTCGTCCCGCGGCGTCACTCGCGGTACGACAATAACCGCGGGTAGCACCGCGAGACACAGCTATCAATAATAAAATTTAATGTTTCCGAAGCGAAGCGAGGGCGGGTAGCTAGTTAATAATAAGACCTTAATGTATCCATCTATTATAGAGTAAGTACATAGAATTGTAATTATAGGTGCTCTTCACGTGGTACGACACCGCTGGGAAATCATCCAATACGTAATATTGAGATTAATAAACATATTTTTTATTGGACACTTCGCACGAGTCCCGAGTGAAATGTACACGAACAATGGTATTTGACGTTGACGTTTTTGCGTAATTCAGACTTACCCACGAATGATTTCCCCGATGATGGAATCGCGTAGATCTATAATAATTAAACCAGCAAAAATAATTTCCAGAATTGTTGACGTTGAAGCATTTTTTTGGTTTTTTTTTATAGCTTAGGTGAGTGGACAAGCTCACAGCCCACCTGGTGTTAAGTGGTTACTGGAGCACATAGACATCCACAACGTAAATGCGCACCCACCTTGAGATATACCTAGTCAGGTCATAAGTATTGTCACACAGTAAAAACTTTTCTTTTAGAATGCTGGCCACAAAAAAGTTTATTGAATTCGAATTTCGAATTGTTCATGAAAATAAAAATGTATACTTTTACAATTTTACTCATTTTTAAATATGGAGTGGACGCTTAAAGAAGACCGTGTTGCAGTTATTGCGTTGCATCGTTGCGGTTACGCGCCAATTCAAATTTTTAACATACTGAAAAATTTGAATATAACCAAAAGATTCATTTATCGTACCATCAAACGATACAATGAAGACTCTAGTGTAGATGACAGGTCAAGAAGTGGTCGCCCTCGGTCTTTTTTATTTCTCGGTTTGTTACGTTAGAAACATGTGCACGACGTTATTGAAGATGCTTACTGGTAAACCACAAGAAGGTGAATGTCTTGCTGCATATGCAAGCCGTTTATTTACCTTACTCATGTCACGATGGAGTAATTTAGAAAAGGAAGAAATGGTGGTGTCTTTAATACTTGCACACATGGGACAAATTGAGCCACGGTTACAACGCAATATTTTTGCGGAAGAAATACAACCCCGCTTAAAATGCACGCAGAACTAATGGCTTTTATCTTATCGCAAACGGAGCTCACGCAAGAGATTGACAAAAGCAGCCTTGCAAGCAATACGCACGATAACAAACTTCACAGAATTAGTTCTGGTTCCACAAAATGTTACGCTTGTGGGAAAGCTTGGCCATAAAATCTAGATGAATGTTTTCAGTCGATCTGCTTAATGAAACAGTAAACCACTCCGATCTTCTGAAACACCGCCCTGACCAGCGAGACCTAGCGTGCCCTGTGACTTTGCTACAAGTGGTGGGGTGTTAAGGTCCATGTGGCATCGCGGTGCTCAAAAAACATGGTCAGTTGCAAGTAATAGTGCACAACCCATCCGTCCACACGAGCATCGTGAAGCGAGTGAACGTGTGTGGTATGAAGCCTGTCACCGGGATAATTACACAATTTGGTGAGCAGTTCTCATTTTGTTTTGATTCTGGTGCTGACTGTTCCTTAATTAAAGAGAGCGTCTCTCGTAAGCTTGTCGGTACATTACAGCACGCTTTGCTACATTGTGTAACATGTAACTCACAAATTTGGATAGGATGGCGAGGTGGCCATAGGATGGCGAGGTGGCCATAGGATGGCGAGGTGGCCATAGGATGGCGAGGTGGCCATAGGATGGCGAGGTGGCCATAGGATGGCGAGGTGGCC